>JAWWEU010000125.1:25901612-26015617 GCA_035583155.1 Acropternis orthonyx | reverse complement strand
ATACTTTTGTTTTGTTTGGGTTGCTCTTTCCCTCTCTTTGGGGTGTGTTTTCTCTGGGGTTCTGGGTGGTGGAACCTCTGTGTTGTTGGGAGGGATGGTTCCAATAAGTTATTTTTGGTTTGTCTTTTATATTTATACATATATATGTTGCAAATTTGTGTAAATATATGTATATATACCAGTTTCAGTTATAAGGTTTTTTTCCTCACTTCTTTTAACTGAAACGCTGTCGCACTGGGAGGTGGTTGGCATTTTGCCAAGAGTCAAACCAAAACAATAACATTCTTGGTCTTTCTGTCTCCCCTGGCTGATGAAGGAAGTGATGTTCTGCTGCCATGCTCTTGCATTTCCTCCAAAGCCCACAGGAGCTGGCTCTCCCTAGAGACATCAGAGCCAAAACAGAGCAAGCCCTGATGGCGCAGAGCTTCTGCTTACAAACCTAAAAGCATTACAAACTATGACATTTCTCCTCATACTTTTAGAAGAAAGAGCAAAATTCTCCTTATTTCTGTAAACTAGAAAGCTCACATAGAAAGTGACCATGTTGGAGAAACTAGGTATCTTCCAACCTTCTTTGACATCAGTAAAGCCAGGGGACCCTCTCTTAGGGGCAAAGGTCAGAGTGCTTCCATGAGACCACAGGTAACCCAGCTGTAAGTATGCCCTGACAGGGGCCAAATGGAGAAAAGTCAACACAAGATGCCTTTCTCCTATTGGCAGGTGCTGGGTTGTGCATGACTCTCCTAAACCACAGGCCTGAGACTGTAGTTCCTGGGTTAGGATGCACATCAGTAAAATACAATGTCTGGAGACAGAGTGAGTCATTCATGCATACTCTATACAATCACATTGAGTTTTTTGTGTTGTATTGTCAGAAAGGAAAACAAAGTGAAAAGGCAAACACTGCTAAAAAAGGCCACCGTGCTGTGTCATGCAAATATATTGGAGTTCCCTTCTGGAACTCAATACTGGTCTGAGCCATCAGTTTTTCACCATAACTCCCCAAAGCGCCTCTTCTCCTGCTGCTGCTTTTCAGCATGTCCAAAAGGAGAAAGAACAGTAGGTGTCAGAGGAAATAATGGCATAGGATTTGAGATGGGATGTTCTTTTCCTGGGTAATTTGACAAAGACTAACTAGAGACTAAGATGGACATCTTTGTTTCTAGACCTCACACAAAAAACAATAGACGCAGTATTTTCTTTGAACTTCTCAGTAATATTTGGTTCTGGAATACACAACACCATGTAGGCATTTAAGCCATGCAAAATTAGGAGACTTTAACTCTTACAGTTCTGTTTTGAAAATTCAGACTTCTTCTCTTCAGGTCTTAAGAAAGTATCTTGTCAGAAATTACTCTAATTTTTCATCTTAGAGACTTTATATTGCATCAACCCTACAGATAGGAGCAATCCATTTTCTTGTAGATCCCCTACTGCATGATGCAAATACTGGAAATCCATTAAATCCAATAGTATTCATGAACTTGCAACTGAAATCATCATCTATTTTTTTTGTCAGCAATGTGAGAAGAGCTTTTCTTAAATGTGATGAGCATTTATTAACTTAAAAAAACTTTTCTGATAGACAGGAGTGATTCCAAACCAGACCAGATATAAGGCACCCAAAGTTTTGCTGTGTGGTGACAAAACCAGCCTATAAAATGCTTTTTGGAGATTCTCGTCGTCTCTTCAGCATGATCAATTCTTGTTCCCTTATTACTGCCCCAGAGTTGGCATTAGCATTTGGGGTCGGATCAGCGAAAGGATTCTGGTGACAATAGCAGCATTCACAAGCTCTGTCAATGCAGCATGGTTTATTTAATTCAGCAAACACTTAGCTTCGGTGACAGAGAAAGGCAAAGCAGTGTAGACAGAAATATTAAGGTAGAAGGGCAGAGAAAAAAAAAATTCTCCTGGCTAGACCATGTCTAGATTCAAAAGAAAATTGAGGGGGGAGGAAGGGAGTGGGATTTTTTTGTTTCTGGGTTGTTATTTTTCTGAAACAGAGTCCCGTTCTTGTGCTGCAAGTGGCAGAAACATGAGGTGAGGATCAGGCAGTGATGAAGGCTCTGCAGTTGAGAGATTACAGGACAGATTCAGCTCAGTTGCTGTAACTGTGCCCCTCTGCAAACTGAAACACTCTCCTTTTTCTCATTGGATTCATTATCTAAGAGGATCGATACATGGGGGAGAGGAGAGCTCAGCTTTCTGGGAAACACAGAGGCAGCACTGAAAAGACACTCCAAAAGGCCCTAAAAAGTACTTGACTGTTGAATAGGTTAGTATTTAAAACACTGGACTGTGTAAGTGAAAAATGAAAACTGTTCCAGTAGAATATGCACTAATACTTTAAAATGGAATTTTACAAACAAGAGACCTTTTGTTCAGTGGCGCCATTTCCTTTGGTGTTGGGAGGCTTTTTTGTTCCTTTCTGGCTCCAAATTTCCTTAAAGAAACTGAAAATAAATCTTGCTCCAAAATCTCACTTAAGAAATACTTTTAGGTTAAAACACAGGAAAAACCCACATGAACATGATGGGATGGTATGCCTGACTAACTCTCCTGTCAAAGGACTTCAGAATTTGGTAGCAACAGAAAAGTGGGTCAGATCCTCATGTACATAAGGGAAATGGCCAAAATGTGGTTGTTAAATACCATGCATATGCAATTACTATTGAGTGACTCCTGATACCTCCACATGACATCATACTGTCAGGTGTCTTACTTTTTTTCCCTCGAAATGGGTTGTAGCTTTTCTGCATGCACTACTCCATAACCATCACAGCTGATAGAAGTGCCTGTGCCAGATGCTGTGAAATTTGAAGGAGGAAGGGCTCCAGGGTACAGTAGTTGCTGTGAGGCTCCTTCAGCTTTATGAAGAGCTTTTCTTGACTTTTCCAGGACAGCACCAGCAAAGGCTCACCATGTACTGCAAATATGTATCTATGCTGCATTTAGCAGAGGGGCATTTCTGAGGGAGGAGCTGGGTTCACAGAGTTGAGTGAACAGTTTAGTGTTCTAATAATTTCATTTGACTTAAGCTTTTAAAGCCCTGCAGACTTGGAAAGCTGTCCTTACAGTTTTTATGTAAATTATATAAATCAGTATTCCTGAAAAATGTCTGCTGATAATGCCTTGCCATTATATGGGTGTATCTGAATGGCCAGACTTGCTCACCATTACTAAACAGATGGTAGGTTAGGTCCGTATGGTTAATGGTACAGCCCAGCAACAGCATAACTTGCAAAGAGGAAAGCCTTCCATTGCTAAGAGAAAGTGCAACGAACAAACCAGCCCAGCTAGGCAGGCACACATTGTCCCACAGCTATGTGGACTACACTCAGTCAGGGCAAGAAGATAAAAACAAATAAAATGCCCTGGTTCAGCAGCATCTTGCCTTTCCAGGGAGAGAGGTATGAAATTTTCTGCTTATGAAAATCCCTCACAGCTTTCCAGCTTGGCCATCTACTCGAAATAGACATTTTCAACCCTCAAAACCGAAGTCGTGCTGCACACGGTGTTGTGCTGTATGGCCACAGTGAGTGACACTGCTCCGAGAGGCCCTGCTGGGCTGCCACCACCCTCTCCACGAGCTAATCAAAGAACATAAGCAGCACTTGCAAACAGAAATAACACATGTATTTAGTATTTGTGACTATTATGGGCCTGCAGTGTTGCATTTGCCAAGAAAGGCGTGCCAAGTACGCTTCACCTGAGTGAAGGAATAGGGAAAGGAATGTTTCTCCTGTAGCAAGGCAGGGAGCTGTGCCACTGACCCAGCCAAAGGAGGGCTGGCTCTTACCCTCCTGGGTCTGCTTGCCTTGGCCACTGTCTTGGCCATAGAGATGTTCGTGCCAAGCTGCTCAGCCTGGACATGTATGCTATATGTATACACACACATGTACACACATATAGGTGTCCAGTGGAGACTGGAGTCCTTCTGTGTTCCTCATGGTACAGATGCGGAGGACATCACAGGTCTGCTTCAAGAGTCAAGACTTGGGAACCACAAGAAGGGATTAATTCAAGCAACTGCTGCCAAGACTGCTGAAAGCATGTGCCTGGACACTCTTTCATTGTCCCTTGTGCTGAAGGCTGAGAGATTAGGAATGAGTAACTGGCCTCTTCCAAAGAAATCTGTACAAGACCCAAAGCCCAGCATCACTCTGGCAATTGGCTCCTTGACCTCCTCCATGAAGAGTTTATGTTTTTTCCCTTTCATCCAGGAACAATTGACATTAAATACTTTTATGTCTTGGTCAATGCTGTTTTCTATTTCTGTGTTAGCCTGATGTCTGAGTCTCATAAAACTAAGACCATGAGACAGTAAGTTAAAGTAAGTTAAATTGCCATGGGGCAATATATTGACCATTGTCTGTTGCACTTAACTTCACAGGCAAAAGGGCCTGTGCCCCTGATACACACAGGCTGGAGGGAAAGACTCCCCAGAGGGCAGTGACAAAGGCTATGTCACATCTTGTGGCCAGACTGAGGGCTGCTGTATGCCTCTAACAACCTTTGATTTCAGAGCTGAACACGTAGCAACCTCTTTCCAGCCCTGGGATGGTTGGGAAGCCATTTTCAAGGATTTTTTCCCCCCCTCTTTCATCCATCTTCTTTGACACCACTTGGTTTAGCCATGAGTTGCACCTGAGCATTTCCCACCTCACCTCTCCCCTGCTCCACTGGCAGCATGGGTCGTCCCACTGTCTGCCCACCATCGAGGCTCCTCTCCAAACACACCACTGTGCTGTGTAGTCTCTGTCCTCAGCCGGCCTGGCCCATCTTCCCTCAAAACCACTTCCAACAATCTTGTCGGGGCATTGGGCACTTTCTTCCTGGGCCTGATTGTAGCTCTTGTCACTCTTCGGGATTCTCCAGCCACAGAGCAATCTTGAAGGAAGCTCAGCCCTTGGGTCAATTTCAAGCCATGCATCTTACACATCACGCAGGTGATGGCCAATATTTAGGCTCCTGGCAGAACAAAAGGGGCAGAAAAGTTAAATGTTAACTATCACACGCTTACTAAATTATGGTATATTATATTAATGTCTATTATCAGGGTGATTAGACATTGGAATGGACTGCCCAGGGACGTGGTGGAGTCACCACCCCTGGAGGTGTTCAAGAAAGACTGGACATTGTACTTAGTGCCGTAGTCTAGTTGGCATGATGTTCAGTCACAGGTTGTACTCTGTGATCTCAGAGGTCTTTTTGAACCTAATTGATTCTCTGATTCTGTAATAGGGATGGATTTCAGAATCAGATTGAAAACTGATGCTGCTGCCATTTCCTCTTCTACCATATAGTAAATGAGTATTTGTGCTTTTAATGGGAAGAAGGTACAAAAGATCATCCCTTCCTTGCGTGACAGATGACAGCCACCATAGGCAGAGATCCTTAGCCTGGGGGGAGGATGCCCAGTGGGAGCTCTTGCATTTATGCAGAGCCCCGCTGAACTGACATGCAGACACTGGCCCAAGCACGACGGTTACAGGCATTGCTCCACACTGAGTTATATTTAACACAGGGTCCTAAATTACACAGCAGATGAGGGGAACTCCTTTTGAAAAGGCTTACAAGGTGCCACCTGTTTCCCAGGTCAGAATCAGGACTTTCGAAAGCACATATGTTTGACAAGATCCAGATCAACTGAACAAAGTAACATTAATAGGACCCCCATCCCCTGCTTGGGCACTGGGCAAGAGGCAGCTGCCCTGATGCCCGGCTGGGAATTAGCAGCAGCCACAGGGGATTGTGCAGGCTTCCCCAGCTGCAGGGAGAGTCCACAGGGAAGGATGTACAGCAGTAACAAGGGAGACAAAAGTGTAACTGAGGGGACAAGGAGCTTCTGAGAGATGAGAATGAGCTGAAGGATAATTCTTTTCCCCATATGAGGATAATTCAGACAAGTTCAAAGATAAGAACTTTCTCCAGAGCATAAGCTTCTCTGGGGCAGAGACCTGCTAATTTGGAGAGTTCCCATGTGTAACAGAGGCTATGTGGGCAGCTCCATAAACCATGGTGAGGAGCAAGTGGGGAGACCTTACTGCCCAAATCAGACATTCATTGAGACCCACAACACTAAACCCACAGCACAGATCAGGGTGCGAATGAAGTAAAACCAGCTCATTGCAACCTTGTGCAAGAGCTTGCATAAAGCAATGGACCTGAACATCCCCAAGAGCTACTCTGCACCATTCCTCTGGATCCACCTCTGGAATCTACCCCAGATGTTTTTTCAGAACATCCATAGTAGTTCCACCATTTTAATATCTACATACAAAAGCTCCTGATGTATTTTAGTGAACCACAAACTACCTTAAAAAATGCAACATAAAATTAAAGAATTCACTGTTTATAGCTCCAAGTAGGGAACCAAGTAATTAATATACAGCTTAATCTACAGCTTCTGCTATCCTCATACAGCTCTAATGCTTTGGCCTGCAGCCCCTTTGCTTTAATTGCTCTCACTAAAGATAGCACTCTCCTAATGCAAAATAATCTGGTGAATCCCATGCCTATATCAGGGTTAAATACAGGGTGCTTAAGAGGAAGAGAGCTCATAACATAACAAGGTGTTTGCTTGCATTCAAGGGAAAACACAAAGGGTTACTGAAAGTCAAAATAATATATCACATATGAAATTAAATCCCATTAAAAGTTAATTTTTCTAGTTATCTAATATTATTCTTGTTCTGGCTAATGTTTCATGGATGATCCTTTGTTAACATATAACGGCAAGCCACAGCCTGTCTGCATGCCAAAGATACCCTCTTTAAAGAAATATAAATACCATGGAACGCTTCTGATCTTTCTCGTATAAAGATTTTTTTTTTTAATGAAACACTATTTAGATGCTTCATGGCCAGCAAAGACAAATAAATGTAATAAAAGTAGTCTTGGCTGTGAGAGAGGTCTGAAAGACTGAATTCCTCAAGAGACAGACAAATAAACCAGGGAAAGTTTTATTTCATTATCAACATAATAGCAGCATGCATACATCAGCTGGTATCAATCTCAGTTATAGCTTGAGGCCAGTGACTGACGGCATGCTGCAAATTCAAAATTGGACTCTTCCATCACAGCACACATTTGGGTTATTTTCTACAGTTTTAGGTTTTCCAATCTGCACTCTTCTGCTGCATCACCTTCCCTGTGCCCGGAATGACTGCTTGCAATTGGAGGTTCAGGGACTTTTTAAGCTGGAGATTGTATCTGATTGGTTGTTTCATAGACAAAGTGCATTTGCCTAATCCCTTTCTGAATCCATTCATCCTGTCAGCCCCCATGACATCTTAGAGCAAGAAACTTCATAATTTAATTACACATTGTGTAAAAAGGTACTGAAATTAGTAAAAGTTATTAAAATATTTTAGCCAAGAAGAGTATTACTATCTGGAGTCTCTCGTTTAGTTGAGAAGCCTTGCTACATGGGCAAGGACAGTCGGCTCAGCTGTCGATTGGAGGGTCACCCAGACACTCAAATTTTGCAGGCACTTCTTCCTTCTGACTAGCACAAAGCAGGAGAGGAGGTGAGGTAGAAACAGGAGAGAAAGCACAGCTTTCTGTGGAGATGTACAAGCTACAATCAATCATGATCAGCCTGATCAATCATGGTGTAATGGCCTGACCTGGCAGGTGAGCAAAAAGGGCCACAATCTGAACCCTGGCTTCAACCCTCTGCAATAGCCAGGACAGTCTCAAAAGGTCCCTCTCTCTCATTATCCTTCTTCAACAGGGCAGAAACCATCCTACTCCTTAGGCAGGGCTTATTCTAGAGGTGCTGAGCATCCATGCCCTGGCTGAACTCAGCAGGAACCACAAATGGGCTAGAGACTCAGGGCAGCATTGCACAGGGAATTTTGTGATTGTAAGCACAACCATTCGCTTACAGTTTTCTCCTCTACCCCACACTGTCCTTAGTGTCTTGCCATTCTTTTTCAGTTTGTGGTCTCATCTGTAGGTCCCTGCTCCAGCACAATTATGAGTCAAGATCTGAAGAATTTGAATGAAATCTCCTTGTGTGTGGTGTTAACCTTCCTTCAACAACTCAGGCACACCTGCAGGACTTTTGCTCACATCCGCTTGCTCCCCTCGACCTTAGAGAGCCTTTCTGAAACTCTGAACTGCAAGTCAAAACTGTCCATTTTCTCAGAACATGGACACAAGTAGCCCATGAGACCCATGCAAAGGAAAATAGAACTAAAGGTGAAACAGCTAGCTGCAACTCAGAATCTTGTACTTCATCAAAAGCTGAGCCCTAACTGCTGTCCCTATATGTCATGCCTCTCTGCCTTTCAGTTACCAAGAAGACATGTATTTTTTGATCATTACCAGACCTGAAACCATGAAGTTGTGATGCTAAGGCTCTGAACAATAATCCAGACTCCTGCAAACTCCTGATTGTCATCTTCTGGCACTGTCCTAGCAAACACCGCTGCCTTTGACTGGCATTCAGCTGTTACTGTTTAATACCTCTGCCAGGCAAATTAGTGGCAGTTACTTCCCTCGGAAGTGAGAGATGGTACTTTAAAATAAGACCCCCCTCCAAATAACTTTCTCAGCAAGAAAGAAAAGTCGCCACCTCATTAGTTGCTTAAACACTTTTCCCGGGGGAGTGCTGCATGTTTCACGGAGTGCAGCAAGATCCTTGGTACAGCCTGGCTGTTGTTCCCCCTCCTCGTCCAGCTGCATATAGGCAATGGACTTGGTCAGACAGAGGTCAGAGAATTGAAAAAAAGTAAATAGGAGTCATGCACTGGGAGCACACATTCACTGCATTGCTGAACTGTCTTACTAACCCGGGAGTAGCCTCCCACACTCCCATGCCGTTAGTGCACAGCTGCTGCTGGAAAGCTGCCCACAGAGCCTCCCTCCCCTCCCATTTCTTTCAAAGGACCTTGTCTGGAGCTACCAGGCTTCTGCTGGCAATATTTGTCAGGGAACAGAGGACTACTGTCACTTAAAAACAAGCAAAGGATTACAAGATGCTTTGATTTTGTTGGGAGCACAGAAAGGGAATAGTTGCCGTTTCAAAAGCTAGAAGGAAACACTGATACACAGTCAGCTTCTCATGTTCATTATATATTTGGCAGAATATATCAACTGGTTTATGCTGAATTCCAAAACAGGTCTAGCTATAGCCATGCCAAAGGTTTTTGTAGAAGGATGACTGCTCCACAAAGCACCTTAGATACTTTTGGGGCTACAAATACTAATTTTGCACTGTACAAGCAAGTGCAGACAGAAATAAACATTTTCAACATAAGGCTTCCAACAGAGTTGTGCACAAAACCCCTGACAAAAGGCCCTGCATGGCTTTCCCTGGTGCATCCTAGAAGTCACAGTGTGAGACAAGCACCAACACTTCTGAATCCAAGCTAGAGGAGCAGAAGCAGGACTCAGTTGGAGGGGCCTTTGAAAATCTGCCCACAGGCACTGCCCCTAGGTGCTTCATCCTGGATCTCAAGGATGGAGAAAATCTCATCTGTTCTGGGACATGTATCACATTTATTTATTCAGGAGCAGAACTTCCACCTCTGAGAAACTAGGAAATGTTGACATAAATGGGCAAAACTGCTACTCTGCAATTAAAACACTTCTTCAGCCAGAATCTCACATAAATGTGGTGTCCAACAAAAAACTACTGAAGTTTGGATTTTCAAAGGCACCCTTGGGGATGTTGTACTCTACTCCCTTTGAACCCATCTTTGGTCCTTTCAAAAATGTCAGCCTAAAAATCCCTGCTGGGGGGCAGCACATTGCTGTGCTTTTTTCAGGTCTTACCTTTAATACAACATTTAACCTCACATTTTGCATTTTTCCATGTGTGGCTTTCTGGGTTCAATTCTGACTCTGAGTCCTGCCTCCCCTTTTATCTACATGCTGTGGATTATCTGATCTGATGAGTCATCAGAAATAATCCTGCAATGGCACTGCTCGATATAAGGGTTAGTTTGCAAGCTACTTTGTGTCATCATTTATTTGAATAAACCATGCCACTTGCCCTGTATTTTATCTTGCACAAAAATAAAAAAAAAAAAAAAGAAGAAGAAGAAAGCAGCCACTGAACTGCTAACTATTTTAATCTCAAAATAAGATAACAACATATTTGTGAGATCTGAGCCACCAATACCTTCCTCTAAACAAAAGTTCTTACAGTAAAAATGCACTGGTAAGATTTGCTCATTCAAATCTTATAAAAGCCCATGTTGTTGTAACGGCTAAGAAAACCTAGCTCTTTAAATAGCGTAATTCTGCGCTAAGAACATTAATGGCATCCCAGAACTGGAAAGCTGGATGTGTAAATTAAAAGCAAAAAGCACATATACACTCTTAATATCCTAATACCTATTACATGTGATCTCTTTCAGAGTAGCTTTAAATGAGAAGTGCAGTTACTCTTTGATATAGCTGCTAGAAACATAACCAGGATGCCCTTTGTTATAATTTTAAAAAATCAGTCCACATTTCAGAAAGGCTCATACTAAATGTCTTCAAAACCTAGCACACATTATTCCCTTTTTGGTTTTTTACTCCATTTAAAACATAAATCTGCAGCAAATACAAAGCAGCTCCCTTCACTCAGCAGAATCCTCTTGACTTGACTGTTGGAAATAATCTCTTTTAGCCACATGACAGAAATGATCATACATACAATGAGAAACCTTCTCCATACCACACCTGTTCCCCCAAGGCTATCAGGAACTGGCATCACTGCTTCATCATCTGGGACCCAACAGCCTCAGCATAGTCTGGAGACCACAGCAAGTGACCCACTCGGGTGAGCAGCTGAACACAGGTCACGGAACTGTGGGCCACTGTGTCTGCAACCCAGACCTGGACCTAAATCCAAAGGCACACCAGCTATCTGGACATTGTGTTTGTAAGAGCAGTGAAAAGGAACTGCATCACCAAAGAACTGCCAGGTACAACGCACGAGTGAGGGAGGACACTTTGGGTTTTGCCCTCCAAAAATTGTGATCTGTTATTTACAGGTTTTCACATGGCATTCATCAGAGGAGCAGTGAGCCTCTTACAACATTGCACTTATTCTCATAGGGTAAAAACAAGTCTTAGAAGTATGATCCTTGTTCTAGAGAGATGGAACAGGTCTGTACTTCTAAACACATTCATACAACCTGAGGCAGCTGGGGCTGGCTCCCCGGTGATGCTGTGCAGCAGCAGCACATGTGGGTGACCCAAGGGATAACCCTGCAGAGCACAGGGCTAATCATCCCCTCCCTGCTCTGGCCCTGCTCACCCCATGTCCTGACTGAGGAGGATTTATTTGCTTCAGGAGGAATTTGGGAATTCAGCCCTATATATTCATCTTGCACATAAATCATGGACATTATCTAAATGGGGTGGCAAATGCAGGCCCAGGAAACACATACAATTCAACCACGTTGCCTTGAAAAGGCACCTAAAAAGCTTGATTTGACAAATTTCTAAATCTGACATTCATTTTTGCGCTTTGCAGTCCTGAGGGAGCAGAGGGAGCCCGGAGGCGAGTGACCATCCCCGGCGGGCCCGGGGCGGGCAAGGTGTGCAGTGCGGCAGCGGGGCTGCCTGGGGTTCCCCTCCCGCCCCCCAGTTCTGCCACTCTTGCAGCTCACAGCCCAAAAAGCAGTCGCGCAGCACCTCGGGAGCGGGGTGCGCTCCTGTCCCGCCGGCAGCCGCCGGGCACAGCGTGGGCTGCCACAAAGGGCGCCTGGCCCCCATTGCGCCCACCCACCCCTCGGGGGGCCACCCTCGGCATTTCATCCCAGAGCGGGAAAAATCCGCGGAGGGTTTGCCTAGAAAGCCTCCCCTCGAATGGCCACTGGCCCCTCGGGAGGGGAGCCGGGGATTTTTTGCCGCGCTTTGCTCGTTTGCCAGGCAATATGAAGGAGTTTTGTCCCCGGGGATCGCGCAGCTCCGACCCGGCCGGGCGTGTGGACGCGCTGTCGCGCGGCACTTCCCGGCGGAGTCACCTTGGCTCCACAGCCTGGGGGCTTTAAACAAAACTATTGGGGGTTTTGGTTCTTTGGTTGACGTTTTTTTTTTTTCTTTTCAGAAAATAACTGCAACCCCCCTCTGCACGAATTTGTTTTGTTTGCTCCCCCCCCTCCCGCCGGTCCCCCCCCCCCATGTGCTTCCCACTCTTCCCCCTGCCTCCCGAGATGGCGTGAGTCCAGGCCAGAGGATATTTTTTTTTTCCCCTTTTTTTTTTTTTAAATTTTACTTTATTTCCAGAGCACATTTCGACTTCAGCTCCCCAAACTCTTTGATCTCCCCCGCTGTCTCCTTACCCGGAAGAAAACCCTGGCTCTCTCAGCTGGGAGCTCGGCGCACACGTGGGCGCCCTGGCGCGCCTCCATGCTCCTGCCAAATTTAGTCACACAAAGGGCCCGGGGGGGGCCCGACGGGGGATGAAAGGGGCCGCCGGCGGGACATCAAAGGCGCCGCTGCCCCGCCCCACTCCCGCCCTCCCCTATATAGGGGGCGCCGCCGGCGAATGCGCCTTCGCACGCGAGGCTGTCGTATGTCCTCCTCCGCTTTGCTTGCTGAGCCCGGGGTGGGGGTCGTTCTTGGGACCCCGGTTCCTCCCTCTCCCTGGTCAGGAGTTCCCCTGAACCTCTACACTGGGCTCGTCCCGTCCTGCTGGTGCTCGCTCGCCCCAGGGCCGGCGGTGGGTTCCTGCTCGCCCCCCGCCCCGAGGACGCGCAAGCCGGGCTGGCCGTCGGAGAGTGCTCGAAGTGTGGGTCCCCTCAACGCTGAAATGCAAAAAACCCCCAACTAACAAAAAGCCCCAACCCTCCCTAAAACTCCAAAACCCTCTCAAACGATCAAAAAAAAAAAAAAAAAAAAGAAAAAAGAAAGGCAAACCCCATCAAAAAATAAAAAATGAAAAAAACAAAAAAACCAAACCACAGGAAAAATATAAAGCCAAGCTAAAATGAAAAGAAAAAACCCACCTAAAAGCGCAAAAATAAACCCTGTTAAAGTATCCACCAGCGCGGCAGCCGCTGCGGAGCCGGGTGCCGGGCGCGCTGCCGGCGGCGCGGTCCCGCGGAGAGCGAGCGGGACCACCGGGGACGCCCCGCTACCCCGGGCCTTGCCCCCATCCCCCCCTGCCGTGCACCCCTTCCCAGCCCCGCGAACTGCGTGTAAAGCGAGTTCTGACTTGTCTCCAGTCAAATCTGACGCTGGAGTTGAGGTTTCCTAAGTTTATCTTCTTGTCATAAATCATTACGGCTTCCACGCACACACATCCCCCCGCCCCAGTCCCGCTGCCCCCACCCCGGCCCTTTTCTGCCTTCAAAATCTTGCCACCAACAACCGATCCGGGAACATCTCCAGCCCACGTGAAGGGACGGCGGAGGGGTGGGGGAGGCTGCTTTTCCAGAGGGAGCCGGTAATGAAACAGCCGAGTGGCCGCCCTGCCGGCTGCTCCGGCGGGGACCCCTGCCTGCTCCCCGGCCACGCCGCCCCGTCGGGGGAGCGGGTCGCCACGCTCAGCAGCCCGTCGAGCGGCTTTTTTGGAGAGCGGGACAGTCCCGGAGCAGCTTCGCCCGGCCGAGGTGTCCGGTGTCCGCAGAGCACCAGGAAATGGAAGAGGGGCAGGAGGGGTTCGGGGAGATGTGCATCTCCGCTCACGAACCATCCCCGAGTAGTCTGTCCTTTTCCAAACAACCGCTTCCTCATCGCCTCTCTCCAGCCGCCTCCGGGAGAGAGGGGGTGTCCCTGCATCCGGGGAGCATTGCCCAATGAAGCCCCTTCCCAGGGTTAGATTTCTAATTTCTTTCTTTCTCGATTATTTATTTCACGCACTTGTTCGACTTGGCAAATCCATCCCCCGTTTCCCACTGCCTTGCTCCCTTTCTCGGGGTTTGGAAGGTCTCTTTTCTCAGCTGGATATTAATTACTCGTTCACGGGCGATGATGCAGAGTCCCGGGCAGCGGCGTGAGCAGCCGGGCTCAGCCCACCCGTGTCCCGGCCGGCAGTGCCGCCGCACCGAACCCAGCATCTGCCGAAAACGGATTGAGCATCCACAAGTTCCCGTTTCTCCGGCTCCCGATTCTTGAAGGTTTAGCAACCTGACGGGGCATGTGCAAAGCACTAAGCGCACCTTTCCGATGCTAAAATCATGGGAAGTTGTTTCCTGCAAAATATGCACCCATCACGTTCGCAAAATAAAAGTTGAGGATTCTGACATTTCCCAAGCACAGCGCCTGCTTTTGTCTGATTTTTTTTTTTTTTTTTTTTTAATTTTACTCGCACCCTGCAGCAGGGCGATGGCGGGTCAGCCGGGAGCTAACGGGGCAGCGCGATGCTGGAGCAACGGGACGGGCTGGAGGGCTGAATCTCCGCTACAGCTCCAGCTCCATTTACCGCTTCGAAACTAAGACAAGCTCACCCCGGCGGGTTTCTCCCGATCTCTCGGGGGCTACTACTCGTGTCTGTCGGGCACTTGCTGGATTCAATGGAGATATCTTATTTCTGCCCCTCGTCCGAAGCGGGCACCGGCAGACCCTAGGCAATCCCTCGCATACTTCCCACACCGGAGTAGCGCCATGTGGCGACAGGGAAGGCTCAACAAAGCATCCCTGAAAAAGCAGGTCTATCCGCCCTTTCCGGGGATGCGGCTAGTGTCTGTACCCTCCTCGGCGGGCTCCTGGCTGGGGAGGGAGAGGAGCGGCAGTGCCCGCGGCACGGACACGCACACACACGCACACGTGTGCATTTGGACACACACAAGGACACACAAGAACACGGAAAAGCTACTCAGGGAAGCCAGACGAAAGTTTGCCCGAGGGCAACCCCACACCCGTTCCCCCCATCCTCCCTCCCTCCTCATTCCGGCCCCCTCCTCTCTTCGCCCCCGCCGCCCGGCCCTCCCTGCCCGGGCGCGGTGTCAATCACCGCGGCGGCTCCTTTCATCTCCGCCACTCGCGGCCCGCCCCGGCCCGCCCCGCCCCGACGGCGGAGGGCGGGCGGGGGCGAGCGATGCTGCTGTTGCGCCGCCGCCGCGCCCGCAACTTTTTCCCCTGCCCGCGGGCGCGGAGCGAAGCGGGGGGGGAGGGGGGGGTCACACCTCCCCGCCCGATCTATCCCTCCCTTCTGCCCTACCTCCCTCCCTTCTGGGGCTGTTTCTTCCTCGGCCCCCAAGCCCCTCGCGGTGCTGCCGAGCCGAACCGAGCCGTGCCCGGAGCCGCAGACGAAGCGGCGGACAAAGGCCCGGTGGGTGCGCGCCGGGGGCAGCGCCGTCCGCTTCCCCCGGGACGCTCCGTCCCCCTGCCCGCTTCCCCCCAGCCATTTTAACTCGGTACCGCCGGGGCGGTAGCAACTTCACTCGGAGGCGAAACTCGGGCCGGCTCCGCTCCCCTCCGCGTCCCCTCACCCCCGGGGTGATTCCGGGTCCCGGGGGGGTGAAGGGGGGTCGAGTCGCCCGAGGGGCGGTCCCCGACGCGGTCGGGACACAGGCGGCGGTATTTCGACCTATTCCGGCCGTGCGGCGAGTCGGGCGAGGGTCGCCGCGGGGTCTGTGCCGTGCGGGAGCCGAGGTACCTCGGCCCCGAGGGGGCGGGCGGACAGGCGGGGGTCTCCAGCTGCCAAGACCAACCCCGAGGAGTTCACGGGATTTTTCCTTCTTCTCGCCTCCTTCTTCTCCTGTCTCCTCCTCCTTCTCCTCCTCCTCCTCCTCCTCCGCCCTCCTCCTCCTCCTACCCCCGCTGCTCCTCCCGCTCCCCTTCCCGCGGCGGGCCGGCGGCCGCAGCAGACGCCGCGCTGCCGTGAGGATGCCGCAGCTGCCGGGGGCCGGGGGCGGAGGGGGGGACCCGGAGCTCTGCGCCACCGACGAGATGATCCCCTTCAAGGATGAGGGGGACCCCCAGAAGGAGAAGATCTTCGCCGAGATCAGCCACCCCGAGGAGGAGGGCGACCTGGCCGACATCAAGTCATCCCTCGTCAACGAGTCCGAGATCGCCCCCGGCGCCAACGGGCACGAGGTGTGCGGCCGCGGGGCTGCGCGGGGCAGCGCGGAGCGGAGGGGGCGCGGGATGCCGCGGGCTCCGGACCCCGCCACGAGGGAGGGGGCTCTGGCGGGGCACAGAGGAAAACCCTGGTTTCTAAATTTCCCCTAAACAGCAAAAAAAGAGAAATCATCCCATCCCAGCTCCCCTCGCATAGGTGCGGCGGGCAGGGCCGGTCGGCCGCCGCACCCCGCACTGGGCTAGAGGGGATGACCCCGTCCGCTCTTCGGCCCGGGACGAGAAAGTTTTACCGCGAGTCCCCCGACGGTGCGGTGGTATTAAACCTCAAGCAGCCATGAAATTTCTTAAGTAAAATCAGCGGGGTCGGAGCATTAGCCGTAAACTCTTTAAGGGATTTGCATAAAACTGTTTGGGAAGAAATTCCCCACACTAAAGCAACCTCAGGGCGAGCAGAGAACCTACCTTTTTAAAAATTTTATTTTTTTTTCCTCCCCCCCTCCCCCCGTCCTCCTCCCTTTTTTTCCTGCCCTCCCTCCCCAAAGATCTGGTAAGGACGACAACCTGATTTTCATTATTTTTACTTGTGTTATGTTTTACCAAGAGTGTTTTGACCGGCGAAGCTCCAAATATTTTCCAGAAACTAACCCATTTCATTAAATGCGGGGTGCTTCGAGAAAGGCTGCGCAAAGCCCCATAGTTATTCACGTTGTCATAAAACGATCGTTTACACAAGCGTTTCTGGTACAGCGGCCTTCCAAGAGTCTTAAGAGGAAAAAGAAAGATGTTTATCTCATGCTCTAACTTTTTTCTTCCTTCAAGAAGCTGTAGAGCTGTAATCGATAAAGGAGCATCCATACAATGAATTTTCTTCTTTTTCTTCTTTTCTCACGGTGGATTCCTTGCGGTCAGGTTTCCAGGCAGACTCAAGCACAGGATTCCTACCATGATAAAGGCAGAGAGCACCCCGAAGAAGGTGAGAAGCACACAGTCCTTACAGGCAATATTGTCCCTCTTATTAGTCCCTTTGTGAACATCCACACGTCCTTAAACTGGAACTTGTTTTTTTACGGGAAGCATAAATTTACTACCTTTTGGGGAAGAGGGATGCAAGCGAGCTTTCAAAGCGCATTTAAAAAGGAGATGATCATGCAGCACGTTTATCTTGAGTGACCAAATGGTATTTCAGTTGTTTAGAAACTGATAAGTAGGCCAAATGGATCTTCACTGAAGAAATAACTATTTTTAGGATATCAGCTTAAACACATCTATCTTTTCACTCACACAGTGCAGAGTTGTGTTCAGAAAATCTCTGCTTTTTTCCTCATAGCCAAAGTCTGTCGCTTAAATCTTCTCTTCCAAATCTAAGCATGGTCAGACCTCTTGCTTTTTTTAATGTACCAGCTGGTTAATTTTAATTGAGGAGGACAGAGGAAATAGCAGAGTTTGTTGAATATGACTTAGGAAGCTGGACATGCGTACAAAGAATGTGTGCTGTGAAGGATGAGAAATTGTGTTTAAAATTAAATACTTATTATCACAAGCTAAACCAGATCACAAATTCAATATAAAGATAGATGCAGTTCAGTCCTGGTGCTTTTCAGGACTCTGCCGCGGTCTCCCTCCAAATTTGTCACTAAAAGCCTAAGAGCAATGATGTCCATACTCATAGCATTTTAACAGTGAGGGAGAGGTGTTCAGCTCTGGGTAGTTTTCAGACCTGCATCTTCTTAAAACCTCACTTTCAAATAGTATCCTTGTGAACAGACATATAGGTGGGAGACCTGTTCACCCTCATTAGCAGGACCTGGACCCAAATACTTTATTTTCCTACCACATAGCCTTGCTTACTTGGCTTCCCTCTTGACTGTAGTGCCATATGCGTTCAACAGCCCCCCTTCCAAATTGTTAGGATCTCTGTCCAAGCCAGCCCCTGCCCTTTAATGAGCATAGTCAGAATGAATTGTTCACTGCACAGAGTGGCTCAGTAAGAGAAGGAAATTATTACATCTAGTTATCACCGCCCTGTCTCCCCTTTCCCAACAATGATGTTGAAAATCCATACTGGCAATATTTCTAAATCCTCAAATCCTAGAGGCACGTATAAAATCGAGGAAAACTGCTATTTGAGAAATGTGATGTCACTGCTGATGTTTCTGCCTTGATTTGAATGGGGACCAGCAAAATAATTTGGTTCCTCTGAAGCTGTTCTGTATTATAAACTCCTCACTGAGAGTACTTGCTCCTTTAAGAATTAACTCTTCCTAAAAAAATGTTATTACAAATTGCTTCGGACTGCTTTCTGTCAGCAGTAATTTCCACTGGTAAGGAAACATTTGCATGCAGTGTTTTTATATATACACAGTACCTGTTTAAGTGCTCTAACTCACAAGAAATGCCTATGTGGGAAATAATGTAATCATTGTTTCGTTTTCCATAGGAAAGCATCCAGACAGTGGCTTATACAGCAAGGGACCATCATACTCTGGTTATTCTGGGTATATCATGATGCCAAATATGAATAATGACCCATACGTGCCTAATGGATCTCTGTCGCCACCCATCCCCAGAACAGTGAGTTATTTCTTCCAAAGACTGGTTTTGGCAAGCTGGGTTTCCTCCTGTTTGGTCTGCAGAGTGTGTTCACAATGGGGTTTTATGGGTAGCTTCAGTTATGGTGAAGGTTGAACTTCCTCTGTTCAGAGCCTCTGTCCAGTGGAGTTTGAGAGCTTTTAGAGGTGTTGGTCATGATCATGGTGGAAAAGCTGAGATTAATGTTTGTGAACAGGACTGGGGGCCTTGTAGGGGGGGAGGCCTGGTTTACCAGTGTAGGATAGTGTGTGGCAGAATGATGTAAATTCTGTCTTTGTAGTGACTGGGACAGATATGAATTTTCTAGCTTTAACTTTTCATTTGTTGAGGAAAATCAAGGAAGCAGAAACTGCTAAAGTTGCATGTCATAAAGATGAGAAGATTGGATTTTTATTTTTTTTGCCTTCAGATGTGGCATTGCTCTCTGCTGACTGATATTTGTTTTTGCCATCAGTTGGTCTGCATGAAGGCTTTATCTATCTGGCAGCATTGCTTTGAAACATATTCTGTATCTTCAGCCGCAAGTTGTGAAATGTCATTTAGGAATTAATGTCAACCATGATGCAGTAGTTACAGCTTTCCTTTACATTGTGGCAGGCACTAATTCTTCCAGGTTGGTCCCTCTGTTTCCATTGGTGTAGATGCATGTTTGATGGATTTCAAATATACTTTTAATTTTGGGCAGCCAATTCCCATTTGTTTTTGTGAACCTCTTGGTATACATATAAAGCGATGGAGAGGCAATGTTAAAATGAGCTGTGGAAATTGTATTAGTAGAACTGGAGTGGAGTGCGAAACAGTTTGCTTGTAGACATCCTGCTGAAAAAAATGCTACTGCTGTTGTGTATGCTGTGATATGAGAACTTGGATGCTGTTAATTCCCTCTGATAAAGCAGTTTTCCCGCTTACTGGCTCTTAGGCTTTTACTTGGAGGTCTCTGTCAAATAACTGGCGTTGTTTTGCTCTCCAACCTTCCTAATTTTTATTCAGGGTTGCGGCATTTGACTTCAAAAACAAAAAAGAAGGGAGGCTTGATCTGTATTGATAATTTGACATTAGCAAAACATGTTAAATTAGTGTATGTTTGGAGTCGGAACGACAAGGCACTTTGGCACTGGGAAACACAAGGATCTGATCTTTTTGTATGTTACTGTTTGCATTTGAAAGGCACAAAACCTCATGCAATATATTTATTTCTATAGCTCTGGGTTTTTTTGTGTATAAATTCCAGTTCAGAGGTCTGCAGCCATTTGTAGTGAAGCATAATGACCATGGTCTGTTGATATTTTTTGTTGTAAACGCTGTTGTACAAATAACTTCTGTTTGGCTGTATTGTGGGGAAGAGGATGCAGCTATTCAAGAGGGCATTGAGACTCAAACCTACCCTTTTGAGGACCGTGAAACTTCAGACTTTTTTTTACCCCCTCTTTGGCATGTTACCTTCCTAAGAAAGTCCTGAGTGCTGGTGCATGGCTTTGAACAACAAAATCTGATTTAATTATTCACTGAGGATTTTCTCCACATACGAATGCCGTGGGGCTGCTGCTCTTCACTGATTTGGCCTCAGTGCTCTCAGAATATCATCTTGCAGAGGCTCTTGTCTCAGGTACTTGAGGAACTGCCCTTTGTGGGTACATTGGAGGGGAGGAAGGGGGGAAATGCATCTTATTTCTAATTGTAAAGATGCCTGCTGAACATCTGAGGGGCTAATTTAGTTCAGTGCTGCTCTTGCATGTTAGAGCAGCACTACTATGGCAGTAAAATAGTGCTGTTGCAGGGCTGCAATGTTGACATAAGCCTGGAGTTCTTTCAGTGTAACCACAAAGCTACACGCTTGAGTTATTAAATAATTTTTTTGTTTAATTGAACTATAATCTTTGTTAGTCTCCTAGCTGACAGTTGGGTTTTAATGCGTGTGAGATCAAAACGCCGCATCCAGGAGATGACATGCTTGCTTGCTCCATGACTTACCACAGCTCCAGCACCGCGCGCTGCTGCTCACCTACCCTTGTGGGGTCCTAACCACCGCCCTGCAGGTTTGCTCCGGCTCCCCTTTTCGGGACAGCGTGCCGGGGCTGCGGGGCAAGGAGCAGCTGAAGTCATCAAGCACTGGAGGTGGAGGTCTCCCCTGGGGTGTCAGTCCCCAGCCATTTGTGCATGGTGTGTACCTGCGCCCTGCTATTTGCATGACAAAGACGCTTCTTGTTGATGCGTCTGTTGCCTGGAGGTGTTAGCCAGGATTAAAAAGCCGCCCTGGGGCGCTGAATCCTTTTTCCACCTTGGAAGGACCTCCTGCCTGCAAACGGCCCCAGGGGATGCATCCCTGGGGAACGGCGTCCAGACACTGGACAAGGATCATCTGTGAGGAGAGAGAGGAAAGCTTTGTTGGAAAGGGAAAGAAGTTACTTTCATCAGCATATGTAGTGGGGAAGAAAAGCTTTTCTTTTTTTAAAAAAGGCAAATGCTTTACAACGCAGCTTTGTAAAATTAGAAGTACAAATCTATAGTCAGACACAACTTGCCTAATAAACCATAAAAGAACACTGAAATGTAATTGCAGTGCAGTTTTTGGAATGAAAAGAGTATACAACAGGGACCTTGAATCTTCCAAAATCTGCTATTGTTGGAGTGGTCTTGTCTTCCCCATTTTCCTCTCCCCTCCCTTTTTTTTTTTTTTTATTTTTATTTTAAATTTCCTATTTTACTGGCAACTGATTTACTTCTGGCAGGTTGTATTTGTAGGAGCAGGAGAGTGTTAATTACAAGTTCAGGTACAAGCCTCATGCCGCAGTGTGTATTCTTATCAGATAGCTGGGTAAGTGGAAGAGCAAAGCAGTTCGTTTGGGTGGCTGCAGGAGAAGTGGCATGTGATGGTACTAAAACCACAGTAACACCTGGTGAATGTGCATCCTGTGTGCTCGAGATATCTTCTGGTGGTTTCTCAGCATCGGGAGGGTACTGAAGATGGGAGATGGAGACAGCTGTTCGTTTTCTAACGTGTGGGTTTTTACTTACCCTTTGGTTAACTAAGTCTGTTTGATGGAAATGTGGGAACAAAGGAGGTGACTGAAGAAGAATCATTTCTCCGTGTTGTAATTTCATCCAGAAAATCATCTTGTCTTTGTTTCTCCTTTGTTTCCCATAAATTAAACTTCCTGTGGAAAGATAGAGAGTTTCTGCAATCTCTCTTTTGTCTGTTCTTATATGTTCTTGGGGTCTGGGTTTGTTGCTTGGTGGCTCAACTGTGTTTGTAACAGCTGGAGGTATTAAATAGGTTGGAGGATAAAATCTATAAACATCTTACAGCAACCTGCAAAACACAGCATATGGGTTTGAAAATGAGGAATTCTGCTGAGAGAGTTTGAATGCTAGGAACAATGAAGGACCCCTCTAGCCCAAATTTTGGATACTGCATGTATGCTTCTGCATGGCAGGGCATATGGAGTTAGTTCCCGTCTTGAAGAGCTAACATCCCAGGAGAAATCGTGAGAGTAATATGGACAGAAGGAAGAATGAGGATAGAAATGGCAAAAATGAATGGCCACAGAGTCTCAGTAAGAGGGTTTGTTTCCCTAGCTACGTCTTGCTGTCCCTCTGAAAGCTGGCTGATTCACTCATTTATGGGGAATCTTTGGGACCCTGAGGGGAATGTATGGGAGCTGCAGAAGGATACAAACCTGTTTTTTCATTATATTGCATTTTCATGGGAGTTTGCTTCTGCTAACTATGCAATTGTAGGGAATTGCTGGGAGCTGTGGTCAGCTGAAACCTCGGTGGCCCAATATGAAATAGGCTTTTACAGCACAGATGTTGGGGCTCAGCTCCTGCTGATCAGCCATCAGGAAGTTTTGCACTAATTTCCAAGTTGGCATGCTCTGAGGGCCTTAGGAAGCTGTGGTCCTGTCGCAGATCAAGTTCTGCCTGCCACAACCCCAGACCTGTGCCCAAGAAAATGGGTTGCACGGGCAGCTGAGGGGCTTGACAAGCCAGAGCTTACTCAGGTCTGGAGCTCTGCAGCTTCACCCTGCACGATGCACATCTTCTCAATGAATCTGAATGATGCCAATTGAATGATGTTGAGTTAGCTCCTTAAATAGCTTTGAAATCAGGCGCAGAGGAGCACAAAGCTTCCTGACTGTATGGAAGCAGGACTTGATGGGGTTTATTACAGTTTGCCCAGGGAGGAATTTTAGCACTATTATCTGAGGAGCATAGCGAGTTGCACCAAATGCCAGTGCTGGGGAAGAACAAGAATCTGCTCAGCGCTATCAGAGGGACCTTACTGCTGCAAACACTGTCTCTCAGCTGCTCTGACTCAAGCGTGACAGCTGACCAGTCTAAGATATGAGTCTATGAAACACAAACCCAAGCTGTGAATGGTTGTGGGCTGTGTTTTGGTGGTCCTTTCTTTCTCCCACTTAATGAAACGCATCCTCCATTTGGAAAAGGGGGCAGAAGTTACTGCAGTGCCTCTAGGTTGTCCTTGTCTTATCTGGTCTGGTGGCTTGTGATAAAATGGCATTATCCAAACAGAGTCTTAGGTATGTAGTTCATCATTACTGTGATCTTTGGCACATACTGGTGAAGAAAACACCCTTTCTGCTTTTGCTGCCTTTTCCTTGTCAGGTTGATGCAATTAGCAAACCAATCTAATTGTGAACTGGCAAGGGGAAAAGAAAATATTCTCCTGATGTCTCAGTGCAGAGGCAGCAGTTACATGTGTGTGGCTTCCGCAGAGGCAGTATCAAAACCCCCACCCATTACAAATCATCAAAGCTGAAGCTTTTGTATAGCAATATGTGTGTATGTTTATGTCCTGAATATTGTTTTTTCTATGTATCTAGGATTTAATTCAACATAAACGTTAAATGGTAGAGCAGCTACTTACTTTTTAAAGGGGTTTAAAAGTGAAATGTCATTCCTGTCTCTTCTCCAACTTAATTCCAGCCCAGAAAAAATGTTAATAAGAATAGCATGGCTGCAAGTGCCAAGGAGGATATGGCTCAAGAAGAAAGCCTGAAGCTCCACAGGTTCAGGCATCAAAAGAGGAAAAGACTTTTTCCAGATAGTTGCAGTGCTGCATGGCTGCAGGCATTGAAAAGCCTGGGTACCACAGGCCTCGCTTCTCATAAGTACTTAACTTCTGTTTATAGTTAGGGAAAACGCCTCCTGATATGGGAAGGAAATAACCCACACAAAAGTAATTTAATGCTGCACTAGTGTTTCTGAAATTCTATGTGCTTTTTTTTGTTAGTAGCAAAACACGATGCTTCTCAAGAAGACAAAAATACAAGAATCTGTTTTAATTCGGACACTAAACATTTTGCAGCCTGAGGTCTGTGTGTTGTGTGTCCTGCTGTGATCTCCTGTGCTGCTCTCATGTGGATGGACAGTGATCCAGCCTGTGGCTGGTTAAAGGGAAACACTGCTCTGAGCTGGGCATTTTGTGTATCCTCAACCTGATAGAGTCAGTGAGTGTCCTCCCCACCGCTGCAGGGAAGCCAAGGGCTGTGATGCTCCAGCTGTGTGTAAATGGCTTCCATACACCCCAAACTGCTCCTGTCCTGGCTAGCAGGCATTTATCTCTAAGCTGGTTTTGACCATAAGGCATATTTGTTGTGATGACAGTTCTCATCTGGCCCTTGGGTTTGGTCCCTTTCTACAGGACACTGGTGGCAGATGGCACAGCTGCTTGCTGTGCCTGCTCCTGCTCGGGCAGTCGGGGATTAGTGTCCCTGTTGCTCTGGCCCTTCATAAGCACCAGATTCACTTAAGAAAATTGCATTCAGAATAACTTAATCTAGCAACCCAGTGGCTTCTATTTGACACTTGGATCTTGTGGATATGTTTATTTAGTTTGGGTTTCCCACTTCAAAGGAATCTGTCCTCTCAGCAAGAAAGTGATTGAGCACTTAAATAAAAATGTATTCATTGAATCTTTGGGATTGAGCTAAAAGTGCAGTAGGGAGTTAAGACGTGCACCAACTGTGCTAATCAGTCAGGGATTGCCTGTTCTCCTAAAGGGGAAGAAAAGTGGTCTGAACTGCCTAAGGAAAAGTGGCTGGCCTTCCCGTGGCTTCTGGTGGTGCTGTTGCTTGCTAGTACTTTAGGTTGCGAAGAAGGACCTAGAGTATCTTCCTCTATTATCTTCAAAGTTACCAAATCCCTTGTGTAGAAGAGCATTTTCATGGAGCTGAAAGATTGACTCAACGATTGTTTATTTTCTTCCAATGGCTGTAGGTATAGGTAAGGTTGAGGCATAAAATCAATAGGATGAGCTTAGTCAGCAAAAATTATAAGTGTAAGTTACAGGGCTTTGACTGAATATTTATAAAATGGACAGTTTAACTTAAAGTGTACTGCTGTCACCAGCTGTAACACATAAACCAGATAATTGCTTTGGCTAGGAGTTACTAGGCAAGCCAGAGAGCAGTTAATTCCCTAAAGTGCCTGCCTATCCAAGCACATTCAATGCTCTAGCCCTGTACTTCAAACAGTGCTGCCCAAGTCAGCAGGCAGGTCTGCTTCACACAGGCCAGGGCAGGGGGAAGAAGTGAGCATGTGATAGGGAGCATGTGATTCCATGCACGTGTTTGGCATGAGGTACCTTCTGACAATACTGGTGTGTCAAATGAACAGTGGTGCACATCTGCGTGTGCTCATGATACGAGGCAGCCCTAGTATTGCTGCTTTGGCAAAGAGCAGAAGAAAGCTGTTTGTGCGACCTGTTTTTCTCCTTCTCCCTCCTTGCTTTCGGATTAGGGAACCTTTAAAGTCGGCTGCTGCTGCATGTCCAGTGCAATGCCAGGCACTGCACATACTTGACAGCCCTGCTCTGAGAAACCTGGAACTTCTGGGAGCTGCAACGAACCCCACAGTGTCAGCATAAGGAGTGAGATGTCACAGAATTGAAAGGCATGATGTTGAAATCCTATGCACACTGATGGCAGCTCTGCTTTCCCCCTGGAAATGGTTTGATTCATCATGTATGTTCAAAAAACAGTGAAGGAGAACATGGGGCTCTTTTTGTGCAGTTTCATTGTCTCAGAGGTGGAGAGTGATGAGCTCTAAAATGCTATTCCTGGAGACTCTCTGTTTCTGGGTTGGCATCCTAGTGATGCTGGCTGCTCAGAGCCAATGCTCTGTCTCTGTAACTGGTCACTTAGCTATGCTATACGGCTCTATTTCTTCAATTTTCTGCCTTTTTTCTGTATTTCAAAACTGCCTCAGAGATTTATCTTTGTGACCGTCTGTTGTCTCTACAGTTTTGGCATATCTTCTTGCCTTGATATTTCTTCATCCCTATCAAATCTTGCATTGGCAAGCTTTGTCTAGCAGAAAAAAGTACAATGTGGAGGTGACAATTAAAGGTGTCAACACTTGTCAAACGCAGGCTGCTCTCTGGGAGGAGGCCTTTTGCCTGCTGATGTGCTAAAATGCAGATAAACTGTGTCCAGCAATGCAAATGTGTTTACTTGGCTAAAATACCGCAATCCAGTGATTTCTTGAGGGTCTCTAGTTTCTGAAGTTTGAGTGGTGCTCTATCAGGTTTAGGAAGTCTCAGTTACAACGTGGTAAATGTGTTTGTGCTTTATTCCCACCACACCAGTCCTTCGTTGCAGTTTCGTATCATTCCCGTGTGCCCCCACAGTGAGCAAGGTTCCTGCCATCAGCTCATGTTTTGTCCCATGCAGCCATCCCGCAAAACACTGTGGCACATCTTCCCAATTTAATTTTTACAAAGTGGCTGTGTTCTCACATCTTTGCCCTCTCCTCAGTGTAGGATTTGTGCAGCTTGTTTTGTTGTGTGGCACTCCATTGTGGTCTCGGTGGCAGCACTTGTTTACAGAAAAGGTGAGGTGAAGCTGGAGAATAGCCAGGCTTGTAACTAGCAACTATAGTCTTATCAGAGTAACCTGTAAAAGGATGACTTCATACTTTTTAATAAGGAAATATTAAGAGACTGTAGGAGAGCTGGTCAAAATGCTGTTTTGCTTGAAACATTTTTTAGTTCAAGGGCCCTTCCAAAACAACTTGTGTAAGAAGCTTTCCCTCTTTCTTTGAAACTTTAAATCCTTCCTTTTATTTCTTTTTTTTCCAGGGATATGTGTGTAAATGAGAGTAGTACAAGCTAAAAGAGCAGAACAATAAATATTGTGTCGAGAAACATGGCTTAATCAGAGCCACATCGGAACCGCTGTGTTTGGGGCACAAGCAGATTTATTAGGAGGAGATCTCAGAAGTAGGTTTGTGAAGCTTGTCTTCCAGCTCTGGCTACAGGACTGCGAGTACTTATAGCTGGATAGTTAAACAGTTGTGCGCACTGCACAAAAAATGCCCTCCTCTGTTAAATGAATCTTTCTGGCCAATGTCCAGTGTCTATAATTTTTTCAGCTTCAGTCAGCAGAGTAGCCTACAGGTGTGTCTTGCATTTATTTCTGGAGGTGATGTGTCACAGCTGAGGAGTCTGTAGCTCACAAGTCAGCCTTGGGCTAATGTTAGCCTTTCTTCTGTTACCTGCAACCCCTCTCTGCTGCATTCTCACAGGAGGGGATGGCTGGTTAAGGCAGTGGCTGAGATTTGAGCCTGGGAGGTTAAGCCAGGGATTGGGAGAGGTGCTTGTGGTATTGTAAGTGCTGGTAAGTTATAGCTGTTTTGGGGGTGGAGCAAAAGTTTGTGTCTGTGCAATTAAGCATGAAATAGGTAAATTCTGTGTATAATTGCCCAACCTAGAGTCTAGCATGAGGATGTGACCCGTGTAAATCACAGCACATCAGTGACTGCTGGCAGATTCCTGGGAGGTATCCCTGGCACCCATGCTGGCACGGTGTGGGGGTGTGTGTGGGGCTATGTGTGTCCGTGTCCTGCCTCCCCTCAGCCTGCTCCCAAAAGCAAAGACACAGTCTTGGAAGAGGCTTCTGCAAAGTCTGAGAAAGTAAAAACTGTGATGTCTGTGAAGGAAGGGATAATATGAGAATTAAAGGCAGGTCAGAAAGAAGAAAGTTTGTGTCAGTGCTGCCTGTGGCTGTGTTTCACATTTAGCCTTTCAATGAAGGATCAAGCAATCTACTGAAGTTTCTAAGTAAAGGCAAGGAGGGGCCTAAGAAAACTAGCTTAAAAAGTTTTTGTCAAAATCCACACTTTGTGTTTTCTCATGTTCCCTCCCTGCCATCACAGCAGCACCCATATCTTCGCACTTGGTTTTCTGTTTGCTCTCCCCCTGTAGGGGAGCAGGCTTCTTGCCCCCAGCATCATTATTTGCATCCCCCACTTTTGTCTCCATCCCCCCTGAGGAGTTCAGTGTATACACAGTTAGATAACCAGCACGGTGTGCTCCCTCTCCTGGGAACCTGCCATTGATTCATGGCTCTTGCACACAATGTGCTGGGAACAGCTAATCAGGGCTTCTCAACCAGCTCCTCTGTGCACTGGCGTGCTGGGGCTTTTGTTGTTTGCCACGAGGGTGGGAGGACCTCAAAGTAGCTTTTTGGAATGGCATCTCAGCAGCAATGGCATCTGTCTTCCTCTTCCAGCCGTGGTGGGCACCTGCCAAGGCCTCAGTGATGTTCGTGCCCTGTGCCTCAGCAGCCTCTGGTGGGAAGAGTAGCTTACAAGGAGATGCTGGCTGGTTTGAAGCTGGAGGCTTTAAGCTTCTTCCTGGGCATGCTGAAATACGTGCTATTTTAATGTGGACCCACCCAGGCTGTGTTCACTGGAGCACAGCTCTCAGCTTGCTATCTGTGCTTCTTGAGCGGTGTGCCCTGGTGCTGTCGCCTCCGCAGCGTGATGTGGGTCATCGGTGATGTTTTCTTTTTTTCTTCACAGCTCTATAGCTGCAGCCTATATACACTGTGGCCACAGCTGACAGCTGCACATTCCTCAGCACCACAGCCAAAACTAAAACTTAGCTTGTTGCAGTCCTGCAGGTCATCACCTTGAAGGGATTTCAGTTCTCGATTTCAGGAACTGGTGAGGTTTGTTGTCAGGTACCCCATCTCTCCCCAGCGTGGTCACTAAAGAATCCTGCATGAAGTGAAGTTGTGCCTCTGCTCGGGCACAGAGAGCTGCCTGTGCAGGTTATGGAGTGGGCTGCACAGGGTGAAAACCTGGCAGGCAGCCTCCAGGTGCCTCTTCTGGGCTAAATAGTGTCTCTTGAATTTCACTGAATAGCTGCAAAAAAGTAGCAAGCTTTCAAGGAAAAGTATCAAGTAGCAAATGACTCCCCTGTAAGTGAATGCAAAAGTTCCTGAAACAGAAAAATTAGCAGTAATTACAGTAAAGCATACTTTTTCATCATAGTAATGTTTTACACTGGAAGGTAGGGTTGCAGCACCCTGTAAAAGTTGTCTGCTGTTTCTTCATGGTGTGAGTGTTTTGGAGACCTTTGCAATGCTATGCATGCTGCTTGCTCTGTTTCTGGGGGCAGGCATTCATTTCCAGATACTTGAGACTCCTTGTGGGATAGGGAGAAGTTGAATTAGTTGTCCTGCAGCAGTAGATACCTCTATTTACAGTGACTGCTCCAGCTCTCTGTATCTTGTCACTGTTTCCTCAGTGTTGCTTTATGAGTGTCTCTCTGGTTATCAGAGTGAACACCAGAGCCACAAAGAACTATTCCTGATTTAAGAAAGCAGGCTGTGCAGAGGAAGCAGTAAATTTGTTGGGGATGGCAGGAGAGTGGAGGAGGGAAAAAACTCCCAAAACCTTGGATTAACACAGAAAAGACTTCTGACTTGATACTAAAAAAACTATAAGCTTTTACATCTTGGTGAAGAGCTTGCTACGTTTGACTAATTTGAGCCTCAGTATGGTTAGTGTGTTAAGGAACAATCAAAGTGAAAATGAGACAGTTTCCCAGCCTTGAAATGACAGAGACATAAGCTCTGTGTCCATAGGGAGAGAGGCCAGATCCCTCTGCTGTTGTCTCTGAGTCGGGGTTTTAATGACTACAGGGAGGAAAGGAGTGTTAGTACAGCAGAACAAAAATGATACAGCTAAGAGGAAATTATTTTTATTGCTAATACATGGGTGCTCATAATGTTTAATTCTTTGCAGCTTATGCTTTATTTGCACATTCTTCCTTCCTCACCACTCTGCACACTGTAGTGACAGTTACCATATTTCAAAATTATTGCTCTTAAAGGCTCCTATTCAGTGGTTTTACTATGAATAAAAATATTTATCAGAGCAGCAGTGGTGCTTAGACTGGGCAGCATATGCACACAGAGTGGTTCAGCTGCTGTTCCCTCCTGAGTTCTTGCTTTTTATATCTTCCTTTTCCCTTTTCCTTTCCACTGATAGATTTTAGAAGTTCCCTGGAAATATTTATTTCAGAACAGTGTTAGACATACATTTAATCAAAGTTCAGGATAGTCTTTCTCAATAGAGATTTACTTTTGTTTTCACTAGCAAAACCAGATGAGGAGAGAGGAGGGGTGTTGGGAGCATTTGATGCCCCTGCAAACAATATTGTGGCAAGAGTAGTTTTAAGGCAGCCCAGGAGTTGTCTGTACGACTGGAGGAGAGGGACTCTTAAAGAAAGCTTTGCAGTATTTTATATGTTTAAGTCGTTATTTATCTTTTTAGATAACTAATGGAGATTTAGCATTTGTTTGCCATGTGCTGTGTGTCTGGTTTATGGTAAGTGAACTGCTGTCAGTTTGCTACACAACTGCAGAGGAGAGACAACAGCCTGGGTATCTGCATTATTTTGCCTTGCATCAGGTGCTAAAAGTCACTGAATGTACCGTCAGTCACAATATTTTTTCCCAATTTGACTCGCTTGCCCAACGCTTCAGCCTTTAGGCTTAAAAAAGCATGGGCATAATCAGTTCATTTTGTGTGGTCTAGGCTATAAAAATGCCCCCTCTGTTCTTTCCATATGAAAAACGTGTTTTTAATTTTGGGGAACTTGTATAATTTTCTGTGCTTTCTTTTGTATCTCAGATTAAAAACAAATGCTCCCTTCCCCTAACTTTGCATGTTCCAATTATGGAGTTGTGAAAATAAGTCATCCTTCAGCTTTTGTTACTTTAAAACAGCTATTGGTGATGTCAGAGTCAATACTAAAAGCATTAAGAATGCTGGCAGAATGTAATGCAGCTGCAATCCAACATGATGTTGGAAATGGGGTTGAGAGCATAAAGGCTTTCCATATTCCCAGGGCGCACAACTGCTTGCGGCCTTGGCTTTGATCTCTTCAAAGGCTGCTGCCTCCTCCTAGATGGAGAGACTTGGCTGCCACTCGCTCGCATTGAAAAAAGGCAGAGGTCTCTATTCAGGCAGAAATCAATCACTGTGCAGAAACAATTATGTGTAATTCAACCATCATGAAAACAGGGTGAGATTATGGGTTTGTTACCTGAGTGACTGCGTGGAGATGGGGAGCAGCGGACGCGGGAGTCCTGCTGACATGCCACATCTTGATGACAATTATAGACACATGAATGATGTGGCGGGCGGGGGCGGCGAGATGACAAATGCTGGTCACGCTGTCCAGCAGAGCAGAAAATGAGGTTACAATTGGGAGATAATGTTTGCATATGTAACCATATTTCAGCAAGCTGGGCAACTTCAGGGAATAGCAGAGATGGGCGATCGTAAACAAAGTCAGTGTGTGCCATGAGTATCAGCTTTCTATGATACAGAAATGCCTGTGTGCAGTGAGGAACCTGGGTGCCATGTCCTCAGGAGCTGCTTGTTTGAAACAGCCCAGAGGCATTTTTCGTCTGGGGGGAGGAAAGAATTGCCCAGGAAAAGGAGAAATCTCATGAGTTTAGCCCTCAGAAGGCAGAGGAAGCAGACAAAAATCCTTCTCCATCCCTCCGTGTCTTGGGACAGGGTGTATTAACATGGCAATGAGAGATCGCTGTTTATGAATGGAATTAAGGAGCACATCTCATGTCTCCTGCCTTCCCCTCCCAGTGGGGATTTAGGCGAGCCTCATGGCAGTGCATCTCTGAGCAAGAGCATTTTTAGATTTGCATGGTAACATTTTGGCTGCAGTAGGCTGTTGGTAGTGTGACGTGATGCTCAAAATATCTTCTGATGTATAATGGCCTCCTTTAATTAGGAACTTCTTTTTTTTCCCCCGAGTGGTGAGCAATAGCTGACTGTCTTTATAAAGAGAACTGGCATGTGTAGTATCTGCCATGAGAATATTTATTTAAAGTATTATTGCCTATAAAATCTCAAAATAGTTTTCCTCCCCAAAAGGCAAAATAAAACACAGATGACTGATTATAAAATGGTATCCCCACTCAGTTTGGTACACAGGATGAGCTTTACCTTTTATACTGCTCGGGCTTAGACATCAGAGGCCCAAGAAGCTGCTTTGAGTTACAGATCTTCAAACAATAAGTCAAAACAAAAAATCAATCCCTCCAGTCCCTGGGTGCAGTTAGCTAAAGATAAAAGAGAAAAATAAAGTTATGCTAAAGCAGATAGAGGAAAGGAACAGATATGCCAAGGAAACACAGAGGACAAGTGCAGAGTTGAAGTGGGCCTAGTGTGAGCCAACATCAATGAATTTTGATCTTATCAAAAAGTTTTAGGGTTGCCAATTCTTTTCAAACTGGATCCACTCTGCTCCGAGGCTGCCTGAAGCGTTGTCTTCAATAAAAGTTTCTTCTCCCTACCCCCTGCATACCTCACTCTCACTCCTAAATGTAATCACATGCAGGGATTAGGCTGCACCTCACTCAAGGTATGAAACTTCACTGCAGACTTCAACAGTAAATTAAGGACTCCAATAATCCCTTGTTATTACAAAAATGAACTGAGATTTCTTTTTAAGTATTTGGTGAAAGATGCATAATCTCAAAAAAAGTAAACCTGTTTCCTTCTGAGGATATTCCCCCCCCTCCCTCTGCCTCCCAATAAATTTAAATTACAAAGAAATTTTTAAAATAGTTTTTTTTAAATTTAATGGAGTTTTTTAACCCTTTTTCATAGCTGATTCTTGAAAATTTTAATGCCAGTTAACTGTCTTGGTTGAATCAAGTATGTGGCTTAAACCTTAACTTATAAAGAAGTAAGCATCACACCCCAGTGCTGCAACGGGAAAGCAAACCCCTCTGTGTGCCTCTTCAGGACTGACATCTCAGAGGTGTAATCAAACCAAAAAAGCCTTCTTTGGAGTGATCTGTTGGCTTTGACCTTCTCTTTCTGTTGCATCTTTAGAAGTGTTATAATAAGGGTGAGTTTGTGTCCTGTCAAGAGGATCTTGAGGTGTCTGTTGATATCCCTGGCTCAAGACAGCTGGTGCCAATACCTGCCCATTGGCATATGAGAGGCAAACAGGAGAGGGTAATGCTTCAGGTAATAGCTAGTCCAACAGCAGAAAATACATTTATCCAACTAGAAACGATTAACAGACATAGGCTGTACACTGCATGCAAAAATATCTGGAACGAGCTGATATTCAAAGGATTTGGGAAAGTCTTGTTGCTGCACAACTTTAGCTCAGTAGCTGGTGTGTCAGGGCCTGTTTCCCATCTGCAGTGTGGCATAATACCCATTTCAGAGATGGAGTAACAGAACAGAAGAGGAAGAATAAAGGGTTCAGGGTATGGAGATGCAAGTATGCTGAGGCAAGGGTATTGATGTTAGGTCTTGCTCTTCACTGAGAATTTGAGGGGGCGATTTCAGACAGCTGCCTGGTAACCTGGGGCTGGATCTTCTCACTTCAGGCTGTTGAACTGCTGCCTTCGCTGCTTTGAGGAAAACATAAAGCATGCTTTTGTATGTGAACAACTGCATGAGCTGCTGCAGAGGTATTTATGGGATTGTGAACTGAACAGGAAAGGGTTAGTGAGGATAGATGTTACTATGAAATATGGTATGGAAGATGTGGCCCACGCTGAAGAAAGGGTATCTCCAGTCTCTCTTTTCAATAAGGTGAAAGTTATTGTAGGTAACTACTCAGAAGTGATGTTCAACCAGTTACTGCCTTAAAAAACCCACTTAGAAGTCTGCAGCTTGATAATTATTTCTGTTAATCTCTGAGTAGATTGTGTCATAAAGATAATATTGTTTTAGTTGCTTTAATAGTTCTCCTTATAGTTGTCTTCCTTGAAGTGAGGAGCAACACGGCATGATACCTCTCATCAGCAGAGGCTGCACAAGGAGCTGAACTGAAGCTGGAGGCTGCCCAGCTACAGCTGGGTGTTGCAGAGCTGCTTTTGTCCTTTACCAGTTTGGGTTTCCTCCAGTTCCAGCTGTAGGTGAAGTCTTGTCATCAATAATTGTCAACCTCTCAAAAGAAGCATTTAATGTTTTTTGGAGGCAAAAACAAGTCCAGGGCTTGGTACCCAAAGTGCTGGGTATGGGATGTACTACTTAGCAACTGGTGCAGCTTTGCAAAAGTCAGTGGGAGGAAGACCAGCAGTCCTTGGGACAGCTGATGCAGAGCAAAGACCACTGCAAAATAGTAAGTCCTGTCTAGAGGAGGGGTGTGTGTGTGAGGCCTGTGGTGTGTTGTGAGCTTTTCTGTGTCCTTCCTGGAGGATGCTACACACAACCTGCAAAATGTATTGATTAGAGTCAGGATGAACTATGAGACTTACAGGGTTTAAGCAGCCCAATCTGAAATGGAAAGTGCCTTAGGTTGAACTTGCGAAATAATTTTGCTTTTTTGTGTGTTTGCTTGAAGCAAGTGTTGAGTGGGAAACAAAGGATGCAGCAGAAGTGAATGGGAACTGCACTGCTCTGCCAGGCCTCTCTGCCCCACCCGCCCTTGGAAAGCAAGGCCGTACATAGTTGCTTTGGGAAGCATCAGCCATCTCCCTTTCCCACTGCAAATATTTTGATTAAAGTATTGGAGGTAAATGTGTTGTCTGGGCCTGGTTCCTCTCAGTGTGAGGCTTTTTATTCTTTGTCTTTTTTGATCTGGCCTAACTGAGCCTTGCAACAATGGCAGCTAATTGACTTAGGCTGTGTCAACTCAGGGCAGTACGGAGACTCGGTTATTTCAGCTGTCCCAGTACAGCGTGCAGGGAATAAAACCAGTAGCTAAATGCTGTGTCAGGCTGGGATGGAGCAGGGGCTAAATGTAGAGCAAGGGCATGGCATGGAGGTGTGTGCTAAGGAGCCAGTTTACCTGTCCCATGGCCCCCAGGGAGTGTCTGGGAAGCTGGAGCTTGGGGGATGGTGGGCCAGGCACAATTTCTCAAAGCTGGCCTACTTGGCCTCTAAAGCAAACACTAATTTGCGGTCTCTTAGTCGGGAGGGAGCAGTCCAATAGCGCCGGGATACTTTCTGGCCAGGAGCGCCTGTTGGTCAGGACAGCATTTAACTTCATCTGATTGGAATACTCAGATTTCAACAGTCATCTTGCAAAAATGGGAGACAACCTGAAGGTGCCAAACGATTTGCTGGATGCCTGTGATTTATAGCCTGTGTCTTTCTGTGAGGGCTACCTTGGCTGGGTCCTCTGGTGGCTGACACAGGCTCTGGGGGCTGCTTATTGGCATGAGGAGGTGCTTCTGGTAGAGAGGGGGACAGAGCCCTCCCATGATGGGAGTGGGAGCATCTGGGGGTGTGTGGGAAAGGGCTCAGAAACATGAAGTTGGTTGTGGCTTCAGGAGCGAGGATTTGGCCAGCCTGACTTCCCATCCGGCACGTTTCTGCCCGGGGATCACTCTGGCAGCAAGGAGTCCTCTGTGGACAACAACTCAAAGATCTGCCCTGTTCACGTTCTGTCCCAGTGGAGCTGAGCCTTAAATAACAGGCAGATGTTTGCAGAGCGTGTATTATGGAAATCAGACCAGTCATAACTTGACTGCTCTAAAATAATGTGTGTCTCTTCTAAAGAGTGGCGGCTTAGTTTTTTTTGGCTCGAGGCAGAGACAAATTTGTGTGCACAAGGCAGTGGCCTGTGTGGAGCGGCTGGGGGCCAGGCTGTGCCATTCCCATCCCTCAGGGCACTTGGGCTGTCCCAAGGCGCATTCCCTACTCCAGTGGGAGGGTTTCACTCCCTCTGGTCCTCCCGGCTACCCCCAGCCCCTGACCTGAGAGAGCTGGGGGTGTCATGGTGATTAGCAGGTTGTTGGTGCTGCCACGCAGCTGCTGATTTGCATGTCTGCTGATGTCAGGCAACTTCCATGTTGCTCCCCGTTCCTCCCCAGGGCTGCCAGCACGTGGCTGTCTCTCAGGAGCTCCTTCCCATGCCCTGGCAGGTGCTACCTGAAATGCATGTGATGCAACTTCTGCCTCTGGTGCCCTGAGTCAGTGGGTCTGACTTGGTGGGGTGGCTCAGCAGTCTGTGGCAGGTTGGAAACTTGCAGCTGCCTTGCAGGGTTTCTCGTCCTGGGAGGTAGTTGTGGAGAGCGCCACTTTGTCATCAGCGCTTGCACAGGATCACCTGCAGGAGTAATTCAGTGTTAAAACTAAGCCTTAGTCTTGTTGGAAACTTGCTTTATTCTTTATGTTTCCTGCCTTTCCATCCCTTGGGCTGTTTGAGTTGCCCTCAAGGAGGTGTTGGTGTGGCGGGAAGAGTGCTGTCTCCTGCTCTCCCCTGCCAGCCTCATCAGCTGGACCTGGAAAAGTATTGAATTAGCTTTATTACACTGCTGATTTGAAGTCATTACTGGTGTAAGTCGATGCAGTTCCATTATTGTTGATGGGATTGGGAGTCTTCATGTCACAGGTGAGTTGGACTCAATTAACCGAAGTCGTGGTCTTAATTAGCAGCTTGGCTTTCAGTGGCTCTTCCCAGGCCTTGGAGGTGAGACACCCCCTGACAAGCCTTATCCCCCTACAGGGCTTTGCGAGTCAAGGGGAGAAGGTGCCACTTTGTCCCATGCAGCATCTGCAGGGATTGCGTGGCATCCTCTCCTTGTGCTGCATATCCCATCAGCTTTGCTCTGGGGGAGAGGAAACCCAGCACAAAATGAGGAAAGAGCAAACCTTCCCCTTTGGGCTTGCCAGTGCAGAGCCCAGTGCCTGTGTCATGTCAGCTCTGGATCTGCCCCCATAGCCTAAGTAGTCCAGCCAGTGGATGAGTGTTTTGCTCTTTACTTGGTAAAGGGTTAGTCAAGGGTTTCGACAGATGCTTGGCTTGACAAGCAAAGTGAGAGGTTTTGTGTTTTCACTAACTGACAAGTTTTCAGGGGCCGTGTCTGACTCTCCTGGCACCTGAATGAACTAACATATCTGTAAACGCTTTATTAAAAACATGATGCTCATTATTGCACTTAGGTAGAAAAACCCAGGCACAGGGAAGGAAACATCCACTTGTGGGACCAGTCAGCAGTGCAGCTCCCAGGGAGGTCCAGGCTCCTGTTTCCCAATCAGCTGCTCTGGAGCAGGGACCTCTACCCAGTGAGCTTGCAAATGGTCTCCTGCACCCTGTCTTCACCTTTCTGTACGAAAATGTGGCTCTCCCTCAGCACACTCCTGCGGAGTGCGTGCTGCTGCAGTGGGGTTGGAATGCAGGACCATCCTGAGGGCATGCCCGGCTGCCTTCCCTCTGCTGCTGGAGGGGGTGACAGACCTTCCGAAGGCGTGCACCCTCCTACTAAATACAGCATCAGTGTGGGCTCTATTTTTAGTGTGTGTTTTAAGAGCAGTTTTCAGCAGGAGCCCTGCAGGATTTCAGCAACAGACCCCACAATTGTGTGTCCTGGGGGGTTCTGGCCTTTCCTACTGAGGAAGGATGTGCTGGGGGTGGAGAGCTCATGTGGTGCACATCCGTGGCCCCACATGCCAGATGCTCACCCAAGATGACTGCTGCAGAACAGGCAGTGTAGCGACTGATTGCTGCCTCCTGCTAATGAAGACCTTCTTCCTCCACCATGCTGCTGGGTTGTTTTTTTCTTTTCTCTCCCCTCTGAAAGCTGGTAGGAGCATAGTAGCCACTTGGAAAGCTCTTTTCCCTGCTTAGGTGTGGCTGTGGTTGGCCAGCATGCTCCAGAGTTAAGAGGGACTGAGCTGTAAGTGTAGGCAAAGGTTGGTTTAACCTACAGCCTCATGTAAATCCCTTTCAGACCAGTTCCCCCATTCAAGTTAGGATTTGGTACTGTTGCTGCACCCTGTCATGCACCTATCTGTGGACTGACCCTCCCTCTAGATGGTGGGAAGGGGTTGAGATGAAGACCTGAGCAGTGGGAGAGGGCTCAGCATCCTGCAGTTTAGGCTTGTTGCATGGGACTGAACTGTTTTGAGCCATTGCTGTAGGTGCTCACTCACCCTGTTGTAATGCAGGTGGCAGCTTTCCTTGGGCCAAGCAGGAGTTTGAACCCACCGGCAGCCTTGGAGGGACTACCCCTCTGTGCTCCACGGCTGTTTGGGGAAGCTTTTTCTGGTAGCCATCAGGAAAGTAGTTCCCTAACAAGTGTCTGGAAGATTCATACAGGAGACCTATGCTTCACACTTCTGAGTTTGTGATCTGCAAAGTATGCTTGTAGCTGCACATGCTGTAAGTACCGTCATGCATGTGGCCTGTGCCTGGGGGAAGCAGGGGAGAGAAAGGTGCTGCTATTTTTGTTCCAGTGGTGGTTTATGATGTTTATTTCACTAGCTAGATAGCCTAAGGTGGGTGGCATTCACTTCAGACGCTACCACACATCTGAAAAACAGAAAACAAACAAAAGCTGAGATAAGCGGAACTTTAAGGAAGATCAAAAACTCGCCTGCATGTTTCTTCTTGGGGAAACCTACAGTCCGACTGACAGATCAAATGTAGGTTTGTGTGTGTATCCATGGGGCTCTTGGTGGGACCCCTTGTTCCCCTCTAAAAGTAGCAAATGAGCAGTATTGGTGAGAGGATATGACAAATTTGGTATGAATCACTCCATCAACACAGGAAAAAAGTATTCTCTGAAAAGATTACTTTTGACCCAATGTAGGTGGTCAAACATTACCTCACAGTGCTGCTGGAACACTGCAGTACATGGTGGGGCAAAGTAAAATGGCTGTGTTTCAGGCGATAATCGCATGAAACACTCTTCTTGTTACTTTATCTCCCTAACAAACTTGCAGTGGTGCACACAGTGCTTTCTGAGTCTGCTTTATGTTCATTTCAGCTTGGCTTTATGGGAGCAGCCCTTGCTGGTGCTCAGCATACCATGCACCTATGCATATTTCCAGCCCTGTTACCTCAGATGAGTTTGAGCCCTGGTGGCCGAATGAAAAGTGTAGCATTGTCGAGCTGCTCTCTCTTGCTAAAGGTTTACATGCATCTTCATTTCACTTGCATAACTTGCATATGTAGGAACTACTCTCTGCTGCTATTGCTGTGCAAGAAGTCAGCCTCTAAACTTAGCTCTGAGCCAAGCCATCTTCCCCTGAATCTGCATAGCCCTCCTTTTCACCATCATTGCTGACAGGAGGGGGTTATTTAATTCACATCAAAGTTCCTCTTTCAGTGTTCTTCAGTGCCTGTGCTTGAGTTTTGCCCATCTCATTTCACATGTGGTGGCCCTTCTGTGGCAGCAGGGTGAGCAGTGCCAGGCTGTGCCCAGTGTAGACAGCGAGGCTGGTGGATGCCTGGCACGCATGGCTGCAGGAGCTGCCACTGGTGTTTTGGAGGACATGGAGCTGACTCTTCTCCGAACTAAGCAAAATCCTGTGCCAGCTGGGTAATGGGGAGAGATTAATGACTGCCTTGGGAAGCCAGTTTTCCAGCATACTGGCCGGAGGGCAAGCATCATGATAGTTGTAGCAGCTGGTTTGGAGAGGAGGGAAATGAGGGGAAGATAAAATTGCACGCCCAGAATGCCAGGGTAGCCCGTGTCCATGCTTTGATGTCTTCTCCCTCCACACCCTCCTGTGGGTTAAAAATGAAACTAGACTGCATTTATAATGGGTGTGTGAATATCTGTATTTAGCTGCTGCAAGCAGGCTCCTGGACTGAATCCTCCCATGTGGACAGATACAGTTTGGCCAAATACACGAGCGGGTATTTTCTGCGCCCTCATTATGGGGACGCACAGACACATGTCATCTCAGCAGTTCAGATATCACAGCCTAACAAATTCTGACACACATGCACGTGCTGGGGATAAAGAGAGTTTCAGTGTCCTTTAAGTCCTCTGTAACGATCCTGAAGTGTGTAAATCACAGGGTGTGGATTCCCCCTGGCCCCCATCACCACTGCTTTGGAATTAGAACTCTGGGGAGATGACCCCATTCGGGTCTGCAGTGAGGACACAGGCACAGTGGAATAAACAAGTGTAGCTGCAGACCAGCCTCTAAATCTCTAAAATTGATTTGCACAACTGGAGTAGCAGGGCTGAGCATCCTCCCTGCAGTGCCCATTGGAGAGGGTGGGAGCCATCCTCACACCCTTGGGAAGGCCAAGGCAAAAGATGGGATTCCTCCCAGGTGGCAGACAGGGTGTGCACATGAAGGCAGGTAGCTCAGAGGAATTGTGTCCCTCCTGTTACTGTGCAACACTTCTGCATCCACTTCTGCACAGCGCGCTTTAATCAGCGGCCCTCCCCTCTTGGCCCCCGGGCCTTGAAATTCCACAAAACCCAATTAACAGAGATGAGAGAGCTCTAGCATGTATACATATGAAATTTCAGAAGGCTGAAAAAGAGACTCTTAATACCATAAATCTTGCCCTAAAGTAAAATTTGCATCTGAAATCTACATAGTTAACCCCGTGAGGAAGAAAGCATAGCTGAGTACAACTTTTCTTCCCCCCGCAGAAGGGTAACTTATCCAGGTCTGCTCGGTTTGGCATCAGTCTGCTTGCAGCTGAGGAGTACTGCAGAATGGGCCCTGTGCCTCATATGCAGCCTGCAGAGAGCATCAAGGAATTGTAGCTCCAACTTCAGAGACGGTATTGCAGTGTCCCAAACAGAAAAAAAACAAAACCAAAAAACAGCCCCAGCCTGAGAAGATCATACAAACTTCTGTAGGTTGGTAACCAAAAGCAGGCTGGGTGGACCTTGTGCTTGTGTAGGCTCAGTAAAGGAAGTATTCAAGGCTGATCTAATTATCACTTACAGGTTCAGCACATTCAACCCAGGGCTCCAGGTGTTTTGTGGTTTACTTAACCTGCTACTACACTGGCTTGTTTAAGTTACTCATCATAAACTGTCCTGAGAAAGACACCCCCCACCTTAAAATAATCACAAACAAACAAAAAATCCTCAGCAAATCCACTCCTTTCTGTAGGGGTTCAGTATTCTGAGGGAAACCGGGAATAAAGCTTTATTCCCCTCCTGTGCTTTTATCTATCTCTTTTGCTATCTTGTTTCTCTAATATACAAAATTTCTCCTCCTATTATCCTTCTTACAGCTTAATCATGTACTAACTGGGGACCTTCTGCTCTTTTGTAAGTCTCTGAACATGTATCCTCCCTAAGAGCAGTACACAAGTACCCTCTTCAATTAAGAGAAATTAGAGCTAAAATCTCTCACCTGAAGGCTTTATGAGATTCCCTTAGTTGACAGCAATGAGTTTGGCTTTAAAGTGACTGCTGTCTGGGGAGGATAGTGGTGGGGACTGGGCAGTGTGCTGGGAACACAGGTAAGTATTTCCCTGCAAAAACATGAGGCCTCAAAGCTGCTTTTTTCATTACCTCCGGATTCTGCAAAGGGCTGGTTATCTCATGCTGCGAGCCAGCATGATCAAAGCCCCGGGAAAGGTCAGGCATTCCTCCAGGAGTGACACTCAGCTGCCAGCAGCGTTCCTCCAGCCCACAGCTCCCACAGCCTGGGCTGCAGTACTGCACTGAAATCCTTTATCTCGTTAAGGAGTGAACCTACAGATTAGTCAGAATGGCCTTAGCTTGATGTCGAGAGCGTGTAACACCTGGCTTGGGCTTTCCGAAGAGGAAAGGTGGTTGTTTTTTAAAAAAATAATTTCGTGGGGGAGGCAGCATTTCCTTCCTCTGACTTAGCGTGAGAGAGCTGGGTGCTGAGCAAAGCTGTGCTCTGTCTCTGTGCACAGCCCAAGGGGCTGCTTTCCTTCTGCAGGTTCTCAGCTCCTAGTTTTGCCCAATTGATACAAAAGGTGAGTTCCAAAATACTGGGCATATGAGAACTTATTTACGGTATCTTCCAGTGAGAGGATATTGTTTTCCCATTGTTTTGACAGACTGGCAATCAGTTACGCACTTTGATCTGGTCATCCCCCACGAGCAGCTTGTTCGTGGACAGAGAGGTTTCGGGAGGGTGAACGGAAGGAAGAGATGTTCGAGTTGAGCAAATCCTATCCGTCTCTGCTTCCGCACATGAGGTGCTGTATTTTTGCATCTGTGCTAATTCGGTGGCATCCCTTGAGTTGGGCTGACAAAGATTCACCTCATGGCTCATGGTCCTGTCTCTGGCTGTGTCTGGAGACCAGCTGTCCTGAGCCCAGTTGGTTGCCATGGGGTATTTGCCATCTTTGTCTTCAGACACGAGTGCTGAAACTTCAAGAAAGGCACAGGGAAGTTCTGCCTGCGTTTCACAGTGTGAATAGCATCTTGGCTGTGACCCAGCACCTGTGAGATAGTGGAAGTATGTTAACTGCCTTAAATTTGGGATGATTTTTAGATTTAAGTGAGGTTAAGGTATTCTTGTCCTAGGTGTAAGATAGGAGTGAGAGGGACCATGCTTTCTCTCCATCAGCATGGGTTATTAGACGGAAAGGATACTTTCTGCCATAAAGCAGAAAAATAAATACATATTTTTTAGAACACAGGACTTGATTTCTTTTTTAAAGGCCTGAAATGTCTATACTCTATATCCCATCTTGTTTCTTGAATAAAGGGGCAGTAAAAATTTGCTTTATCTGCAAATAAATGTGGCAAACTGTGCTGTGGCTGTGGACATACGACCTCTCAAGCAAACTGAAAATGTCTTGTGTGTTGCATCCATGGAGCCTGCAGCAGGAGTACCCATCTCTCCCACCCAACTTCCAGATGATCTTCAGATCCCAGAGCATCCAGCTAAAGAGCTGCTCCCTCTGCAGGGGAGAGCTGAGGGTCCAGTCCTTGTCTCTGAAATACCATGCTGGCAGTGGGGAAGGAGTCTGCCAGTTCTTCTGGAAACAAGAGAAGGAGAGGGAGTGGAAAGGAGTGGTGGAAAAAATTGAGTAACAAATGTTCTTCAGTATTTGGTTGCCAACTTTGACCTGGCTGAGTTTTTGACCAGCCCCAGTGCCAGCCCACTCTGGACACTGCAGCAGTTCCAGGGTTTGCTGCCCCACAGCAGTGTGTGTGCAATGGTCCGGTCTCATGTAGATCCCTTGTGTGTCCACCCCAAAAAAATATGGGGTTAGTGTTGCTTGGGGGCATCTCTGGTACTTTGACCATTCTCCCTCTTGGCAGTGGAGACAGGTGAGAGGCTGAGTGCTTCCCCAAGCTCTCCTAGCATAAGCTAGTTTTTTACCTGATAAATTGTTCAGTGGTGTTTTGCAGAGTCTAATACACTATATTTCTCCCAAGCGCAGCCTCTATTGCAATGAAGAGTACCAAGGAGGGATGCAGTTATGATAAGAAATTGTTCACCCCTGTGTCTGCCATGTTTTGGGAAGGAGTTAACTGCACAGGGGAACACTAATTGCATGAAAAATTGCTCTATTGGTAGGATGGAGTGATGGTAAACTTTGGAAGTGCCTTTTAATGCACTTGAGCATAACTCTCATATAATGTTGTTTGAGTTTAGTAGGATTGAAATATAATTGCAGGGTGACCCGTTGCTACTAGAAGGGGTCTGTGTGCAGCTCTAAGCCCATCTGGAAGGGTGATTTACTGGAGGCCTGGGCAATCTGGCAATTTAGGCTCTTCTTTACGATGTTTAGACTTCTACCCGTGTTATAAAGCGGAGCCCAGGGTTTTTTACAAGGATGTAGGTGCCTGCTGCACAGAACTTAAGTTGTGGGCAGGGTGGGTTTTTTTCCCTTTCAAGAGTGATTTTTAAATTTTAAAGGGCGGCTCTTGAATTTAAAGAAAAAAACAAATTAAGTCTAGCAGCAGGCAGAAATATCCTATGCAGGATTTAAAAGGCGTCACGTGTCTTGTGCATACCAGCAACCTTTTTTTAAGCCCTGCAGCCAAGTGGGTGAAGGAGCTTAGTCATAACAGACCAAATTCAGTGGGGTGGGAAGGGGCAGCAGGTGAGCCCCATGTTTCTTCCTGTGTTCCCCATCTCATGGCCACTGGAAATTCTTCAGGTCAGTGCACAGGACAGCCATGCACACCTGTATGGGTAAACTGAAGGAAATGCCTGTCTTTGAGGAACCTGAGGATGCTGTGCAGTTAAGCCGAGTAGGGCCAGGGGGGTCCAGGAAACTTCCTGGGGTAAGTACAGGGAAATGGAGCAGAGGTGAGGATGGATGGTGAATGGAGCTAGGGCAAAGTTAGAAGAGATCCAATGCCACCAACACCAGAAAAGATGCATTTTCATAGAATATCTTGACTTGGAAGGAATCCACTAGGATCATCAAATCCAACTCCTGGCCCTGCACAGGATGGCCCCAAGAGTCACACCATGTGCCTGAGAGCCTTGTCCAAACCCTTTTTGAACTCTGGCCGTCTTAGTGCTGTGACCACTTCCCTGAGAGCCTATTCCAGTGCCCAGCCACCCACTGGCTGAAAAAGTTTCTCTTAATATCTGACTGAAACCTCCCCAACACAGCTTCATTTTGTGTCCTGGGTCACAAGTGTGCAGTTTGACAGGGATAGGCAGCTCTTGGAGGCTGATCTAACCCTAAAGCTGACATAGGAGCATCCCTCCAGGGCACTTTTGTTGGCTTCTCTCTGCATCTGGAGGCAAGGCTTGCCATGAGGTTGCCATGTCTTCTTTTCATGGAGTGGAAAAAAATTCTTTCCTATGCTGCCCTGGGAGATAGAGTCTGCAGGCACAAACGTGGGGTGCTCCAACTTTTCTGGATGTCCCTTTCCCCTTTCTTTTTTTCACTTTTTCTGCAAACAGACAGGCAGCTTGCATAGGCCCATTGTAATTATTATTACCCTTACCTGAGTCATCTCCCACTGTCAACCCATGGCTGGGAGGCATCAGTCCCTTTTTTGTATCTTCTAAAATGCCATTTGGCAAATGAGACTAAAAATAATGAGCATTATATTATGTGTTGGTAGCTCAGCATCCAGCACTGTTACCTGGTAGGTTTATTGCTCCTGTTTACACCAATAGTCCAAATGAAATAGTCAGCATCAATGGTTTGGGCCAAAATAAGTGTTTGCAGTCCTGCCCCTTTGAGTCCATGCCTTGTTTGGGTCATTCTTTCCTCATTCTTAACTGTGTGCTGTGACTTTTATATTTTTAGCTACATGTAAATGTAATTTTAGGGCATGTTTTTGTATCTTATTGATGTGACAAACCCTCTTGGGAATGACCTATAAAATTAAGTTAGTAGCTTTTCAACACTTTCGTTTGTACTGAAATCATCTTGCACAATGTGGTAGAGAAATAATTCCTGTTGTGACCTTCTACTAATAGTTCAAATAACCTGTCTAAGAGATGTCCTGTTTCTGGAGGGCCCTATTGCTTTAATTCCTGTTAAAATTGGTTTGTCTTCTGAGGAACAGTGCTGCAGAAATTAAGTACTTGCAAATGCTTTTTACCTCCAGATACATGTTGCAGTTTGCATTTTCAATCCTAGTGAAGCTTTAGCAGACTGCTACTTTTGGACTAATCATTTGTACATGTATAGGGATTTTTTTTACTTTTTTTTTTAGTTTAAAAATGAATATTTTATTTTAAGCCTTTGGACCATCTTGCCCACATCCAGTGATGGATGTCTAATGAGATGACTTTTTGCCTCCACTAAATGGTTATATTGTTTGCACTGATGTATGCTAAGACTTGATGCATTAAATCTTTGGTCATTAGCTGATGCCATTAGCAGAAAAGTCCAAATCACTTAGAGCTGGGACTTAAGACTTTTCATTAAAACCTGAATTTGCATGTTATTGGATAAATCTGTTAATACGGTTTAGCCGGACTCAGGGAAGTTACTTGGAAACTTTTTACAGAGCATATGCAGGGTCAGCGGTGCCTGAGAGACTCGAATTGGGAGGAAATGCCCCCTCTGGTGCTTCCTTCATACCCTGTCATATGCTGAGCAGCCCCTGCATACATCTCACCTGGCCCTGCCTGCCCCTGCCACCCTTAATGGTGTGCATGCAGCCCCAGCTGTCAGCATTGCACTTCAAACTGTGCTCAGGTCTGCTCCACTGCTGCTGAGAAATCCCCCTGAAGGAGCCGAAATCCCAGCAGCAGGGTCTCCTTGCCTCGTGGCAAAGTGTGGGCAGTCCTTCCTGCCACTTTAGGGCCAGAGAGGGTTGGCCTCAGTGCTGGTTTCCACACAGGAGTCTTTAAGCAGCATCAGCATTGTGGGGAACTGGTCTTACTAGGAGCAAGGGCCAGTTGAGAGGGGTCATCGATGTCATCAAATTCATCACTCCTCTATCATCACTCTATCTTTTCTTTCTTTTTGTCCACTCATTTTTAGAAGGTGGGTGAGGCAGCAGCACTTCCAAAAATATCAGTCATGTTGGGTAGTGTGACCAGCACAGCGTGATCTCTGTCTTGATAGAATTAAGGAGTTGCTGCCCAGTCAGCCTCTAAGTTGCAAACTTAGGCATGATAAACACGTGAAGGTATGCTAGGTGCTTGCACAGGTGTCTAGCCCATGTCCTTACCTTCTAGATGACAGAGGTAAGATGACTTCGTGATGCATGCCATACTCTTGCATTTTCTTAATTGAGAACATTTCTATTCAGTGCAGCTTGAAACCTGCAGCTCAAAGAGAAGTTGACCCATTTCTCAGTTTTCTGGGCCTCTGATTCTCTTTGTTATGACATATGGTGTTGAATAAGCTGCAACATAGACTTAATGTAAGTACATTTAAGAAAGGTCCTATTTCAAGCACTTTTGATCCACAGTGTGTTTAGTGCTGAAAGGCATCTTCCTGCCACCAGGGTGCAGGATGGGTTTTTTTCTTGGTTCCCCCCCCAGGAGTCTGGGTCCGTAGCCTGTGGGACTTGAGGAGGCCGATGAGGAAAAGTCATCCCATCCTGTGACGCACATTGTCTGCCAGAACAGGAACGCTGGGCTTCAGAGGTTGTCGTCGGACAACCCACTTTCACACAGAACTTGTATGCTTATGTGGTAGATGATGTTTTACTTGCCTGAGTGATTTCCCTGGTTTGAATATTAGACTGAAGTGCATCCCTTTGCCTGTGAGAGAGGCACATTGTGGGTCTGGGTAACCCAGAGAAGATGCCAGAGTTGTTGTGAGCAAGAACTCTGATAACCTTGAGGCAAGCAGAACAAGCTTGTGTCTTTGTCTTAACTCAGCAGACAGCTGTAGTGACAGAAACCAAAGCAGCTTTGTCCCCAGGGAAGAACTGAAGATGGCACAAGAGGTGACACCAGGATGGACTCCAGCATCCTCCCCCCCGACCCAGAACCCCTGGGGCTCTCTGTCACATAACACTCCTGCTGATTCCCCCATGGCAAGCTTGAGGGCACCGGTTCCTCTGATGTCTGGTGGCTTAGGACAGCGGTCCTTATTGTCAAAGCAGTTAATAAGCCAGGCCCCTGCAAATCAGAGGCTCAGGCCTGGGCTTGTTAAAACATTGCTGAACCTGCGTTCTCTTTAGGCAATAAAGAATGGAAAGGGCTCTGGACGTGTCAGGAAACAATGGGAAAAACACCTTTTCAGCTAATGGGATTGCTTGTAAGTGACAAGGATGCACAAGGCAGAAGAAGGGATACTGAGCATGGTAAAGGACCATGTGGTGTGTCACCATCCAAAGTATTTGTAGTGCTGGTGGTCCCATTTACCAGGTTTTGGGAAGTGCTTAGTGACCCCTGGGCTTGGGTGCATGATTTGATGCTGCAGGTTCCCTCTTTTGGGTGTGGGCTTGTATTTATATCAGGAAAAAGATGAACTGTTCAGGATGAGTAAAGTTAAAGGACCATCTTGCAGGAACCAGAGCTTAAATTGAGCATTGGTTGGCAAGTTGTGGAGTGTTTGCTGGCAATTAATCTCCATCTAAGAGAACCCGTTACTGAGTTTGGAGAATGAAATAAAACATTGCAAAATATTGTAACAGGGACAGTTTTCTCTGTGAAGATATGGCTTTGCTGCCAGTTTAATGCCCTATCAGTCATATTTCCAAAACCAATGGGCTGTGTAAAAGTAGGTGTAATCTCTGTATATGCGAACTTGCAGTACAGAAATAGAAATAGGCTTGTTCTCCCGTGATCAGAGCCTTACAAGATCTGCCTGGCTCCCTGCGTGGTTCACCAGCACTCCAGGTCTCCCGACAACCTTCCTGAGCAGGCAAGAACAAACAAATTAAGAAATCACAGGAGAGAAGAAAATGGAGATAGCAGGGGATTTCTAATCAAGCTATTTTAATACTGGGTGTGCTTTAATCACTTACTTAATGGCAGTGCTTAACGAACACTTGAAATAAAGCGTGTTTCTGTCAGAGATTCAACACCCATGTTTTTGAAGCTGTCTTGAGGGAACTCAAATGCTTATTGTAACTTTTCAGCAAAAATCCATCACAGTTGAGCTATATTAATTTCCAAGATTGAAGGGGAGGGAGGGGGGAAAAGTTGGAAAAAGACAAGAATGTAGACAAGCCAATAGCATGTTGTTTTCTCACTAATGTTGCAAATAACCTGAATCTAGTTACTCATTGTAATCTGTCTAGATAGATACTTATTCTAGGCTTTGTCAAATCACATTTATGCTTTCCTTTGCAATGCTCCTCAGGCTGTTGCACTGAAGTTTTTATTGCACATCGACCCTTTGGGTTTCAGGCAGAGCAGTTTGCTCTGACTCCTCTTGCCTGTTCTCGTATGCTGCATGTGTTTCCAGGCGTGACATCCCCTTGGCTTCACATGCTGATCTTTGTGCCTGTGGACTGTGGCATGGCACTGTAGGCCATGAAGCTGCCTTTCCCATGCATTGCAGCCACAATGCTTCTCAGCTTCTCAAAAAGGAAAATGGTCTGGGCAGCTGGAGAAAGGTCACAAACTTTCTATGCTCCCAAAAAACCATGGGAAGCTCTGTCAAGGATCCTGGGTGCCTCCTTCATCTCCTGGTGTGCTGGCAGCTTCTTCTCTCCATCTTCCAGGGGTCTCCTGCCATGCTGTGGCTCTGTGGTTTCCTGATGTAATGTGTCCTGGGGAGAAGGAGGAAACTTTCAATGACTGACTTAAAGTAACTTTCTTGTTCTACTCTTTCCTGACTTCCAGCACGAAGTACAACCTAATTACGTGGCGAAGAGCTGAAGCACAGTACGTGAGGAAAATGGGGGACCAGGAGGATTTTTTTCTGACCTTGTCACACCATCAGTTTGCCCCATGAAACGTGTGAATTTCATTTTAGTTTTGTTCTGAATAAGTGTTAGCAGTTGTAAAGCTATAAAGTTTCACATCAGTGTGGATGCAGCATTTCACTTTACCTCCTTAAAATGTAGAGTCTCTGAGGTGTCACCCCCACTGTTTGTAAGCATGAAAGGTCAATGAGATAAATGGCCTCCCGTTGCCAAGTTGTGAAGTAGGGTTAAAAGACTGCACCTTTTTTATTTTTCTTTTCGTAAATCACAATATTCGTAAGCCCTGTGACTGGTGTGTTCTGTGGGTGTGCTTTCCTGTCTCTGTTCCTTTTAGCTTCAGGTGAGGCTAAAACTAATGTGACAAGCCACCACCCCCATACCAGTCTGTCATTTTCCCAACTGAACTGTCCAAGGATTGGAGAAAGTTTTGAAAACTAAGCATAAAATGATCTTGCTGTCAGAGGCCTAGAAGGAGTTTGGTTTTGGACATAAAACTATTTGCTCTATAAAATGATTTGGGGATGGAGGCAGTAACCTGAGCTCTCTGTATATTGACCTTGCTGCATATTTATAAGCTTTTCTATGAAAAAGGATTGTACAGTAGCTCTCAGGGAGGTGACAAATTGTAATTGCAGTTACTGCTGGTGTTGATGAACTTGTTTCCTCTACTGGTAACTAGTTTTGGCTGAAACACCTTACTGTTACCTCCTTTATTCCATCTCAGGTACCCTTGTGCTAAAGTTTGTTCATAGTGAACCCAGACATGGGCCTGGTTTTGACATTGCTCCAAAATTACATTCTTCTTGATCTTGCATTTTTATTGCAACAGCTGGTCAGCAAAGGCATAATACAGAGTTAGTTTAACCATTAAAATGCTGTTGGTATTTTGAGAGGACAGCTGGAACTACTGTCTTCTGGGTTTGCTAAAACCTTCTGCCTAAGGATGATTTCAGGGCTCCAGAAACCAGAACAGGCTAAAAAAGAGACACATTTTTCTTGTCTGTTTGGATCAAGATATCCTCAAATTCTCCCACAGCAAATGGATGAATTGATCCTTTTGAGGTACTGCTATGGCAGAGTTGGAAAGCTTTGGAGATATTTTGGTGGTGGTGTTGGGTTTTTTGAGGAGTTATCTGTTTTTGTGTTTTTCCCCTAAATTTAACATTGCTGTCAAAAAGTTGAACCTGTGTTTTTTCAAATGACCCTCTCTTTCAGAAGTGAAAGGGAATGCATGCATTTATTCATCCTTAAGTTTCTTTTTCAGTTTGTTTGTTTGTTTTAATTGACTTATTTTAGCTTGAGTTGAGAAGACCATCTGCTGGTGTCTGTAACCAATGTGTAACTTGCTGACAGGAGATGGAAAGTAGTCAGGCTGGGGCCTCTTTTTTACTTTTTAGAAGCAGCTTTGTGTTTAAAGAGAAGAGGAAAAACAAAACAAAAACCAAGCCAGCACCTCTTTGGGTGCTGACCCAGGGATGCTTAGGTCTTGTGTGCACAGGCTTGCTTGCCTCACGGTTCTCTGCAAAGTTCCCTGCCCATCTGTGACCTCCTTTGTAGATGCATGTCCTTTGAAGGGTCATTAATTTAATATCTTTCTCTGTGCAGCAGCTGGAACAAATGGTCACTCCAGCTCCAGCAGGAGCTCCCGGCTGCCTGCCTCGCCCAGCGCTGACCTACAGGCATTTTTGCCAATGGCTCTCCCAGGCTTTATATAGTTTTTGGACACTTGTTGCATATAGGATACCTTACAGGTGTGGGCCTTTCCTGAAGCATTAAGTAGCTGCTTGGGGAGGGTTTAAGGTTTGTGTTTTTCTGTAGTTGCACTTTTCTTCAGAAGCATTTAGAAAAATGGGGGATAACTTCCTCGATTCAGACTGAATTCAGGATGCAGCATTTCACAATCAACTCACCAGAGATTAATTTGAACTGCCTCAAAGTGTACTCCTCAGATGAGAGGGCAGGCACATATTGAAGTGGTGAGTAACTCTGTGAATCCAGGTGCTGCACTGCCAGTGCAGAGCACCTGCAGGGGTTACCCAGCCTCACAGCAGCTCCTGTGCCAGTGCCACAGCCAGGGGAGTTCTGTCCCCCATCCTTGTCCTGCCCAAAATGCCTGAGTATGGTTCAAGGTTTACAACTTGGAGACTGTGATTGCTGTTTGCAAGGGAAATGTTTGCTATTGTACTGACCTGGGTGGTTATTTCAACACAGCAATAGCTTTAAACAGGTGTCCAGTGCATGGCAAAGCTCTTGCTGGGATAATGCCTACTGCTGGGTCAGGGTCTTCTTCCCTGTGAACTCTTGCACTTTGCCTACAACTTTTTATTAGGGATTTTGGGGTTTTATTTCAGGTTAGTCATAAAACTGAATAGCAGTTTCATCTTACCCTAACTGGCCAAATAATTTGGCTCCTGCTGTTTCCAGTACACGTACACTCTCCCAGTCCTGTTGGTGTCCCTTCAGGGGACTGTCTTCTGCCTGCCCTGCCTGGTTTCAGCCTGAGAACATACTTGGGAGAAATAGAAGATACCAACTGAGAAGGCCAAGCTGAAAGCCCCAGGGAGAGTGGGGAGAGGCCCGTTCCCAAAGGTTGCTGACATAGCCTGTGCTGCAAGACTGTATAGAGGAACTGAAGCCCTGGTGGTCTCTGAGAAGGTTTTGTCACTCAGAAGTGTCCCTTTGAGCTGAGTCCTGTGGGACACAGCTGTGTGTCCCCAGGCCAACAGGCAGAGGTTATCCCTTTGCAATTAGCCTTTAGTGTTCATGACAGGTTATGACATATACATGACAAGGTGCCCTAAAACATAACAGAAGGTCTTCAGGTTTGTAAACTACAAGTCCTCATTTTCAGTTATTTATTTTTTTCCAAATTGCAGGTCTTGAGCTAGGCTATATGTTCCATTTCCTTTACTTTCCAGGTTGTGTGAAGCTTAGAAGGGAACTAAAGTGATGTGTGGTAGTACACCATGTATTGCTGTGTATCAGAGCTGTGTTAGGGGCCATTTCAACAAATGTTCAACTTCCCAGATTGTCTTGGAAATGAGAATGGCATTGTCCTCGTCTGTATTGTCTTTTTAGTACTTAGGTACCAAGTAAGTTACCAGGGTATTATTTTTTGTTGGATGGATGAAGTATAATTTCTGTTCTGAAATACCAAAGAACCTCACATAGGACAGTGTGCTATTAGCGACTGTCTCGTTGAAGGCACAGGGACTGATCAGGTTTTGCAGAAGATTTTCCAGGCTGTGCTCAGGAGGAAAAGGCACTCTGTGAACCGTGCCTGTGTTAGATGTAAACGTCACCAGGGTGCCAAGGAGAGCTGTGTGGTTGTGGGCTTGGTTAGCAGGTGCTGAGTGAAGCATGGAGGACCAAGTTTCCCCTGCATGGAGGTTGCATTGACCCAGATCGGGTCTCTGTCAGTCTCTCAAGTGTTTCTGCAGCTGTATGCACTGCCTTTGGAGATAAGGGGAGACAATTGTAGGGATGTCGTGTTTGTGGGAGGAGGAAGCCTGCGGGCAAAGACACTGGGATGCAGTAGAAGCAGTCTCAACAGCACAGTCCTGTACCTCAGTGTGAGGTAAGTTTTGGCCATGTCTCACAGCCCAGGGAAGCCTCTGGGGCAGTACTGCCCACTGTGAGCAGTAGGTGGTAGAAGGAGCTTTGACATCCATCTGCAGTCCAGAAGCCCCAGAGCAAAGGGTGCAGACCAGTGTCCATGGGGCTGGACATGGGACTGTATGGAGTGCCTGGAACCTATCCCTAACCCCGGCCTGGGGGTGGGAGGGTTGAGAGAGTGGTGAAAGGGACATTCAGGTCTGCATATGAGGCCTTGGTCTCCTGCCCTGAACCTCTTCTGCAAAGAGGGCTCAGGAGACCCATCTGGGTTGGACTTGTAGGGCCGGTATCATAACAGAACCAATTTAAGTCTATAGGGCTTTTGGAAAATAAGTCATCAGGTCTTTATCCTCCTCGTTTCATTGTGCATGTGTCACCCTGTGTGTTCTCCTGCTTTCAGTCACTGTGCCAACGTTGGTGGGACCAGAGGAAACGAGGAGGCTCAGCCTGGTGCCCATCGAGCCCCTCTCTGGTGGGGCACTGGGGTGCCCAGCAGGATTTACCTGCCAGAGCTCTCCCAAGCAGTGTGGGGCAGGCAGGCTGGGAAGCTTTGCATTATTCCTATTATTTTTTGTTACAGGGATTTTTTTTCCCAGTTTCTGGCTCTGCAGACCCCCAAATTCTCTTAATGGAGATATGGCCTGTTTATATGTTAATTTTAAGCCTGCTGACAAGCGGTTTGCTTTTCTCCTGACTTCTCACAGTTCCTTCGCCCGTTGAAAGCCGCTGCCATGGGCTTAGGGGATAAGGTGCCGAGAATTAGAAAATAAAATAAAATCTGCAGGATGCTGGAGAGTGAGGGGGTACAGGGTTTGGCATGCTCAAAGTATAAACGAGTGATTTCTGAAAGCAAGGAACCCTCATACCAGGGGCGTGCATGACAATTACATCTAGTACAATACAAAATGTTAATTACTAAATTTTGAGAAATTAATGCTGATTAGCAGCTCTGTGTGTGACCTAAATACATCTATTGCTTGATCTTTATTCATAATATACAGTTTATTGTTGATAAAGTAGTGGCTGAATGGTGGGCTGGCCCACGAATCTTGTGCTAAAGACTGAGGCCTGATTTGTAAATCATCTGAAATTTGTTGGCATCTGTTTTTTATGGAATTTATATGGATGGGAAAGATGAATAACAGTCTGAGCTATCCCCTTTACAACTCAACTCATAGATATTACTGAGAATTCATATTGCTTTTATTATTTGGTCACAAAAATGGACCTAATGCTTGTTGGCTTTAAAACACCTACTAACGCTGCTTTCTCTCTCCATCTTGCAAAATACAAGACAAGGCCGAAGCTTAAATTAAAATCCTTAGGTTCTTATCTCTTTCCCACAGGAAAGCAAATCTGTGTTGAAAACCGTAAAATTAAGAGGAGAGCAAGGATAGCATAATTTAGAAAAAATTCATGGCACCAGATTCTGAGCTTTATGACTGGAGGGATAGGTCAGACATTAAGAAGATACTGCCTGCTAATGCAAGTTCCTTAAGGTGGTGCTCTGGAAACAAGGAAATCAGAAAATGCTGCACTGGTTCCCGTTTTCTCCCTTTCCTCTACTCCTACTGGTCTTAACAATAAAATGAGTTGTCCATTCAATAGCTCGTCTGCTTCCAGAAGTCCACAGAAATCATGGACTTGTGCATGGAGCTTTGTCCTAACATCTGTTTTGTTCTGGGATTTCAATAGTGAACTCAATGAAAATTAATTTCATTGGCCTCTTAAATTATTTTTTTCTTAATTCCTTATGTTTGACAGGCTGTCCTTGCTGAGTTATAGCCGTGTGTCTGTCTGAAGGACAGCTTTTTTTTTTTTTTTAATTTTTTAAATTTTATTAAAACCCTGTTTGTTCCATAATTATTTGTGCTAAGGGGCAGCATAGAGTGGCAGGGTACAAATGAGGAGTACCTGTTACAGGCTGGCATCATCACTATGGTTCATACCACCATGGAAAGAGCAACTTGCGATTCAAGCAGTGTTAGTATGGCAGGATTTCATTGGGACAGATCATTGGGACAGAGGAGTCCCAGTGGCTTGCAGCCTTATTGAAGAGGGCAGTTTTGGGCAGCATCTTTCCATCATGCCGACTGCCTCCTCCCCTGTGCCTCTGCAGGAATGGGTGCATCTTGGCCTATGGGGACATTACCTTATGACACCCATTTCAGGACCTTCTTGGGTGGTTGTAGCACTTTGACTTCTCCTTGGTATGATGCAGGGAGAGGCCTCCCACGTGTCCCCAGGCAGCCAGCAGGTCTCCCTCCTAACTGACCGCTCTGAGAGGCCACTGCCAACCACTTATATATGAAATCAGGCTTTTAAGGGTGACTTTTTAGTTACCTGTTAGACAGACCAAGAGTTTTCAACCAGAGTTTGCAAAATTGCAAGGGAAAAGCTTTGCTGTATGCTCTGGCAATAGCAGGGGTTTGTCCCAGCTATGCCGTGCCATGCCATGGCCCTGCAGGAGAGAAATGGAGAGGAGGAGTGAACCTGATGAAGCTTGTGTTGCTCTTAAAGATGGAGATATGGCAAACCTGCATTTTAAGCCTTTTTATTTTACTTATTTTAAATTTTTTAAATGCTGTTCTTGTAACGAAAGGGTTTCTTCAGCACTGCTGCCGCCCTTTGCCCGCAGCCCTTGGAGCACAGTGCCTGCCTGCCCAGCATGTTGCTCCTCCTGCCCTGCAGCTCTCCATGTGCCATTTCCGCTCCCTGTCTCCCAAGAGCCTTTCTTCCTGCTTCTGGCCCCCACCCATTTCCCTGCCTTTCCTCAATATCTGCATCCCTTCTCGAGTGCCAGTGATTTGAGGATGCCAATTTTGGCAGCAAAGCTGCTTTCCATCCACTAGCCCCAATGTCCTGTCTGTCCATCTGCTTCCCTGCTTCAGTAATGCAAATATTTAAAAATTGCATTTTGGAAATGTTTTCTTCTTTTTTTTTTTTTCAGTGCTGAAACCCACCTTGCTAACACCATTTAATTTCATTTTTGTTCTTCTCTTGCAGTCAAACAAGGTGCCCGTGGTACAGCCTTCTCATGCGGTTCACCCCCTCACCCCTCTTATCACCTACAGCGATGAGCACTTTTCCCCGGGGTCACACCCATCTCACATCCCCTCTGATGTCGGCTCCAAACAAGGTGAGCCCATCCTTTCCCAGCCCCGTGGGGATGGAAAGTGGTCCTGGTGCCCCCCGTGCTGCTGACAGAGCTTTATTTGGAATATTTTAGAGGGAGGGTTCCAAGTGCACATGCCCACTTTCAGAGATGGTGATTCTGCCCTGGTGCTGATATTTAACTTGGCTGCTTAAATTTTCATGCTCTTTCTAATGTGATAATTCAGGCTTGCTTTTGTCATCAAAGTCTTTTAAAATCCCAATAAAGACCAGCCAGTCTTCACCATCTCCAGTGGTGCCTGAGGCTTGCAGCATGCAGATGCAGAAAGGGCAGTCATCCCTCACCTTCCCGAAAACGGGGGACAAGTAATTCAGTAGTGGTGTTACCGAAAACTTTTCTATTTCCCTTTCACTTAAAGTTGTATTTTATGTCCTCATATTCTGGTTGTCCTTGTTCTTCCATATGTCAATTAGCATAACTGAAGCATTGCACAAAAAAATTGTTTTGAGCCTGTGCAAGTTAAAGCTTTACAAACATGACCATTATTAACCTTCTAATGCTAGCTGCCTTCTGCAGAAAGCATTGTTTTAGATGTTTGAGTCAGGGCTGTCAGTTTTCTCACCCCTGTGACTCCTTAAAGCAAAAAGACTGGCTGGGTCAATCCGCAGGCCCCCAGGGAACTGCTGACGTCCTCGGGATGTCAAGCGCAGCCTGTGCCAAGAGGTCCTGCCCGGCACCCCAGAGAAACCAGTGCTTTCCTTGGAATGATGTGCCTGCTTGTACTGGGATGCTGGATAGGAAGGTGAGGGGAGGACTGGCCCTGGCCATTGTGAGTCTGAGCCAGGTTTGGGTAAGCACCTAAGAAGAAGAAGCCTGCATGGGAGAGCTGGTGATGAGGAGGGAAGGAGAGGGAACAGAGGGTTTACAAAGACATTCACTGTATTCTGGGTATTTATGTGTGGGCATGAAGCCTGTAGGTGCCACAACTGGTCCTGGAGGGTACCTCTCCCTGCCCCTTCCTGCACTTGTATGTTGCACCATGTGATGTGACACCTAGTTGACAAGATCATGAAGGTCTGCTTTACCTGGAAGCACATCCACATGCACAGTTGTCCCATTTATCTGAAGAGGTGTCCAGTCATCCTCATTCAGGGAAAGGGACTTTTTTGCTCTGACTTTCCCTCTATGCTTAGGTTTTATTTTGGCTGTGCTATGCAGATAATAACATGGGCTACATCCAGAAAACGCTCTGGCTTTGTAGCTCTGTGTGTTTTCTGCTGTTTGTTGGTTAGCTGTGTGGTTTTTTAGAGAGAAGGAATACAAAAAGCACTCTTGCCTGAAAAGCCTGTCCTGTAAATACACGTATAGTATCTTTTTCAGACTTGGAAGAAGCAAATGGAGACCTTCTGTCCTCATTTGTCTTTCTCCTTTGCATCAGTGCCCAGGAGAAGGATATTCACACTCATTCCTTGAAATCCCATGGGTGCCACGCGTTAAGAGAACGGGATTTCCACCTCTTGCTGAAGCTGGCTGTGACAGCTGGGGCACACCCCGCTGCTGCAGTTCGTGAGCTCGAGAGGTTTTTGCTTACTGCATGCTGGGTTTGTCCACCTGTGCCCAATCTTTTTGCCTTTACTCTGGTTTATTTTTGTACTCTGGTACTGCAGACCCCAACTGAACAACATCTGGTTTATTGTTTGTGCTGTATGTCCTCTCTCTCTTCTGCCTCGTCTTGACCTTCTCCCCTGTCCAGCATCCCACTGGTCACATCCCCATCCCTGAGCGCAAGCCTGGTGAGGGGCTCTGCTGGAAGGCACAAAGCTCATGCCCCTCTGGTGTTCATGGATGGACTCTTGATCCCTTTGCTCAGTGTCTGACAAGATAGGGATGGATAATACAGGCTGGAGACTACTGGTTTTGTGTGGGATGGTCTCCTTGATGTGTGTGGTCTTTCCAACCATACTCCCTGTTTTCAGCATCACTGGCATGTGGGAGCAGCCGCAGTGAAGTAGCCCATGCAGTTGCTGCAAAGAGAGAATTTTTCTTTTCCTCAGGTCCTGTGCCAAACGCCTCCAACCATTGTTTCTGTCCTCGCCTCCCACTGTGGGTCTGGAACAAGGCATTGCCCTGCCGCCCTAGCCCTGATGCCAGGGTATCCTCCTCACACCAAAATCCTCCAACATGGGGGTGCACAGCAGCTTGCCCTCAGGACTGCTTCTTGTGCCCCAGGCACTTTGGGATGGACACGCAGCACCGACTTGCTGAAGGCAGTTGCTATTTTATTATTTGATTTTATGTTACGTTTTTCTTAACCCTCTCACGAGCAGGAGCTTGTTTTGGAGAGCCCTGGCTCTATGATGGCTGTGTGTGCTCCTGCTGGGCCCTTAGGTAGCTGGTAGCCTCCTGTAAGAGGCCAGTTTTGGATTAGCAATAACAACTGTGCACCATTTAAGAGAGCAGTGTTGTCTCCATGGGTCAGAAATGCAGATTTTGGGGAAGGAGTGGCCCATCTCCATGTGCAGAACTTGGTCTGGCAGGGGCAAGGTTGTGTCATCACTCCCAGGAGCATCCATCATCACCAGAAACGAGATGAGATGCTGGGCTTGTTTTTCACCTTTGCTGGTTTTTTGGAGTTTTTTAAACAATTCAGAAAGAGTGTTCCCTCTCACGTAAAAACCCTGGGATATATAAAGTGTTTCCTTTCCTGTCAGCTACCAGCAGTTTTACACCTTTGAAAAGACAACTGGACAGAAATTTAATCATCATTCAGGTTGTGGTCCCAGCTTTTTTGAGACAATAACACCACCGGTGTTGTCTTCTATGCTTTCCTGTACACAGTCCTGACAGATATACTTCAAATCTTGTAATTAAATTCAGAACATTTAATACAAACTGGGGAGGGGAATAAATCACTAGCATCAATCTATAAACTAAATCTCAAGGTAGCACACACTCAGTCTTGGATCTTTGGAGTGTCACCATATAAATATTTAATACCCTTTTAAAGCAACTGATTTAACATGTGAAGTAGACTTAACAATTCCTTCTGCTTCACCCCCTCTTCCCCAAACACATTTAAATAAACCAATGTCTTTTTGGCCTCTGCAACTGTAATTCCATGTCTCCAGGGCGCACAAGGTTTAGGTGAAGAATGGAGACCACAGGCTCTTTTGGGATGAGGATTAGCTTTAATCTTGAGGTGATTCTTGCAGTTGTAGGACTCTGTGTTCTGGGGAATGTGAGCTGATGGATCATTCCTGATGGGACTCTTACTTTTTTGTGAAATACTACCAATGCAAAACAGATTGACCTTGGAGCCCACAGGAGTCAACTTGATGAAGAGCTTAGTTGGAGCTGAAGTGACAATTGGAAGCCAAATGAATCATATCAAGTGTGACCATTACAGGCCTGAAAATGACTCTTAATTAACCACTGATCCTCTGTGGCAGCAAGTTTCCAAAATCTGTGAATCCATAAGGGAACCTGAGAAAATATAAAAGTAGCAATTTACCTAATCTAATAGCTCTGCTGTGCTGCCTCTTTGACAACACATTATTTTCCTCTTGTTCCATGATGTGTTAGAAGAGGTCCTCAGGATCCAATCAGGTTTGGTGAAACCATTAAGAATATTGCCTAATGCATTTTACAAGAGATCTAAACTTGCACAGGTCCACACATTTATTTCCTCCTTCCACTTTGGTTTTCTGGTATTTTCTTTGAATTGCAGTATCGTGTGCAAGTTAGTTATTATTTTAAAAGTGGCATGTGTAGCCTTTTGCTTTTAACATTAACCAGGAAGGTGGTTGTTTCTTACCCAGAGCACTAATTCCACCGTAGCATTGGCAGTGTTAGCTGTGAACTGTAGGTCGCTATGTAGTATTTTGAGGGGAAGTCATTCATTCTCTCTGCTCTTTAACAGGCATGTCCAGGCATCCTCCAGCTCCTGATCTCCCTACCTTCTATCCCTTGTCTCCAGGGGGGGTTGGACAGATAACACCACCTCTTGGCTGGTAAGATTTTTTAGCTTCTTTTCAGACAAAGGTGCATGTTCATACCATTCACTGTTGTTGAATCAATCACAGCATTTACAAAATAATAATAATGTCATTGCAGTAAGAAATGGCTACTTTATTTTAGTTGAAATTGAATCTTTTTTTTTGAACCCATACAGAAATTGAAGTGTGTAGATTTCACTTTGAAGTCTATATGTTTCTTGTGGCTCAGATTTGTGGCTCTTAGCCTTTGGAAAGATAGCAGAAAAGAGTTCTCAAGGAATGAAATGTAAATTTTTAATAAACAAAAATGCAATCACTGGGGGGAGGGGAGGTAAGAAGAAACTTTGAAGTGTGTGTGTAGGGGGAGATCTTGAAACTGCCCCAAGTGGAGAACAAACTTTGTAGTCAGCTGCTTTTTACAGTTTCTATATGGAGAGAAGTCTCTGTCATTGGGAGATTTTGCTGCTCTTGCTAACACTAGTGTTCTCGGGATCTCTTGCTGCCACTCAGGGTGTCACTTTGCTTTTGAAGGAAATGTGGGATTCTTGGAGTAACAGCTTTGGCAGGGTGCTTCATGTCTGCTTGGGTTAGATACGTACTTGCCCTCCGTTCTGTTGGAGCAGGAGATGTGGAAACTCAATAATGTTTTCAATGCTTTATCAGAAGTATTCTGTGTGACGCAATGAGAGATGCAGATTTTTTTTGTTTTTTAATGTCTCTATGGGACAGAAACATGATCCAGATGACAACAAGCAGAGAAAGTAGAGAGCAGAAGATGGTGAAATGCTGTATTGCTGGCATACCTTTCAGGAAGGGCCACATGCCTTTTTGAAACAAATTATTATCAGATATCAAACTAAAATATGGAAGTATCTGAGTGTCTATTTTTTTAATCTACTTTTTTTAACTTCTCTTCCCCCCTCCTCCCTGTTTTTCTGCTGAGCTAACTCCTTGCCTCCACTGCCACCAGGCAGTTGCTGGCATGCGTTTTCCAGATGTGGTCAATCTTTTCTTCTGAATGGTTACTCGATGCAGAGGCTGGGGGGAGGGAAGAGGGAAAAGAGAAAGAAGAGAGACAAGATCCAATCTTACACGACTCAGGGATGTGTTCAGCAGCACTCACCAAAAGCAGGACATACTCAGCTGTCCTGTATCCACTGGCTTCCAGATGCTTGCCATGAGGTAGTGCTGTTGAGACTTCCTTCACTGGTTTTTTCCTTCCTCTTCCCCTTGAGTGCTGCTCATTTTCAGTAACATACTCCAAGTGTGAAACTTGTATCCTGAGCCTTACAAAGGCCAGTATCTATTTTTTCCATCCAAAAGCTGATTGCCCAGTCAATAGGTAGCTGTTGGGTAGGACTGATGTGTGTGGTGTCTTTCTGCCTGATTCAGGTATTTGTTTGCATTACCATAACATGCTGCTTCAGGGTATTCATCATAGTCATGACTGAACCATTGCTAACTGAAAGTAACCAAAATGTCGTGTTTGATTGTAAAAACTAAAGACCATAAATGACAGACTGGTGACAAAATATTCTGTATATGTGGGAGCATAAAAGAGGTAGAATCTTCAGACAAACTTCTCTTACTGGATTGCAAAGTTTGATCTTGAAATAGTAAGATAGATTTGTGTTACTATGGGCTTTTAGGCAATTGGGGTTTTTTTATCAAATAAACTTCTACTTTGTTAGAAAAGCTGGCAATTTTTAACTCACTGTAGCTAGCATATGCTGATGGAGAGAGTCCTAAGTTTTCAAAGGTTTAATAAAACTATTCAAAAGGCCTTCTAGCTTAATAATTGACTGTCTGCTGTTCTGGCTCTAATCTACAGTAGAACTCTTTGGAATAAGATGTGTTTTTCCTAAGAGCTCATTTAACAAATCTGATTCCAGTGCTTATGAAACTAGGTTAGAAAGGGATAGAGATAGAGGAGTGTGCTTGTGTGTATATGTGCAGTGGAGGAGGAAGGCTGGTTGTTTTGCTTTCCTTCCCAGTGGAAACTTAGACTGGGAATCTTTCAATAGCAAGGGAGAAAGTTTAAAGTGTTTAAGTGTTCGCTGCTTTCATTAGGAGAACTGAAAGTGTTAGCTCTTACTATTTATTTGTGACTAGTACTGAGTTCCCATCAAGTGCCTGTAACTCTAGAGTAACTATTGAATACTATATCATATGATTGATGGGTTCCTTTCTTCTGTGACCTCAGGCAAGGTCAGCCTGTATATCCCATCTCGAGTGGATTCAGGCAGCCCTATCCATCCTCACTCTCAGTCGACCCTTCCATGTCCAGGTAGGTGTAGGAGGTGAATGACTGACTGGGGAGTAACTGCTGGCATTAGAGGGCAAGTTGCTCTTCCGCTTGTATCTTGGTCTGCCTTTGCTTGCTTTTCAGTCAGCTAAAACTTTATGCATACATTTTTATTTAACCTCTATGTGTATATACAGTTTGCCTGGATCCCACACTGGTCTCATTCAGCATTTTCTTATCAGTCTCTGAAGTATTGCAATGAGGAGCACCAGTGAATTGTCAACAATTAATTGAGCTGTTTCATCTGAAATGAGTCATTAGTTCATTTCTAGATGCAACATATAGCATGCATCCTTGGGTTTTGCTCATGCCAGTGTGCAACCAGGTGGATTGTCACTCTAGTCTGCGTTCTCTAGCTCCAATTTTAAAATTGGTGGTAATTAGTGTGGAATCATTTAGGTAATGCTCTGTGTGGAAACTTGCTCACAAGTAGGTATTTCATAGCCCAAAGCCACTAATGGCAGGAGATGCCAGCACAATGTGTTTGTACTGGTGCAGAATCAGGCACTATGTCTTTATGTCTTAAGTGCAAGCAAGCAATGCTAATTGAGACTTGGCCATGACACACTCCAGACCTCCTATGCTCTGCTTTTGCATTCTAATGACAGCTTCTGCATCCTGTGCTTGGTGTACACAAGGTTTGAATATACTATTCTTGGGGTTTTTTTGTATGACCTTTAGAAGACACATCCTTCTTGCACAGGGATTTAAGACAGGCCACTTGATAAGTGGTGAGTCCTCTTGCCTCTTTTTGCGTGGGCTCCTTTGGATTATCACTGTCCCTTCACTTCTTTACAGGGGAATTATAAGCATGTGCCTGTTGGGGTGACTGGGAAGAAAATCCATTCTTTCTCTATGATGAAATGAGTTGGCCACAGGGCTTTGTATGTCCTTTATTCTGATAGCCTGAAGGAAAAGAGCAAGGGGACTAGGGAATGGTAAAAGGAGAGGCTGGATACCATTCCTTAACCATCACTCAATCAGCAAAACTTCGGAGCATGAGCTTGCTTTTGATGTTAATTGTACTTTCCACCAGTTTAAAATGAAGCATGCAGGTTTTCTGCTGCACTTGAGCTGGCAATGCTCAGCACCTTCAACATTTGTCTCAGCTCTCCTTGAGAATGGCCTGGGTTAGTAGGGTAGGATGGTTCAGTTAGCAGTCCTTTGGCTTTATTTTGCAGTTTTCTTCTTGTACAAATGAAAGGAAGCCTTAATTAGGACAGAAGTCTCTCCCTGTTCCCATCCTTCATCCAGGATGCAGGATTTTTAAAGTTTATTTTAAGCATTTGAGGGAAGAATAGTGGGTTCAGGTGAAGAGATGTTGAAATCTTTTACTTTAAGGGCTTTTAAAAGTCAAGAGATTCCTTAGAGAGCCATCAGGGACTTCTTGAAAAGACTCTTCTTTTATTTTGTTTCTGCATGGCAGTTTTCTCCTTTGCATTGGCTGGTGGTGGATATTTTAAGAATGTTTATATCTTGGTGTGCAAGTATATTTTTTTGGTTAAGAAATGTGTATTTTTATTGCTAGTCAGTGCAACAATACAAACACTGAATGTTTCTTGTTTGCATTGCTAAAACTGTTTGCCTGAAAGGTAATAAAATAACTTCTCCACAACCCAAATATTGACTGATTTTTTTTTTGTTTGTTTGTTTTTCTTGAATAAATGGGCTACAATGCACAAATCTTAGCCAAATATTTTTCATGCACTCTCTACGAGTTGTCTTCATTGCAAGCTCCGTAGGGTTTGCATTCTTGGGGTGTCCTGCTGCTGTTGTACTTGTTTGATGCCTGTCTTCAGTAGGGTTATGGGACTTGCTTTGTTTTCTCTTGTAGGTTTTCACATCATATGATTCCTGGTCCTCCAGGCCCTCACACAACTGGAATCCCTCACCCAGCTATTGTAACACCTCAAGTAAAACAAGAACATCTGCACAATGACAGTGAGCTAATGCATGTGTGAGTCTACATTTCTGCACTAGTCCTTAATCTATAAATGTTTGAGTATTAACTCTATCTGAGGAAGAGTCAAGGATGTTAAAAGTGCCTTTCATGACCTCTTTGTATTTTAACTCTTCCTGTATAACTAAAACAGGAACTGTGGGCTACTGTTTGGAAAGGGTAGTGAGACATGAAGCCAGTTCTCATTGCAGTCCAGCATTTTTAAGCTGTTGGCAACAACTGTCTTGATTCAGACATAATCATGGACCTTTCTACTTGTTGCTTGAGTGTGAACTCGTGAACTTCTGCTGGAAAAGTTCTTACCTGCAAAATTAACTAGCGAAGAGCAGACTCATTGCTTAACACTGAAAGGCAAAAGGCCTAATAAAGAAGCGGATGAGAAGCTATCCTTCTGCCTGTGGCAGTGGTCTTTTAGGGTACTATGGTTAGCCTTTCAAAAAGAGAATTGAGGCAAGTGATGAATTTGGAACAGATCCACCAATCAAATGTTACTTGCTAGAGAATGCCAATCTGACATCATCCCTTGAGTATTAAACTGAGTCATTTCTCTGAAAAGATGTGAAAGTGGATGGGACATGACTACTGAAATTCTCATTCTTACTATTAAAGTGCTACTGTAATCAAAAGTTGGTAATCTTCCATTAGATCTTTTTAGGCTGAAGGTAAATTAATGCTTGTTTTCCTTCCTTTCCCTTTCCCCCACCACGTTTTAGGAAGCCTCAGCATGAACAGAGAAAAGAACAAGAGCCAAAAAGACCTCATATTAAGAAACCTCTGAATGCTTTCATGTTGTACATGAAAGAAATGAGAGCAAATGTTGTAGCAGAGTGTACTCTGAAAGAAAGCGCAGCTATCAACCAGATTCTTGGCAGAAGGGTATGTACAGGAGGGTTTGTGTGTACTCACGTGTGCTGCTAATTTGTGTGTGTTTCCCTTTAGTTGGGTGTGATTGCTCACTTTCTGCTTGAGGTGATAACTAATGTGCAACTATCAAATTAGCTATAGAAGATAAAACATGCAACTAAAAATAAAAGCAGTATCTTGACTTTTTTTTTTCAGCATTAGCAACATCATCCAATTGGTGTCTGTTCCACCTATGTTATGGTGTCAGCAGCTCAGGCGTGAAATATTCTCATTCACACATGGAAGGAGCGTTCAAATCACCTCTTGGGTCCTCCCTTAGGCTGGTGTTCGTCAGAGCAGGAAGGGATCATTCAAAGATGAACATGGATGCCACTGGAGATGGAACTCAAAAGTGAATATAACGTGGTCCAGTTGTAAAGTCATGTGGGTTGGGAGGGACCCATGTAATTCAACATCTGCTCAAAGCAGGTTCAGTTACTTCAGGTGTCTCAGGGACCTGTGCAGTCAAGTTTTGAATGTCTCTAGTCATCATCTGAGTACTGATGATTCTAGTACATGTACCAGAGCCTTGGTGAGAACTGTTTGCTTCTGTGGCATTGTAGTCAAATTTTGCACTTTCCATCTCAAAAAAACCCTGTGTGGGCCAACTCACAATTGCAAGCTACTTGTTCACTGTCAGTGTTATTCTTCCAAGGGAAAGCAGCAGAGGTAAATGCCCATTTTGCAGTTGACTCCCAGAAATGAGAAAAGGGGTGACTTTTGTGTCAATCTTAGTTTGAGTAGGGATTATTCAAATTCCCAGTGAACGCCTCTTCTTGATCACTGACCAAGGCAGTATTGAGAGGCACTGTAACTCTGAAAATCCTCTGTTTTTAAGTGGGAAGTCAGTACATGACCTTAACTGCTCCTTTTGTGTTACAGTCTGATGACTTTCCCCTCCAAACAGAGCAGAAATGTATTGATACTTGTCCTTGTTCCTGTAGCCTTCTGCCTTCTGTTGTTACCTCCCCTTAAAGGATGTCTTGGTCCTTGCCTTTTCCATGGTTCCATGCAATTCTCTAGGATCATGTTTTCATTCGCTCTCCCTCAGTAATTGATCTTAGTTGCTTAGTATATCAGCCCCTTTTTCTTGGCCTGAACAAGGGCAGTGGCTTATTTATCTCCATTTTGGTAATGAATCAAGCTTCAGGGCTCCATTACCTACTTTTTCTGCAGCTTATACTCCTCTTTTCAAGTTACTTTCTCTGTGAAAGTACACCAAATTCCACTTTTCCTGCAGTGTAAACAATGGATGAGTTAACCAGTATAATTGCTTTGAGATTGATTGTTGTCACATGTTTTGTGTTCAGTCATCCTGGTCACTATTTGCCCTGTGCTACCCCAGACGAGGAACCACCTCAGTTCTCAAGAGCTGACACTTTACATGCTGCTGGGCTCTCTGGTGTCACACCATGGTGTTCACTACCTTTCAGTTTTTGAATGTGCATGCAGATGTTGAGAGTTGCAAACAGGCTGAACTGCTGTGCTCTCAGTAACGCATTGAACTTGCCAAGTCAAGACAGACAAGCACTTTGGTTCACATCCTCTGACATATAACAAAACAGCATATTGAATCATATAAATGTGATCTGATCTGAAATCTTTGTTCTGTAAATTAGTCTTGCATGAGTGTCTTAATGATTTCATGTCTGTCTGGTTTTGTTGTTTTTTTTAAAATAACTTATTCTCCCCACACCCCCATGCACGTTGTCAGAGTCAAACAAGAAGACACATCTGCTGCATCAGTGGAACCTGATTCTAAATAACAGGCCTTTACTCTTTTTGCATCAGGTCTATGATAGGTGTTTCAACAAGAACAAAATTATTAGATACCAATGTAGTTGGTGCCTTTTCAAATGTGCAGGTGGTGAAGGGTTATTTTTTGGCGTGTTTTTTTTGTGTTTGTTGGGTTGTTGGGTTTTTTTGTGGGCAAGGGAGGGGTTTGTTGGGGTGGGGGTTAATACACAAAAGCAGAAAATTTATCCCTACTTGGCTACAAAGGTCAACTCATGTAATTCGAAAGAGTGCAGTTCTGTGATTTCTCTATCTTAGAAACTTTTGCCATTGCCATTTTCTTCTGTTAGAAAAAGAAGAAATCGGAAAGCAGGTACCTTGAAGCTCAGTACTTAGAGGTTGGCCTTGGAATAGGAGCCTGCTGGTGCCCAGAAAGTCTTCTGTGTTGGCATTGAAAACTTGTGTCTAGCTGCCTCTTAAATCCAAAACAGCAGACCCTTCTGTGAAGGGGAGATTGCTGACCTTTAGAAGCAGTACAAACCCTTTCTGTTTTGTTAGGAGCTGAAGGCTGGTTTTTGTTGTTGTTTTTTTGTTGGGGTTTGTTTGTTGTTGGTTTTTTTAAGTAGTGTTGGGAGAGCATGGTTCTGTGAGCAGATTATTTGGTGAGCCCTGTTTCCATAAATGCTTTTTGTCTTGCTCAAGGCACTTGGCAGTTGCAGAGGTGACAAATGCCTGGAAGTTGGTTAATAAACACAGGTGCTTATAATTGCTAATGAATTTCATTTTTGCAGTGGGGAAGGACTGAATCAAAGTTACTAAAACACTTGCTCATGTCATCTGTAGGTTAGGTATGAGCTAATTCCTAGTCTAATGCTGTTTATTTTGTTTGCAGTGGCATGCTCTCTCCCGTGAAGAACAAGCAAAATACTATGAACTAGCTCGTAAAGAAAGGCAGCTACACATGCAGCTTTATCCAGGCTGGTCTGCAAGAGACAACTATGTAAGTCACTCACTTGAAGGCTCTTTTTTTAAATTAACTTCCTTTTCCTAACTCTTTTTTTATTATTTCTTCTTTTCCTCTATACCTTGGGGAAAGTTTGGGATGAAGGAATGGTGAACATACATACAACATAAACCTTTTATTTGTTTGCACTTCAAGTATCCAAAATACTTGAGATTTTGTTGTTGTTGAGATGCTTCTTATGAAGTTCAGTTTCTGAGGGGAAAAGATTCACATGGAAAAGTTTTTCCTAAAACAATGCCCCGTACTGTCTGAAAGCTTCTTTTCTACTGTACAGCTGTGATTTTTACCATCATTTTCTATTTGATCACTTCTTATCCATAAATGTATGTAAGGTCTGAGAAAAAAAGACAACTGAAAGCCCACGACTCTTAATGCAGACTGAACTTTAGCTGAAAGTAATTCAGAATGGTCCATCTGTGAAATAAAGGCTGCAGATTTTGTAGAAGTAAACTTCATGATAGATCTTGCTGTTATACTATTTGGTGAAATTAAGAAGTTTTTTTACAGTTACTCTTGTTTTATAAATATCAGAGTCTCACAGCTTGCACTGCACAGTTGTACTAGTGTGCCTACAATGAGCTGTCAGTGTAGTCATATGTGATGGTATGAAACTCTGAAGATGCAATCCTGAGAGAATGATCCTAAACCAAGATGCAGACTCCCTTCTGTCCCTCCATTAGCCGTGGCATTATTTACTGCGATAAGAAGTGTACATGCTATTTCTGGCTCTGTTTTCCATCTGTATTAGGTGGACAGTAGTTTTTCTCCACTTCAGTGATGTCTTTGGACATAACAAAGTTTGAAGTACCTAAACACAGTGGCACAGAATGCATTGACACAGAAACAACCTGATTTTCTCTGAAGCAAATGCCTTGGTCTTGCTGACAACCATATACCCAGTTTTGTAAGCACAGACACAACTGTATGCCCTTGCAGCTTGTTTCCACTTGTTTTATACAGTGATCTTTTCTAGCCATAATCTGTCATGACCTTATGCAGGTAGAGTTTTTTCCAGTAACCAGACCGTGTCAACAGAGCTGTCTTGAAGTATGGCTAGGAACAAATAGGGTCTTAGTGAGAGACTCCTTGGAAACAAGGGGATTTCAGTCTTGAATTTACTTGTTGGAAAATCAAACCACTTTGTGGTCTAGTCAGTTTGTGCTTACTGGACATCATCCTTTCAAGACTGTGCTGTGATGCTTGGTCAAGTTGACTTTGAGAACCTGATGTGTTTTGCCACAGCCTGCTGCCATACAGCACAAGCAGTGGACCTGCGGTTTCTTAAATGCCTTGATAGACATTTGGAGTGTGTAAGGTGGCACGTATGAGTTGTCTCTTTTATGTGCTTCCAACCTACATCCTGTGTGGAAGTATAGCTCTGGCACACTCCAGTCCTGTGTGCTACAATGAAGGACTCTGCCAGCTTCCTCTTGCAGCCTTCCTCTCTGCCTCTCCAGGAATGCACATATTTTTGCAGTGGTGGTGAGGTGGTGATCATAGTAGATCACAGTTTATTGCTGAAACCTTTTCATATATATGTAATCTTTTTTTTTTCTTTTTGTTTTCTCTTCAGTTTTTCTAAATCAAGCAGTCAAGAAGTGAAATTGTATTAATTCAGCACAGGTATTACTGCAGTATTTTGAAAGTTGGAAGTGACTCAGGAGTGACTCTTCTGTTTCATGTGGCTGAATGTCACAAAACAGTACAAATAAAAAATACATACCAGTTGGTTTAAATTCTTCTGGTTTGGTTTGCCTGGTTATCCAGGATTTTAGAAATTTCAAGAAAATATTCAGCTGTTGAAATAATCTTTTTATTATGTTTTTATTACTGATACCTAAGTCATGCAAAGCTGTGTGATAGACATGAGAAACACAGTGTTTTCACAACGTAATTGTCTCTGTGTGCGCTGGAGTTGTCAGAAACTATCTCAGCTGGGAATGCTGACAGCTGGTTTTCAGCCCAGCCTTCTGTTCCTTCACTTCTCTTACCTCATAGGCAGATCTCAGATCAGTTTTCAATATGTTTTAGCACTTGAAGTCAGCCTGCCATAGAGAATAAAACAAATTTTCCTCACGTGATTTTTCTGTGTTGATGTCTGTACTAATGCACTTTCCTCGATGAAGAAGTCTTGCCTTGGTGCCTAAGTGATAAAGCATATCACTGAGTTCCCCAGAGCCCTCGAAATGTACTTTTCGACTTCTAGTCTTAGTCCTGACTTTGGGAGGCATTGCCTAGCCATGTTTCTAGTCTTGAACTAAATAAGGACAGGAGCTTAAGAGTCAGGCAGGCCCAGACTGTCAGAGCAGACTGGAGATGACTTAGGTTTGTCTTCCGTAGCTTTACCGTAGCCTGTATTTGGAGCCTTCACTTGCTGTCCATCAGTGAGCACTACAGTGATTTGGGGTGGTTTCTTACATCACCTGCTGTCCAGCCTGTCACCTTGCAGAGCTAGCTGATGGAAAGATGTGTCCCAACACCTCAGCCCTTCCAGTCTGGGGCCACTGTGCTTTTACACTGGGACATGCATTGGCAGCTCCAGCCATGCTGAGTGGGTGGGCAGAGGATGGACAGCAGGCTGCAGCCCTGCTCGCAGCAACCACACCAAGATTTGCCAGTGCAAATCTGTTAGAGCCTGTCTTGAAGGCTCCTTGAAAATATAAGCAGATAAAATTTTTTTTCTTCAAACACATGCAAAAAAAGCATTTCCGTGCATGAGGGTGCAGGAGAAGGCTGAATGTCTGGGTTGGTGCTATGGCCCTGCACTGGCACACTGGTGCCAGTGTGGTGTCCAAGAAAGACAGCTGCCAGGTGTTCATTGGTGCCCTGCACCTCAGGCACATTAAGGGTGCTCCACTGTGCAGCAGTCTGCTTTTGGTTATTGCACAGAACACTCTCTGGGCACAGCCATCAGAGACTTGGCTTCTGTTAAGTTGCGAACGTTATCAGAACAGTTTCAGTGGGCTGATTTGCACCCTGGGCACAAGTCATGGTTCGTCCTAGGTACTTTCAACACCCTGTCTGCTGTTACCGTGTATGAACAGGCTAAGTATCTGAACGTGTGAAGAGTTCTTGTAAGAGCCATAAATTACAATATCAACATACATGCCATCAGATTATTAAGTGTGAGAAGCCTTTCAGATGCTTGCGGCTGCCAGCGTTAGTTGAAAAACTGCCAGAAATTGTAATTCCATGTGGATATAAAAATATGTATTGCTGATGTGTGTATTTCTCCATAAATGCTAAGAGCAAACTTTGCTACCATTGAACCAGTTGAAAGTGGAATAGAAAAGGTTTTAGCTGCCCTGAAAATAACTGGGTTTTTTCCTAACCACTTTCTCTGTGTCCAGATGACTTTTGCTTCTGTGCTGTGAGGTTAAGTGACAAAGAAAAAAAATGTTTTGTGCATGTAAAATTTCCTATTTTTCAGGGGAAGAAAAAGAAGAGGAAGAGAGAAAAGTTGCAGGAATCAGCATCAGGTAGGCCATGACCAGCTCTTACTTACAATTCACCTCAGGGATATTTTAGAAAGCGTAGCTTGCGCTATTTAATTTTCCATGCTTTTCTCTAACACTTGCTTCTGATGGATGTTTTAAGATACTTCACTTTGAATGCAAGCTTGTGAAAATGCACAGAATACATGCCTCCTTTCCCTTACACCTTTCTGAGCAGCAGTCCTGACGGCATCAACATCTTTGGCTGAACTTACACATTGCTGCAATCACTGTCCTGCTTTACCTTTGCTTTTCTCTTCAATCAGTGTTGTATCATCCTTAAATTTAACTATGTCTCAAATACTGTGTGGGATTATTGGACACTGGAAACTTTATACTGCCCTTCTTGTCGCCACTGTATATTTTATCACTGTATTTTACATTTCTGTGTACACTAACAGCTGCCTAGTAGGTTGGCTAAAAGCATCAGTGAGGTCTCCTCGTTGCCTGTAAAATATATGTAAGAAACACCCTGTTTTCCCCAACAAAAATGGCTGGTATAAGAACCATAAAAAAACCCCAAACAACAAACCAAAAACACACACAAAAAAATCCATGTAACACTGTAGCAAACAAACTTATTTGGAATGTGCAAAAACTCTGTAACAGAAATTTGTTAAAGGAAAACAATCTTCTACAGGTACAGGCCCCAGAATGACAGCTGCCTACATCTGAAGCATGGTAAGAACATCTCTAAAGCTTTCCTGCTGATAAAACTGAATTTTAAAATAAGCTTTCTTATAAATTTTATGCAATAATATGAATTTAGCAAAAATTGCAGAAGTATCATACCCCAAAGCTAATGTTACTTTGATTACTCATGGTTTTTATACCGGCTATCTATTAGGTGTTCACCATTTCATTGTTTAACCGTAATATTTTCAAATTGCCCACACCTCACTGACTCGCTGCAAGTCTGCCTGTGAAGCACAGGGATGGGTTTATTCAGCGGTGCAAACCCTCCCAGCCAGCACACTGTCACAGTTCATAAGAGCAGGTTAGATGCTGACTTTGGAGTATATTTTATGTGCTGACATCTGCAAGATGTTAGCTGGCTGGGTACACTTTTTAAAAATAATTTATTCACCTGTATACTAACAAAACATCTGCTAAGAAAATGGAACTGTATTTCAGTTGTGTCAAGAATTTCTCCCACAACTGTGTGGTGATATTTCCATGTGTGGTGCAGGCTGGGTTTTTTTGTGGTTGTTGTATTTCCAGCATGTGTTTTCTCTATTCATATCATATCATCTGCACTGAGGGTGGAATGACTTGTGATTACACATATGCAATAACACCATCTAGTCTGCTTGTGAGTGCACACAGTACCACAGTGAGTTCCTCATTTCTCAGTGTTTGTATTGGAAGGCTAGTCCTTCTTTTTCTCTCAGTGTAATATTTTTACTAGTAGGCAACGGCATTCATTTGACATAATAGTTACTTCTACACTATCTAACCCAGGCTGCGCTTGGGAGATCCTGAGAATTCCAGGAATCATGAAAAAAACTAACATTTTCTAAACTCACCTATGTACTATATTAGAAATGGGCTCTCTATCCTCTCCTGCTCTGCCTTGTTTGGCTACATGGCCCCCGTGGCACTCAGAGTGGTCAGCAAAGCAGGTTCATGTTGGCCCTCTGCTCTGCTTGGACTTTCAGCCAAGTTCAGTTTCCTCTGTGCAGTGTGTCAGTCATCAGTCAGCATGATTCAAGTCTCTTCTCAAGTTATGCCATTATGCTGGTTAGTCTAAACTTGGTTGGGTTAGGACTTTGGGTTTAGATTATTTTTTTAAGCTGTGAAAGTGAAAAGGCAAAATGGATGCTCTTTTTTGATTCCAAATAATCAAGTTTTTCATGCAAGCAGACAGTTTTGTCCTTTGCAGCATGCCTGAGTCATGCTGATATGAGATGTGGATAGCAGCATTTGGGTTCTATAGCCTACACAAATGTAGCTGTGAAGTATAATTACTTACAGCATTATACTTACTAAAAAAAAAAAGAAGGTGTTTTAACCTTGAGTTTTATAATTGATATTTCAACTTAGTTGCCCAGGTCCATGATTGTTGTGAATAGTTTTTCCCTTTGATTTTAACATAGGACCAGTAAGCAAAGCAGTCATGATTTTATCTGATTTGATACAGAGCACTTGGTGGGGATTGGAAGACAACTAAGGTTCAAGTGACAGCTAAAATACAGGGGATATTTGGTTTCTTGGATGCCTTACAATCTAATGATGATGCCTTGCCCATGCTGAACTATTTTGTTGGAGTTTCTCTGTTTACATTTTCCATAGTAGAGGATGAATATTCTGAGTGTGAGGGTTTTCTCTTTCCCTTTGACTTCCTTCCTTCCTTCCCTCCCTCCCTATAACAGTGTGGATACCCATCTCTGTCCTCATGCAATGTATAACCCAGAGTATGAGAACAGTATTGTGTCTTCCTCCATGGAAGGGGGAGTGTGCTGTTGACTCCATATATGCACATGAAGGCAGCCTCCCTGAACGCTGCGTGCCGAGTGAATGATCTCCACTGGGGATGTACAGATGTGCTCTTGCTGGAAGTGAACGCACAGAATGATTTAGGGAACCTGAATCAGCTAGACTTCAAAGTAAACTTCTGAAGGTTAAGACTCTTGCCCTCTGCAAGCCTAATCCAAAGAATGTTTTGCCCACAAGCATAATATCTTACCAGGCCCACAGCAGAGCTGTTGTAGTCTCTACTGGATGGAGATAATAAGTTTGGGAATAGCTTTCTTGCTCGTACAGATGGTGCAAGGAAGAGGAGGAAGGAGGGTGGGAGGTCTGGGAAGGAGACAAGCTTTCTGTTATCTGAGAAAAATCAGAAATGAGTAGGTGGCAAGACCAAAGAAAGAATCTCAAGATCAGCACAAAGGAGATCAGCCAGGGCTGTAATTACGGTGATGTAAGTGAGAAGGATGAAATGGTGGGAGGGTTGTGTGGTGGGATGTTCAGAGGAAAGTAACGGAAGAGACATGCAAACAGAAATGATTTAAGATACTGTGAAAGTTTTGGGTGTGGGTTTGGTTTTTTTTATTTTTGTCCATGAACACTTCAGCATGTAAGTGATTTTTAAAGTGGACCTCTAAGCTGCTTTTTGCCTTGGACATGATTTGAGTGGTTAAGTCAAGGTGGCAGCATTATATTTCCCCTTTTCCAAGGGTTGTACACAGCAGCAGGCATCTTACGGTTTCACTGCTTAGGATTTGACTGAGTTCATCTCCAACATGGTAAATGGCCAATTTGTAAAACAGTTTACAGTGCTTTAGGAATACTGTGACCCTCTGCACCAGTCTTTGCTGTATTATCCTCAGGTGCTCCAAACCATGTCACCATTCTATGAGAGTTGTGGAACTGTCCCAAGAAGGATTTTGTTTGCAGTTGACATGGTCCAACACAGTGCTCAAAATAACTTTGATTTGTTGAAGAAATAACTCTTACTTACTCTCTTCTTTTGAAATCAACCAAGAGTGGAATAAGACCTGATAATGCTAAAAATAAATTTAGGAAAGGCCAGGAGGCAAAAGGAAATGAGGAAAGCTAAGATTAAGGACAATGTAGAGATCACCTGTTGAGCACCTTTCTGAAAGGTGTTTTCTTTTTACTTTAAGCACAACATTCTAGAGGATTTGCATATAGGAGCAATTCTGTGTCAGAAGTGGAGATTCCTAATTCCCTATTCAGTTTGACTTCTGAAAGGGGAAAAAAGGGTGATTTTTAGCATCTCAGGAGTATTTTGATATCAGCAAGAAAATAGAAGGGCGCTAAGAAAAATTCCTCCTGATTGTTCTGCAACATGGAAATATTTAACTTCTTATTACTTGCTCTGTATGGTAATTGTAAAAGGCACATCATTCAACATATGGCAGGATACAACTGGGAAACTACTGAATTTAACATCTTGTTTTGGCATATCTTCAAGGGCTAAGAAGAGTGATAGAGAAAGTTAATAGACATTTGAAAACCTGTGAGAAGTATATTTGTGGCTTGCAAAATTCCATGACAGTTAGTATCTACATTAGCAAACCTTCCAAAAATAAGAAAACTTGACTAATACTGATTTACAATCAGAAGTACTTAAAAGGATCAGATTAAGAGTGCTTAACTTTAAACAATGAATTATCTTAGCATTTCAAACTTCCTACATGGAAATTGGAGCCAAATTTCAGTGCAGAAGTAATTTTTGGGTAATGTTGTAACAATTTATGACTGGATTATGTTTTCCTTATTACTTAGAAATAAAATGGAGTGAGGCTGTGAAAGCAGACTATAAAGTGGACCAATATACAGCCAGAATACTGTGGCAAAGAAGCATCTGAATACTGTGATCATGACTGACCATGGGTTTCTGGCCAGCGTCCTAGAAAGTAGAGGCAAAGAGGATGTGGTACCTTGCTGTCTGAGGCGTGTGTTTTCAAACCTGGATTGTCCAGTGTTCTTGAAATTGCTACTGGAGTAGCTGAAATTGAAACTAATGCTCCACCCCTTTCCATAGCTCTTGACCACTCAGAACCTTTAAACAGCCTGGACGACTTGCACAGAAGTTAGTGTATGTGAGAATTTGTGGGGTGATGGTGGTGCATAGACATGTTCTGGCTTATTTTAAAAATTGTTTCCTCTGTGACACGTGTTTCCCTATTCCCTGTTTTGCCTATGAATAATGGCCTTCAGCACAGGCAAGAGGGACAGAATTAACAGAAGAAAATTTGCTACATTGAAACATTTATATTATTTCAGATAGGAATAGAAATTTCCGAGGAATAGGAGTATGGCCCTCAGACAGATGATAGAATCAAAGCATGGCTTGGGTTGGAAGGGACCTTAAAAATCGTCTAGCTCCAAACCCTCTGCCATGGACCGGGACACCTTCCACTAGACCAGGTTGCTCGAAGCCTTATCCAACCTGGCCATGACCACTTCCATGGATGGAGCATCCACAGGCTCTCTGGACAATCTGTTCCAGTGCCTCACCGCCCTTAAAGAATTTTTTTCCAAATATCCAATCTAAGCCTACCCTCTGTCACTTTAAAGCCATTCCCCCTTGTCCTATTGCTACATGCCCTTGTAAAAAGTCCCTCTCCAGCTTTCCTGTAGGTCCCCTTTAGGTAGACTGGAAGACTGCTAGAAGGTCTCACAGGAACCTTCTTCAGGGTGAATGATCCCAGCTCTCTCAGCCTGTCTTCATAGGAGAGGTGCTCTAGCTCTCTGAACATCTTCATAACCTGCTCTGGACTGACTCCAACAGGCCTGTATGCTTCTTATATTGAAAGCCCTCAGAGCTGGATGCAGCACTCCAGGTTGGGTCTCATCAGAGTGGAGCACAGGGACAGAATCCCCTCTCTTGACCTCCTGGCCACGTTTCTTTTCATGCAGCTCAGGACATGATTGGCCTTCTGGGCTTCATGTGCACATTGTTGGATCATGTTGACCTTCTCATCCGTCGACACCCCCAAGTCCTTCTCCTCAGGACTGCTCTCAATCCATTCTCCATCCAGCCTATGTTTGTGCTTAGGATTGTTGCTGACACAGGTGCAGGACTTTGACAGTTTTCCATGTCGACCTTCATGAGATTCACACAGGCCCACCTCTCAAGCCCGTCAAGGTCCCTCTGGATGGCATCCTGTCCCTCCTGTGTGTCCCCTCCCGCAGCTTAATGCTGGCCTGATATTGATCTTGCCGGGGTGAAAGACAGAACCCCTTCTCTCAGGCTCTCTGGCATCAAGAAAAACAAGAGCAAACCCAAAGAGAAGCTGCTGCCTGTTGAGGTGTCAGACACAGAGGGGCACTGACACCTGGTGGGAGAGGTGCAGCAGAGCAGACCCTGGTCTCTGTTTCCCTTTCCCAGCCTGGCAGAGGTCCCTTGTGAAGTGCAGGAGGGAAGGAAGGAAGGAAGGAAGCGTATAAAAGTTATTTTGGGTGTGATCAGAGCCTATGGGAGGGGTAAGGGTAGGTGAGGGTAGGAGCAAAGTATAAGTTCTATAAATAAAAACCAGCAGAGCACTTTTAACTAGACAATCAGCATAGATACGGGATTAGAGAAACAAGAAAAATTTTTAAGTAGTTTTGCAAAATAGGGGTGTAGCTTGGTAAGCTATGAAGCTGATTTTCAGCATTTCGTGTTATAAACTGACAAATTGAAAGAATAGGTAATTCAGCAGTTGAATGTCTAAAATATGTTTATTTTGTCAGAGATGCTCAAGTTGCAGATGCTGCTGTGAAATTAGAGATGCCTAATCAAGTTTGAACTCAGCCACATTTAGAAATTACTAAAAACCCCCATATTGTTTCACTTCTGAGGTGCTAGCAGTAGGCGGCTTGGGCTAGAATGAAGGAGCGGTGGGACAACTATTGTTCTAACTCTTCCTGTGGGATAGGGTGGGGACAGGGAGTTGACTGCTGGTGCACCATTCTTCTCTGGATAAAACCAGTGTATTTTGGTGGATTTAATAAACTCACCACCAGACTGAGAATTCTAAGGTAATGAGAAAAACTCTGTAGAAACAAACTGTTTCATAAATAAAATGTAAGATTTTACAACATGGTTTCATTTTGAATTGGTAGAAAACTTCAGTATGTTACTGTTCTTTTCAGGTCTGTATTGCGTTTTCATTTTTTAGTGAATTTACATGAAAAATTTCAAAATGAGGCATTGGTACTGTATTCCTAAACAGCTAGAAAGCAAGTTGTTATGACCCTGTCAAAGTCTTTTCCATTTGTTTCTGGAGACTAAGCTTGGGTGAAATCTGTCCTCTTTATTTTGACAAAATTGTATTCAAATGCAATTCTGTCAAAGCTCAGCAAACCTTAGCACACCCTAGCACAGAGTTTTCTTTCTATCTGCTTCTGTTTCTAGAGATTGTGATCAGATTAAAGAGGTCTTTTGATATATATGAATGCAAAACCAGCCATCCTGAAGACAAAACCAACCAAAAGAACAAAACAAACCCAAAGAGCCCTAAGTGTCACTTAAATGTCACTGCTAATAGAGCAAGCCTTCTCATACCAGTTTGTCCCTTAATTCTCTACTTTAAGACTTTTTATGCAAGTCATCTTTTCAATCTCTGACCATTTAACTGCTTGTTCAGATTGTACTATATAAACAGTGTTTAAAGTTTGAAAGCATGCAAATTGAAAAGCTGTACAAGCAAGGAAGCTCACAGCACAGCCAGCTGAAGCACCACTGTCTGGCCAGTAAAACATGAGCCTGGCAGTCAGTGAAACAGTGTGGGCTTTAGTCAGAGCTTCCAGAAAGCCAGTTTTTGGCTCTTCCTTCCAGTGGTAGGAGCAGATGTTGGAAGCATTTGTGCAGTGGAGGTGTCATTGGCACTGTGGTGTAGTGTGTGAGCAGGGATAGCTACAACTGAGGGAGATGGTACCAGTTCTTGCCACAGGCATTGGTAGAGTGGGATCAGGGGTTAAGAGAACTAAAGAGACTTAGCAGAGAGATGTAATTTCTGAAGTTGCTTCCTCCTTGCAAAAGTAAGATTCCTGCTTCCTCGTTAATATTAAGTTGCATCCAAATTAAACTCAGGAGTTCTGAGAGCCTTCTGTCCTTCATCTCAGGGCTACCTTAAATTGCACAAGGTAAAATGTTACTGTCAAAATAACTACATAGAGTTAGTTTTATTATATCAAGGCAAATGCACACACTAGGTGAGACTACATTTTGATAAATAGTTGGATTTCTTCCCATACATGTGTGTTTTGAGATACATAACAGGAAGCTTGTATATTTCAGACCAGTAGAGATTTTCTACCGAGATGACTTAATTGCATCGAAGTGAAGTTGATGTGTTTGAATTCTGTAGTGGTTTCTGTGTCCTGTTGTCTTTCGCTGGTAGTGTTTCCCTGTGTGTAGAAGAACTGAAGCAAACTCAAGATGTTCAGGTTACATCTGACTTGCCTTTGGTTTCATGAAAGCAACTATTTAAATTATTCCATGTATTAGAAGATAAAACTGTTGAAATTGTCTTTCAAAGTACATTTTAAATTCTAACCTTCGTTTAATTGTGGCAGGAAATATGATCTATAAAGGAAACTTTACCTGTGTTATTTCTTCTGAAAGAATTTTCACTTACTGCTTTACCAATACCTCATGTCTTTTCTGTTAAGGCAGGTGAAAACTGAAGTAGCAATTTCAGTGCCCCTAGAACTCAGTCTACAAAAGAAATAATTTAAAATACAGTATTCTGGGTATTTATTTTATGCCATAAAGATACAAAAGAGGGACAAGCCTATTTATTCCTCCCTCTTCGTCACCTTTAGTATATTGTTCCTCTTTAAGAAGCTGTTAGAGATGGCTGTCTAGAGGCAACCTGGTTTTTATTATAAACATGGAGCCTCTCTCCTCTCCCACCCCGAACAGGAAAAACATGTCCTGGGTCTTCCAGTAGGATAATTTCAAAGATTGTAGCTCAGTGATAGAGCTTGTAGTTTTGTGCTGCCTACACTGGGGGCCTGTGATAAGAGCCACACATGCCTGGCATCACTGCCATCAGCTGAACAAAGCAGGAACTCTAAAATACCTGGACATTTTCCATGCTGACACTGACTTGCTCTGGAAGAGGTCTCTGACTTGGGGAGAGAGAGGGAGGAGTATTCCTGCTGCTCACTTAATGCATCTAGCCTACATCAAACTAAGAGCACAGAAATCAGGACTCCAGACTCCACCTGTAGTTACTGGAGAGGTATTTTCAGGTGTAGTTACTCCAGGGCATTTAAACCAGCAGTGAGTAATTTGCTGCTGGAGTTTCCATTCACGGTTACCTGCAATGGGCTGAGGCTGGCAGTAGCAAGGGGGATGGAGGGGTTTGACAGACCAAAACTTAGTACTGACATACTTTCAACATGGCAGCATCTGTTACAGTTTTAGGGTACAATTTTATGTCATTACTTTGGCAACAAAGGCAGCTTAAAAATTTCCCTCTGCTGCCTGCTGGTATCCGTCTCTTGCAAGAGAGGGCTTTTTTCCCCCATAGGTCTTTCCATCCATGTTCTGTAACAGTTTGTGGGACCCTGCAGCAAATGGGATTACTGAAATGACTGGGGTTTTGTTGGGAGGTGCTTTTTTTTTGTTTAGAAACAACAAAGATTGTGGAGTGTTTGGTTTTGTTTGCCCAGAACATTTCAAGGATCTGGTTTGGGCTAAACCCACAAACCATGGCACAGCTGGGCAGGAAGAGGAGCAGACGGCAGTGCTGGCATCTATCTCCTTGTGCCTGAAACCCTCTCAGCTCTGCTGTTAAAGAAAATACAGAGGGACTTCACAAACAGCGTGAACCTCTCTGATAAATAATGACCTGGTTTGGCATACCCAAGTTTCTGGATTATTGAATAAACCCTGGCAGTAAGTCGAACATGTTCTTTTTGGACTTAAAAAGAAAATGACAGTTTCAGCTTCTGGGTCCCTGAGTTTGCCATATTGTTTGAAGTACTGGATTAAAAGCCAGGTTTGAAGACAGACTTTTTGTTTTATGTTGTTGTTGGGTTTTTTTTTAAATACATATAACTGTCATTATATGTCATTTTGTCTCTTCTTACAACTGTATGAAACAACCCTTCTCCACTGAACAACAACCCATGGTGGGGAATGGTGCAGGAAAAAAGCACCTCGCATAACATACTTACTTTCTCTTGCTTTCTGTGAAGAGTTAGCTATCTGTTTTACTCCGTACTCACTGCTGTACTGACCCAAACACTCTTGACTTTCTTCCATAACCTTTTCCAATTAGCATGACCTGGATGATGGTGCATAGTCCTCTCCCTTGTTCTAGAAAAATTGAGATGAGTTAAAAGACTGGAGGAGGAGCACAAGACCTTTGCAGACTCACCCTTCAATCCATCTCATTCTGAAGCATGGGGAAGACTTCTGATCCGCTTGTGATGCTTTTGCCCTCAGCTGCTGAGCTCAGGCTTGCTAGGAGACTTTAGTTTTACTGTAGTGATTCCTGAATTACAGTTTTATCCCTTCAGGTGCAAGACTTTTCTTTTTATACTGCATTATTCCTGAATCTTATTTCTGTTTCTTTCTCGAGGTGGTAGTTTGGGTTTTTTCCCCATTTGCTCCTGCAGTCAGATGTACACTGCAAATGGCACAGACAGTGCCTCCTATTGTGGCTCAGGCTCAAGACTTCACATATGTGAAATGTGACTTGCAGCACTTTCTTTGAAGCCTAACCACAGCCAGGGAGCTGTAATTGCAGTCTTTGATTTGTGCCGACTTCACTTGTGGATTGGGCTTTGCTAGGGCATGCCTCGCTTGGCGAGACTTCAGCTGCAGCCCCCCAGTGAAGCCTTAGATGTGGGAAGTCTTCAGTCTCCTTAGCACATGCCTGTGGTTTCTTGAAAAGAATCCTGATTTGACCTGTTTTATATCTGTAAGGCAACACCATCATCCCTCGTATTTTTTAGGTATTATTTGGTTTATCAGCAGTAGAAGCAATTTCCAGCGTGTAGCCTTAATGTGCAGCTGGGCAGAGGCTGGATTCTAGATGCTGTTTTCAGGATAGCTACTGTGTAATTTGCTCTACTGCAGTATTCCCTTGGAAATAAAAATATGTGGGGCTTCACTGAGCCTGTCCCCTTCCTGAATCACAGTGGTGTCCCCCGCCTCTCTGGTGGAGCAGGGCATAGTTAGTTGCCGAGAGGGGCTATGGAGAGGAGGCGGGCACTGCAAAAGCTGCCTCTGGATTGAGAAAGAAGCGATGGCTGCTGTTTGAAAAAGCTGAGGGCCAGAGCAAGGCCACAGTGGTTATTTTAACCTCCTGACTTCAAAGACAGCTTGCTGGTAAGGGAAGGGGGGGAGGAGGCAGGGAACCATCTCAACAGAAGAGCATTTCATTTCCTTCAGTGAAGTAGACATTCCTGGCTGCTAATGGGGAGTAGCTCTGAATCACAGCACTTGTATCAGACTGCTGTGAACTACTGGCCTGGCGCCTCAAGGCCATTCCTCAACAGGAAGCTGAATGTTTTCATGTAAGACTGAGAGGAAAACCTTCCCAGGAAGAGCAACCTGGATCAAACCTTTGAAAATCCGGGATGAAAAGGCACAAAATAAATATAAAGCTGCAGGGTGCTCTCCCCAGTGTTTCTCTGCTGTTTGCTTGGCCTCTCTTTCGTGGTCCTTGGAAAGGTAGAGCCCTTTGTAGCTCTTTGATCCGCACGTGTTACGGAGCACTGTGCTACTTTATAAAAAATAAAGGCAGGAAGCTCAGGCAGCTTTTTTTAGTTGGGACATAGGCAGGTTGTATGAGGAAATAGGAACTGAATTAGTCAATACAGACCACCTCTGTTGAGACCACTGGTTTGCCAGTGGACTTTCAGCTGTGCTGTTTAAGGGGCCTCAGTGGCTTTAAATGTCCTTTTGTGGCTACCAGCAGCAGGTGAGAATTACTCATTATGTATCAGGAATGGTGTTTTTGGGATAGGAGAGTCTGCATTGAATTTAAGCTATACAGAACATTTTGATACAAATTTTTGCTTGTCTTTTCTACCTTAGTCTGTAGCTAAATTTCAGTGTCCTCAGCTTTCTTTCCACGGTAACAATGGCCATGTGGGTGACCTCTGATGCAGAGTCAATTTACTCAGTAAGATTTTAGGCCTCAGCTTATGCTGGTTAAAATCAAAGGGGACCAAATGAGTTTTGGAGTCTTTCTATCCTGGAGTACATTAGGCGGTGTACCTCCTTAATTCAGGACATGTACTCAGACAGTATGGGTGAAACATTTTGTGTTGTAAAGGCTTACACAGGAGCTGCAGCAGATGGGAGCTGGGTGCTCCGTTATAAATGGCCCTTGTTTAAATACTGCTGTAATGTAATGTAAGGTAATGTAATACAATGCAAAATTTGCTGACTAATTCAGCTTGTGGCTCTGCAGGCTCAAGCAGTCTATCTGAGTACTCTAACAGAAATTTGACTTGTGGTTTAAATAATTTCTTCATAAACTTGTTCTGTCTTGACTTGCGTGATTCCAGGTGCTGGCAGTGTACCTTATTTATGTACCTAAGTACCTAAGCACTTTGTGTTTCTTCTGGTGAAAATTCATTTACCTTCTCCACTGAACTGCATGCTTCTGATAATTTGGTGATTCTCAAAATCTCCTCACTGAGCCTTTTACTTGATGAATAGTACATGGAGACCCAGAGGTTAACGTATATTTTTTGAGATACCAGTAATCCTGAAACTGTTACTGGAGAGCACATGTCCATCTGTGGAAAAATGTCTGACTCATTAGACAGTTTTTGGGTGGAGGCCGTGTTATAACCCAGTTGTCTGGGTCAGAAGGGCAGGGTGATGGTTGAGTTAGCAATTGCATAAATCAGCTGATGTAACCCAGTGAGCTAGTGATGAAGAACTGTTTCTCGCTGGATGAGCAATACCTGTTAGCCTTGTACTGTAGGCCTTTTCACATGCTCTAAGAACATAAATTGAACTTTACTGCTAGGTAAGAGGCCCATGGTTCTTACGCAGCTGGAAGATGTTCACTGCCTCGCTGAAGGGCGGAACAAACCCTCCCCAGTCATGTGGATGGATGGCAGAGTTAGTGTTCACATAAGCCTGGCCCACCACATTCCTCTACCAAACTGCTTACAGAAGACAGTGTTTTTTTTATTTCTGGAGGGAGTAGAGCCCAAGACTCTGAAGCAGAGGTTTAATTGACCTCAAACACTGCAATCCCAAAGCCTGAGGATGTCTAGATTTGCAGCGGATATCTGGGCCAAATATTGTAGTTAAATTAAATCCATTACAAAAGGGAAGTACTTCTGTAATATGTTGGATGCTTAAACCCCCACCTTTCTAGTTGGTGTTGACATCTCTTTTCAATCCAAAGTACTCTATAAATATACTTGAAAACTTCAAGCAGAAGCAAGTAGCAATTAATTCTGCATTTAACTTTGACATTGCAAGTGCACATTCCACTAATACAGTTGTGTCATAGAGTTACAGTGAACCACTACCAGCTTCTTTGAAGTTGTTTTTTTTTAAATGGCTTCATATAGTGTTTATCACTCTCTCTTCTGTTCTCTGTAGGTGGGAAAAGAAATGCTTTCTCAACTTGCAAAGCAAAGGCAGCGACACCAGGACCCCTTCTGGAGATGGAAGCTTGTTAAACCCTAGGTGTGTCCTTCATCCACACAGACCACCCCCAAGGAGTCTGTCTAGGATGCCATTCACCCTGATGCCACTGCTAGAGACACTGAATCCTAAAGACAATCACTGCCAAAATCCTTCACTATCACGAGGTCCAGCCCTGATATAAATAGAGCAAATGAGCTTCTGGGTCGGCAGAGCAGCTTTTGTCTTCACTCCACCTCTGCCTTGCACTCATAAGCCCCGTCTCATCTGTGTCCATGTTGAGTCAGCAAAGCAAGCAGCATGGCTGTCTCTGCCTGCTTCAGCCAAGAGAATAACGCAGACCACAGCTGTTCCACACAACACACCGAGCAATGGAATTTGCCTGGACCAGGATGATGCGCTCAACCTTCTTTTTATTTAACGGTGCAACAGGATCAATTTTGGTTTTAGCTTTTTTAAGAAACTTGAATGCTTTTATATTTTAACTTTTAGTTTGTTATTTCTTTGGTGTATATTTTACTAGGTATGAGCTTTTAAACAAGTGTCAAAAATCTGAAATACTTTTTAAATAAAAGGAGGGGGTTTTTGTTCTTTTTTTTTTTTTTTCCTGCCAGAATCAAAACTTGTATGGAAAAAAAGGTGGCTGTTCTGTTAAACTATTTGTAACAAATAGTGGCCTCTCAGTCTATATAATAATGTCCTATAGAACTAAATAAATGTAACAACAGTCAGCTGGTCAGTAGACATGTTAGTCTTGCATCATCCACTCTATAAACATAAGCAATACATCCAGCAAATCTGACTGCAGTGAGTTCTCCTTCTCACCCATTCCCCTTCCCCTTGTAAAAAGCCCAGCACTTGAATTATTACTTCAATTGTTCTGTATTTGTATCTGTTTTTGTTAGCCTGTTAGTGGGATTTTATGCCAGTTGTTGAAATGAGCATTGATGTACCCATTTTTTAAAATAGTAAGGCACAGCCTTTGCCAGAAATACTGTCAACCAATTTCTTTTTGTCATTCCAGTTTGAGTTAATGTGCTGAGCATTTGTTTTTTAATAAAAGCTTTGTAATAAAACTAAAGTCAATTGTCTTAAAAATTGGCTTTAAAAAATGAGAATGGCTTGTGCTAGAATCCCTCAAAGGTAGAAGCATGTCCAGGAAGGCACAGTCACTTCTAAGGCTGAAAATTTTTGGCTCAGTCTTCTCTTGTAGAAAATGCAGTGTGTCTGTTCAGCTGTTTGCTCATCTGAAGTGATTTTGGAAAATTACTTCAAAAAGTGAGGAGTCTCGGTTCCATAGCAGGAATAAGGAATGAGCAGGCTCAATAATTCCCTGTGCTGCTCAGTTATCTTTGGCCGAAGTGGAAGCACCAAGGATCTCTCCTTCTGTCTTCAGTTTCCTAGCAAAATCTGAGTGAACACAGCAGTGGTTTTAAGCTGATTATTAGGAATATGGATTTCCTTCTTTCTGGATGCAATCCATGCCCACACAAGAGGTAGGGAGCCTACAGTTAAATTTCTTATAGCTGTATAAATTATCCCCTAGTCAGAGACTGAAGCTGGCTGCAGAATCAGCTGTGGGGGGGCTTGGTTTCATGGTGTCAGATCCAGAGAGTTGGTGTGGCCTGCCTACTGCCAGTGGTGCCCATGAGATGTTCCTGCCATAGCAAGCTGACTTACTTCTACTAAAGAAAAATTAGAACTGTATCCATAGATAAACTAGTCCAATGATTTGTAAGCAACCCTCCCAAAGAAATATTACGAACTCTAGATTGAATCATTGAATTCCTTGTATTCCAGCTCCTAAATCTTGTTTGGTGTGAGACTGGACTGAGTCAAGCTTGAGCTACAAGAAATTACATAGGTGACTTACTGCCTCAGGAAGCTTTGGAATTTAATTGTTTGTAAATGACCCTTAAACTCTGTTGCATAAGAAATTTCATAATTAAAAATGTTATAAAACAGCTTCCTCTTAAACCAGTGTGCACTGCACACAAACCCAGTTGTAAGGCTGTGACCAGCATATTAGTTCTTGCAATATATTTCTAGCAACTAGTGATTATATTTAAAAAATAAAAAATAAAAAATTTAAAAAAAAAAAACCAAACCAAACCAAAACAAAAAAAAAAAAACAACAACAAAAAGAAAACACAGTGACCAGGCTCTCAGATGGCAGGAGAAAACACCTGTGAGAGAACAGCAACTGTATACTGGAGTTTTGCAAGACCTGGCTCTGTTTCCATTCCACTCAATTATCCCAGCCTTTGCTGGAAACCTGTCTGGCTTTTGGTTTGGGGTTTGGCTTTGTTTTTAAAGGGAAAAAAAGAGGCAAGTACTTAGTGGAGTAATTGTTCTAAATCAAGAATTACTGCAGTGAGATCTCTAAATTACATGTTCCGAAGACAACAGGTTTTTTTTAAACTTTATGAAACATGACTATTCTAGAGTTTTTAAATGGCTATTTAAAAAGTCATTTACCCATTCTGAAAAAAACCTGTTCCCAATAGAGGTGTCAGCCTTATGTAGCACGTTGTCCAAATACACTAAGTTGTGAACAGTTGCCTGTCTTAAGGACAAAAGTTCTTTCAGCTCTAATAGCAAGGGAAAAAAGAATTCAGGAGCTAAAAATAACATCTTTGCTGTTAACATAGAGTGAACAAGCACCATGTGTTGGGCTCATTCATATATCAAAGTCCCTTCACATATAGAAACTATGGGAAAGGTTAACTAATATGCAAGGCTTGGGATGCTGCCATGTGAGCACCTGAAACAGAGTAACCACACTACCCTGGAATAGCCTCTGTGACTTAGGTCAGTGTCCACTCCTGGCTTCCACTGCTAATTGGAATTTGTTCTGTGGGACCAAAGGAGAGAAATTATGTGGGCCCTCACTGTACTTGCACCAGCTTGTCAGTGGAGACATGAGCTAGGAAACGTGGCCTAGTGATGATGGCGTTACCCTCGCGGTAAGACTTGTGATATGGAATAAATTACTCCAGGTGAGACTCATAACCAGCACCTAAATTCCTGATCTGCAGTTTAGGCAGAAGTCAGAATCTAACCATGTCTCTTTTGGGTGCCTGGGGAGATGATTACCCTGTATTTCCCACAGAAAACATCTTTAAGGATTTAAATGCTCCTACGCAACGGCTGAGTTAATTATCCAGACACTTCTGTACAAGCATTCACAAACCACTCTCTCCATTCCCCACTTCATTCTGTGCATGCACTAAAAGCAGTTCTTGCACCCATCACAGCACAGGTAGTCTAGTTCACAGACACAGAGAGATCCCACTACCTAGGAAACACATGGCCTTCCCCCTCTCCTCACCGAAAACACAGCAAAGACATAGAACAGTGGGGTTGAGCCAGGATTATTTACAGCTAATCAAGCCAACATCACAGGATGGTCTGGCTCCTCAGGCTTCTGGATCACCTGGACCAGAGCCATTTCCCCTGTTACAAATAAGAACAATGCTTCAGGCTAACTTTGGCTTCTTACACAGCAAGTGATGACAGATTCACTATCTGAGCTTACAGCGACTCACCAGCTCTACAGAAGTTTCCGCTTTGGATTAGCTAACAGAAAAGGCACTAAGTTAGTTGTACAAGTGATAGCTCAATGGTTAGGTCAATTTGCAGCAAGTGTTGGACCTTAAGAACCCAGTCCTTGTTCCAGGCTGTAGGACAGCAGAATGCACAGCATCTGGTGTCTGCACTCTTTGAAACCACTACAGCACATAAGGCTTTGAAGCAATCATTCCATTTCATGGTGGCCTCCACTCTGATCTACATGGCAGCTAATTAGGACAAAGCAAGACTGGCAGACAATGAAGGAAACTTCAGAGAGTAAGAAATGTCCGGTAACCTCTGCCATAAGGCAAATGTGGTTTGTTCCTTTCATTCACAAGGGCACTAACATGCCAGGAAGCCTCTCCCCCAATATAAGGACCTAACACAAAGTGGAGGGGAAAGAAGTGACTCCACAAATAGCCAGAAGTCTGTCAGCTATGAACACGTTTTTCCTAAGTCAGTGAAAAACTACTGGGTTAAAACAGAAGTTAGCCAAAGGAGAGCAGCTGTAACAGGAAAATAGTCAGCCATAAACACATTATGAGATGAAACCAAAAACCTAGAAACTGTGCCTGAACACATTCTATTTTCCACGACAGGCCAGGAAGAGAAACTCTGGATTACAGTATGAATTTACCCTCAGAATCTCCTCATAGATACAAAGATCAGGTTTAGGAAGCAAGCAAGCAAACAGGCATCTGCAGCCCCAGGTAAAGAAACACATCTGCCAGAAATACAGGAACAGAACCTGTTAATCCCTAGCTTTTGGCCACATCAAAGCAAGGACTAAAATACTGCTCCCCATCCTCCCAGGTAAATGCTCATACCTTCAGGCCATAGGTTTTAAACAATGCCTTCTCTCTGGCTGGCACACTCCTCTTGCAGCAAGCACAGCTTCACTGAACCACAGCAGTCTGCTTGGCTGAGATAATAGTCACTGCATACCTGGTCTGGCCCGTGAATGATGTTCTACAAAACACATTCTGATAAACTCACCCATCCCATCTTCCAGAAACCCAACACATATAAGTAAAGCAACACCTTTGTTCATCCAGAAAATCAGCATGAACCAGCAGAGCTAGGAGAAAAAATTCCATCTGCTTCATACTAAAAGAGCAACTCACCCAAGAACTAGTAACTATGATATAATAAAATCTTCAGCAAGAATAAGAAAAATAACACACACCAACCACAACTTAATGGTGGTCAAGACACTTATTTTGAGAAGAAACTCTTGTGTACTCATTTCCTACAGCTAAGAAAAGTGGCTAAAAAAGGATATATATTAGGCTGAGCTAGGACCATCTCTGTGTTTTAAGACAGAGAGTATACGCCACAGAAACAAGGACTCAAATCTTGACAAAGCAAAATGCCATAGAAGGGTTAGTTTTTCTCAGTACCTGCCTGTGAAAGTGAAGTGCCAGGTGACAAAAGAAGTACACAGTACACAGACAACATGGCAGTGACTACATCCCTTCACTGAGATGAAGTACCAAAGCCTGAGATGGACAAGATTCTGCCATTCCATTTGCTGCTTTTACTACCCTGAACTGTGTTTGCTTCTTACTCTTTGCCTGTGAAATGTTTCATTTTGTCATGACTAACATCATCACCAACTTCTTTCACTCCACCCAGTCTTAAATTAGGTAGGCAGTAACCATATTTGCAAAGAAATGGCCACTGTTTTTTTCCTGTAGAAACCTAATAGCTCAAACTCTACTCAACTTTTTATTACAATATCCTGAATGAATTCACAATCAAAACACGTTAATCTAATATCCCTGAACAAATTTAACCATGGGTGGATTTAGTCACTGTTTGAAAATTCAGATTTTATAAGGAAGATTTCACATATGGTCTGAAGTTTCCCTTTGTGTGAGACTGGTATAACTGCATGACCCAGAAATAAAACCACTCACAGCACTCAGTTAACCACTAAGCAGTCTAATTCTGCTTATACTGGTACTTTAAAGCAGTTACTCTCCATATTTAATTGGTTTTTAAGTGTGAATTTACTGAAATTACTTGCTGAAACTGAAGAGCAAGCAGTTTATTCCCTTCTTCCACTGGTTCATTCTATTTCACTCCTGCTTTAGGGTTTCTCCCTCCTCCCCCTTCTCTCTTGTGTGTGACTGACTCCCCTGCATTTGTCCCGTCCTCATGGGCAGTCAAGTTCCTTGCTGATGGAACAGCACTGCTAACTGCTCTTGTCCACTCAGAAGCAGTCTCCCTTTTCCAATGACCTAGTGCTGGATTTCCTAGGAGCCTAACAAGGTGGACTTAAATCTAGCAGAGGTCTAACACCCATACTGTATTTTATTCCGTCCAGTTTGGAAATAAATATCATTTGAAGAAAGAGTGGGGGGAAAAGACTATTTTCTAGTCCATTGAAGGAAGAATTTCCCTGTATATCTGTTCCCCAAGCACATTAGGATGGTACTTCCTTAGCTCCCAGATATGTTATGAGGATCAGATACAATTATATGAAACCCATGTAAACCACAGACAGAAGAATTAAGGAATATTTTAAAAGAGATGTATACAACTACACCATGGATATAGTTCTAACAGCTCCCACACAATTATATAAATGTGGAATATACTGTATTTATCAACCAGCATTTAAAGGATTCTTCAGATGACCTTACTCCAGCAGTTGTCTCACTAGCTTAACCCCTTGTCAATTGTTTTGGGGAACTACCTCACTTTCAGAGGCAATGGCAAGGGAAGTGATATAGAACAGAGAGAACAAAGCCCAGAGAAAGTGTATGGGTGTGGATAAAAGTGTTTCACTTGAACTATTTTTTATTGTGCACTACTACTACTATAACATTACCCTTTCATGATCCCAGGGAAGTGTGGAGAGACTTACACTTAAGGCTGAGGGTGTAACTAAGCAGAAGTAACAGCTCACAGAATAGATGAAATGAAAAAGTGTTAACATCAGTCCCCAACTACCCACCACTACCACCTGAACTCAGAAGCCCTTTCTCACCTGTCCCTTCACCAGATTTCATCCCTTTTTTTTTTTTCCAGAAATTGTGACCAATATTTAGTTAAATTAGGTGATTTGCAGACACAACAACTCCTAACTAGGACAGCAAAGCCTGCCAAGTTCTTCAGAGCATACAGTAGTTGAGGCTGAAGGATGTCCTTGCTAACTCACATCTTGAAATCACTTCTATTCAAAGGCATATAAAATCCTCTAACACGTGCTGGATTTCCAGGGCCCATGTCAAATATCAAACTTTGTTACTTCTCTCTATTTCTCAGCAGATTCAGCAAGTTCTCCAAAACAATCTCCTTGCATGCAGAAAGCAGAGAAAGTGGCACTCCTTTTAGATTGATTTTTAGATTTTCTTTCCCAATTTCAATATAGACCAGTTGTAAGTTGAACTATGTGCCTGCGCACTACTCTCATAATGTGAATTAAAATGAAATTCTAGGTCAAACTGATACCAGCCATAGCTAAGACCAGTCTCATCTACTACCGAAATAATTCATTCCCTAAAAACACAATAAAAGAAATTTTTCAAAATCACAGTTTTCACTGGAAACTTTTCTCCCTGTAATATTAGAAGTGTTAGAAATCTTTGCCACTGTAGAAAAGCTCTGCCCTCTGCCAAAAAGCAATGAGCCTGTGAGTGAAGTTCATGTCTATTTTAAGATTATTTGACATATTCATCATTATTTGCCATTATTCTCCCCTTCCATTGGCATGCCACTTTAAATGCCTCATGCCAGTAAGCTAAGCAATGTTTCCAGCTGTAAACCTGTGCAAGTATTCTTTAGAGTATAGCTCTGTCCTTGAGGTTAACTCTATATTCATCTTTTACTCTATGACAACCAAATGTCCTCACAAACTTAGATCCAAGTAAGAATACTGGCTTCAGTTCATAGATTTGCCAGTTTAGCATCAACTTAGGCAGAATAGCTTTCAGTCTTAACCAAAACTAAAATGCCAAGTTTCTAAGAAAGGGAAAGACTTCTTCCTCAGTTTCAATTAATGCTTTTGTTTAAAGAAATAAAAAAGATGGTATCAGGAAAACCACTTACGTGAAACTGACAGCATCTTCTCCCTGCCACTCTCTCCTTTTGAAAAGAAAAATTTACCACTTTAAAAACCTCATTCTCTAGTACTAAATAAATTACATTCTCAAAGTATCTTCTGTCTCTCACTCTAAAGTGAGCTGTTCAAATTCCTATCATTGATTCCACACTTCAGACCCCGCCATTTTCCTTAAACCACCCTGACTGAGTTTTAGAATCCACAACCTCATTCAAATGAGCTCGCTCTCAATAAAGTATTCCCCTGCAGTCTATTTCATCCATGCTCCTTCCTCAAAGGACTCATACAAGTTTTTTAAGGTGCTTAAAATATTATTTGGGTGCCTAAGTTTCACTGCTTGCTCTGTGACACTGACATCACAAGAGCACCAAGATATCCATCGATAAGCAGTTGTGATAACCTTTGACTCAAAAGAAAGTGAAGGGAGAGGGTGAAGGAATCAGGAGGCAGTATTTTTTGGACTGTCAGAAGCACAGTCTGATTGCTACTGCCTGAAATTACTAATTAGCAAGAGTAGAATTTTGTTCCTGCAACTAATTCTGTTTGAGAAAGTAGACAAAGAGCAAACAGAGGAGGAAAATTATGAAAGCTGCTGTTTTCTTTCACATTCTCTCAAGAACTGAAGGAGTGTGGGAAAACTTGTTATTAAAGTCCATGCCACTTCTCTTCTAATATTCCCCATTATTTTGCAAATGAAGTTCAAGAATTAAATAAAACTAGGACCCCTAAAATCAGGCTCTTCCATAAATACTTCTTTAAGTTCTGAGAGGGATTTCTGTGCTGAGAAGAAATCCTTGGAAGCTAGATCCTGCTTAGACATTCTGGAAAACATCACTAGACTTCCAACCAAAATATAAGGCTTTTAGAAATTTCACCCTAAATTGCAAAGAAGAAAATATTGCAACATCAGCTGTAAGGAATCCATTAGTCCTCTAGACATCTTCAGAGAAATAAGGACTTCAAGCAGTTGTCAGGAACATTTGACCTTTTACAACCTCTTTAGAGAAAACCATGAACTAAAAAAGCCTGTGAAACATAAATGCAGTGTATCTTACACCTGCTTATGCTTACAGCTTTGTAGGATTCAAAACAGCAGGTCTCAAGCATTGTAAAGTAGGTGAAGGTTCTGAGTTGAAGCAAAGGCTTCCTTCCAAAGGCTGCAGTGCTCCAGTCTAACTCAGGGCAGCACTGCATGCAGAGGAGTCAGGGGACAGACTGGTCCCTTCAGCGGATCGTAGACTTTTGTTACCTACACAGGTCCTGCCACCAACAAAGCAGAGCACTATCAGTCTGCACACAACCAAAACCCACTTACTGTAAACGTGTGGGTTTACCCTTTTCTATTGCACAAATGTTTAATAGATCCGTTTGAGTATGCAAGGATAATTAAGGGGGAAAATAGGGGGGATTTTATTTGGTGCTAATTCACCACACTCAAATTCCAGCTGTTTACTGTAGACCTACCACCAAGCAAACACTTCTTTCCACAGCTCATCAGAAAGCCTCTTGCTGGTGAAAGTGGTTAATCCACAACATTTTTGTTGCTGAAGCCAAGACTCCAAATGGGGGGTTTAGATTACTAAAAACAAAAAACCTGCATTCTTTAACTAGCAAATACTGTAAGGGTTGGTCCATTTACAGAAAACCCCCTAGAAGTGGTTGCTGGCAGAAAAACTGGACCAGAATAGCAGAAGCTGTTACCAGGCAGGACAGAGATGGACAAAGTTAAGCAGCAGCAAACAACAGGCTAGGAAAAAATCCTGTTATCTGCCAGCATGGAACAGCCAAAGTAAGCGACAAGTTCCTTAGTGCCTGCCAAGCAAAAGCCTTGTGCTAAAATAACCTCCTGTGCCCTGGCCAACTTACAGCTGGAAACAAAACTTGGCCTTATGCCTCACTGTGATGCCTCATGCCACCACATGACAAAAGAAACGGCTCCTTTAATAACTTGGTTTGATGCTTTGTATTATTCCTGCTCCAGAAGCAACCAAAACTTCCAGCCAGCATTAGAGCTTTATGGTGCTAGTTTCTCTGCAAAGAATGCACTGCTGTGAGTTATTTGCAATTTACAGAAAACCAAATAGAAAACCTCTAAGGGAATAAAAGAGAAGAGTGGATTGAACAAGTGGAAAGCTGCTCTGTGGGCATACAAACCTAAATCTGATTAACATATTATCAGTAACAACCCCTGACATCACCACAGACTCTTCTGTGACCATATACATTTAATTTACGACTCTGCATAGTATTTCATTTTTAAATGAAAAAATATACTGGATAGCAAATGGTATATAAAAAGCAATTTCAGTTTTGACATGAACTTTTGAGAGGATCATAAAATTCAAGGCAGATCATTCTACAAATCATCTTTACAGTTACCAGATTGTGGCTCTACTTAACCCTTCTCTAACAGAGTTCAGTAGAAGCACTTTCCGCTGGCTGCGAACAGGAAAAGCTACTGAGGGAACATATAACATGAAAGAACCTAGCTCTCAAAAGAATCATAGCATCTGCTTTTGCTCCTGGTCTCAGTTCTTCAAAAACCACAGGGAAAAGGCATCATTCAGGTCAGTTTTATAACTGCCCATGTGGCTGCAAACTGTAGTGAATAAAAATGCTGAGATGTGGGTCGCTGCTGTGGTACTAGTAAGAAAAGTAAGAACACAGCACCACAGCTACAGGTGCAAGACTACTGCCTCTCTTGAAAAAATTAGCTCTAAAACTGTCAGCAGTAAATTTTTAGGGAAAGTTGATCTCTACAAACTACAAAAACTGCTTCTGATTTGCCCACATCTTTAAAGCCACATGGTACTGTAAGGTGGCTTTCTCTAGACACAAGAATAACAAGCACGCATTAAACTTTGGCAATTAGGTGCTCATTGCTTAACAAAAATTATTAGTATGAACACTGGCAATAACCATCAGCTATATATCTATAAAAACAGACACAGGCTTGGGGAGCAATACTTTGAGACATGAAAAACATTTTGTATCTGTCTGGGTGCTTACACAAAGAATTCACTGAAGAACTGCAAGCATCTGTAGTTTCACACACATTTTCCAAACTCTCTGCAAGGAGGATAATTTTTCATTAAATAAAAAAGTCAGAAGTGCTTTCCCAAAGCAGCTGCAAAAACAGCACATGCTTCCTCATGGCTGGTCATATACTTTGTTTTTCCCGCTAAGGAACACAGCAATGCCATCACCTTTATGCTACTACACTGCACACACCCAAACAACTGCCCTCAGGGATCTTGGGCCTCAATACTGCACTGCAATTACAGAAGAGAGTCACACAACAAAGACTGTTTGCTGGTACCTACATCCTCCAGCACCCATGTTTCTGGCCACAGAAATACATTACATTGCCTTAGCTTACACCTAACTTCTTTTCAGACTTTACTGACTAAAGCCAGGAACACACAATACCTTTTCACACCAAGATCACCTTTTGGAAAGGCAAACAAAATACCTCTTTTTCAGATGCCCTTCTGTTTCTAATAACAGATACATATTTAACAAGTCAATCAGAATTCACAACAAATACAGCAAATTTCTTGTTTTTCACTTCTTCACCATGATAAACATTCACTAATTTATAGTAAGTGGATCTCCAGAAGAGATCAATCAAAAGTTTCACAGATATCTGGAAACGTGTAAGAGCCCTAACCACAGAACAAACCACCAAATACGGCATTAAGGAAACAAAATTGAAACAAAACTCTGAATCTCACTGAGAAGCCACTATCATGCTTTTCAGAGACCTGATTCACTGGTGGAGCACAGGGCTGGTAGTACTGGATCTCATAGCTCTGGACAGCCCATACTAGATGCTGGAGTTAACTTATGTCTAATCATTTTTTGAAGGACATTTGCACTGTCATCTCAAAACCCTTGGGTCAGATGGCTTGGGGGACAAATACAACTAGTCTAAGAAAAAAAAGATACATTTCCAAGTTATTTTATGCAATTGTTCAGTCAACTCTTCTTTGTATTATGTAAAATAAGGCATAAGTTCACAAAACTCTCATCTGGACAGAGCTGGGCTATTCACTTCAAGACAGCTACTCATTTCCAGGAGCTAACCTTCCATCAAGAGACAATTAGTAATTAAATTATTTGGCAATGCTGTTTTCCCAGTGAAATTCCTACCAAGTGATGTTCTGCAGGTCCCCACAATGAAGGAAGGAGGAAGCAACCAACTCCATTTTCCACTCCAGATTCAAATCCATACTGCAAGTTAATATCTGTATCTTCCAAGAAAACTAGTCTCCTGTGGTAGTACACTGAAAAAGACTCAGACTTGCAAACACAGATGCAGATTTAGAACTTCAGGGCATCTGCACTCAACAGTGCAACCATTACTATTGACCTATATACAAATATTATTGTGTTCAGTGCCTTAAATGAAGAGTATTTAATTTGTAAGAGCAGAGCCAAATTTTAACTTCTACACTTAATTCCTCTTCAGATCAAACTTCATTGCCACCTCTTGCACTTTATACTGCATAAGTCACTCATGCAGAGCACTCTCCTCCAGTCCAATTAAAATTCTGCTTTCAACTCCTCTGCAAAGTTTGCTGTGCTCCCGTCTTCCACCCAGCCGTGTCAGCAGCTAGGTTTACCACAGATGGAGCACATTTGGCAGCTGAAATGACCCAGATGCTGAAGCTGGAGCCATCTTCCCAGCTGCAGAGGCTGGGCTCACGTCCTACTCCTCAGCTGTTGGCTGTCAAGCTGCCCTCCAGCTGTGCCAAGGATACATCTCAAAGCTTTGACCAAATCTGTGAGGCCTGCTGACAGAAAGGATAACAAAGACTAAAGGTTTTAAAAGTAGGCAGTGAGGGAAGACAAATACCCTTCCCTCCTTTCTCTTCTATACATCATTCACCCCCTCCCCAATCTCTTTTCCACTATAATAAAAATTCAGGAAGAGATGACTGGTGAGAGTAGGTCTAATGTACCATATCCTAGCCTGAGGTACTGACCAGCAGTCAGACTCCCGTTTGTCAACACTATGTGCAGTGGAAAGTGGCTCACGTACCTCTGGATCAAGTCACAGACACAGCAAGGGCTGGGAAATAATCTTTACTGAGAAAAAGGTGGTGACAGACAATTCCCTTATTTCACTACCTACTACTTAAGCCCCCTAGAAATCTTTAAACTATCAAAGCTGTAGAAATTCTTCTACAATTCCGGAACAACTATTTAATGTCCTACTTCTGACTATTTTCCTCACAACCTTGAACCTTAAAGGGGACTTCTACATTCTCCATGCCTCTCCACTGAGGAGAAAAAGAAAAGGCTTATCTTCATTCAATGGCTTCAGTCATTCCATTATCACTATGTGTTCTGGTCTAGATTTAAGAGGGAGTATTTGAAGTTTTTGCCTTCTACTTCATCTCTGCTCATCCTAGCATAGCACCCCACACGCTGATAAAATAAACCATTCCCACCCACCAGTAAAGTACCTCCACATGGCCTATTTGCTGCTGAGAAAAAGAAGTATCTTCTCAAATAGCAAGTCAAACTTACATATGCCTCTATTTCAGGTTTCTTGTATGTATTACATACTCACATATTGTGCCTGTTAGGGCTCCTGAAAGGAAAACACTGTTTTAGAGAAGGTTTATTTTTCTAAAATATCACATTTAAAAGTGAAAAATAGTTTACACATTTAACATTAAATAGCCTATGCCCTGCTATACACCTACCCATTTCCAAATTAAAGATGATCTTTCAAGTAAAAGGAGCAGTAGCAAATTAACTCTGTTTAAATGTTTCTGTAAAAAATAAACAGCATTTTTTAAGACACAAGTAATACACATTCCCATTTTTAATTACTACTAAAAACAGTACTACTGAAGCTAACTTCAGCACTTAAAAGTCACTAAACTGAGCTACAGGCATTAATAATCTTCAAGTGAAACAGACTCCATATTCAAGACTGTCTTTTAGTCAAACCAAGTCAATTTATCAATATATTAGTAAAGAAAAGAGACTATCTACAGTACCATTTCTTTCCTTTAATGCTTTTCTTTGAAGACAAGCAGCTGAAAATCAGATGATCCGTAATTAGGAACCAGGATCCAATAAACTCAAAATATTATTCTCTACTCAGAGATTTCTTGTGTGATCATGTGCAAGGAAATTAACATCTGTCAACCTCAGCTTCTTCATACACAATATGAATTAGATGATAGAGGAGGGAAGAAGAGGCAACAGTGTTAAATAATTATTCATAATTTCTTTAAAAAATTTATATTTAAAAGAAATATATATAAGCACTTAGTACACAAAGTAAAGGAACACTACTACTCAGTTGAATTGGAACCCCAACCCTCATGCCCACTTGGTCTGCAGTATTTGGAGAAAAGACAGGATTTGATGCACTCCCACCATGGACAAATTCAGGCTCTGCTAAGCTCCATGGAAATAGTTGCAGAACAGAGGGTGCCTCACACAGCCAGACACACATATTTGTTTACGTAGCACAGACTCCCAATTGCAATTCTGAAAGTACTCAACTACAGTAGTATTGTGTAAAAATGACACTTTAATACAGCCAATTTACAGGACTTGAGAAAACACACAGAAGCTTTCACCAGCTTCCTAGCTTAGGCCCTTCAGAAAAGAAATCACCTAGAAATCTTCATTATGTTTCTACAGCACCTAGCAAAACTAGGCCCTCAACTGCTAATTGAAAATGCTAGAAAACCCCAACACAAGTCATGAGCTCTGCTTTTAAATGCTGTATTGGGAACCTTCTGTCCAGGTGAAAGCCTACCATTGTGGGATTTTTTACTTATTTTTAAATACTACTTTCAAAAAATTATTGTCCAAGGCACTTTAATTTACACCTACAGATTAGTAGTGCACTTAAGAGAAATCCTCACAAAACAACCCGCTGCTAGTCCGCTGCTACATTTGCCAGCTTGAAAAGAGACTGCCACCCAGTGGACTCCATCCGAGCATACCAACTGCAAGCCATGACATTCAATACAGAATTGTTGAAAATTTTATTTTTAAGAAAGTGAGGTTATTTTTAGGATCTTTCAATCACTGTAATAATGTTTCAATACATAAATTCACTTGTTGTCCTGTACTGCACCTGAAAAAATCAACATTTCATGAAGGCACTGTACATAGAAAGCTTTCCAGAATTACAAGAAAAATTATCTACCAAATCAAGTTTAGACCATAATTAATTAGTGCAATCACTCAGTTCAGAGGTGGGTTATGTTCTAAATGCAGCTTGTGCCATCCTTGGGTAGGTTTGAACAGAACTCACAGATAATATGGCAATGCTGAATAGCATGCACAGATAGTTTAACACCTCTTGAGGTCTGGAGGTCATTTGTATTTGTAAAATCCTTCTCCAGTCTTCTTACCCAGCTTCTTTTCTGCTACCAATTTATTCAGGAGTGGGCTGGGTGCAAAAAGAGGATTGTCGGGCTCTAATGAATGCCATCCTGGAAAGAAAAGGAAGTGGATGAATTAGTAACAGTTCTGTTTATATATGAAGATAATAGAGATCTGCATCTCCTTAGAACAATATGCAGAGGTCAGAAAACTGAAGGAGGTCTGGAGCTTATCATAGACTCTCAGAGACCCTTCAACACAGCTTCATAAAGCACAGATCAGTATTGAAGATTATGAGCAAATCTATCAATTAGTTTTTAGGCATAATGTACTCTAAACACCTTCTAATCTCTATGGTTGAGCATTTTTAATACTTTAAAAAAATAAAGGAGAACTTTTGAAACATAGTTAAGTACAAGGAAATAAAGCAAAGGCTATGTTGGAAAGAAATTTAAGTGCAAAGAAATTCCAAGTTGAATTTCTACCTGCAAAAGACATGGTTGGTTAAAACAATATAACACCACTCCATGGTACTAACTAAAAGCAAGAGAGTTTTCACTGAAAATGCCCTTTTCAAAGTGATATTCTGCCTTGGAAAATATTTAAGCTGCTCATTCAAAAGAACACAACAACCATCAACAAGCCATCACCAATTATGTATCGGTTTTGTTACTGTATTGACATTGATCCACTTATTCACTGAAGTGAAAGGGAAATGGTTTACTTACATCTTTTAAGGTATGTACTGGGTTTCCTATTAATTAAGAATGAAAACATGGCTGGCAGAAAAAGGATAGGGAGTTTCAACATTTGTTGCTTTTCATCAGAATTTCTTACCTCCAGTACACGTCTCTCTTCCCCACTGACTCTTTTTAGTTATATAAAGTACCATTAGTATTATTACTGTTTGCCAGTGGAACCTGATGAAATCAGCAAAACCACCACTGCTTTGTCCACATATACAAAGGGTACAAGCATGCAGTACAAATGCTGTACTCACACAGCATTCTGAGCTGAAATCTCATTCCTTTCTCCTGAATAGTTAAAAGGCTGTGCCATAAACATTCAGTTTGAATAATTAAGAGTCACATTTGCATTAGAACATCTACAGTGTAGCTAAAAAGGGGGAAAACACAACAAAATTAGCATGCAGTACCATCTATAATGTATTTACTGGTATCCAACCCAACATAGTCCAGCAGTTCAAATGGACCCATGGGATAGCCAGCCCCAAGCTTCATAGCAACATCAATATCTTCCTTTGATGCATCTCCTAGAGAAAAGATTGACAGTTTGATGAACAGAGAAGATTCCGCATCTACTTGGCACCACTTATAAATAATTAACAGGGTGTTATTTCACCTTGGTGCAGCTCTTCACAGAAATCTCTGCATGTTTCAGAGCCACAAAAACTGGAGTCAGCCTACACATGTGGAGCATAAAGCTGACTCTCTCACAAAAAAAAAAAAAAAAAAAAAAAGCCCTGCCGGCCGGCTTTTCATTTTCCTAGCTTTCCCTTGCATTTCAATATAGATCACTGCACTGATGGAGCCACAGCTACTGTGCTGAACCTATCAGAAAGATTAAAGGTAGAACTGGCCACTATGAAGAATCAAGAGCTTCTTTCAGAGGCAGCAGAATAGGTAAGTAAGTAAACAACTCAATTATTCGTAAGATCAAGAGCAGCTTTTGAGTGATGCACAGGACAGAGCTACCCTTACTCTACAACTGCCAGAAGACAAGTGATACCCAGCTGACGGATAAGGCAGGCACAGAAAGGGGAGCAGTATCAGCTGAGTAGCATGCTTAGTTACAGCAGCTTTCACTGGAGGATACCTATCAGCATCAGAGATGGCATATAGCAGAGACCTGAAAACACTGCGCAGGTGCAGTTAAATTTGTGAATTCCAAAACTGTTGAAAAAAAAAGAAATTAAAATTATCAGAAATCTGTTACTTTCTACTTCAGTCTGTGCCTACGAAAATACAAATCCTGTATTGCCACATCGTCAGTTAATATTCACTTCATTCTTTTGCTGGAAATACATATTTCATACTGTCATCAAAGCAGATGCACCTCTACTGCTTACTTCTAATACATATTTTGATAAAGGCAGTGCACTTCTTTGCAGATCCTGTAAAAAAGGATGAAGTTATGCAAACCCCAGAGGCACTTGTTAAGTAACCTCCATACTCGATCCGTACAGGCATTCAAGGTGTCCAAAAGCTTGGCAGACATAGCCTATGCAATTTATATGCCTAAGATCAGAGATTCTTAGAAATAAATTTACAAAATCTCTTGTAAAGGCAACAACTCCAACGACAGTTCTGTATGATGTAATAATTTATATATATCTCCCTTTACTCTTTAAAGATGACAATGTGGGTTTTTTTCTTTTTAAACCACATTTTAATTCTGAGAAACCTAGAAACGTAGCCTTAGTTAATTCCAACATAATTTCAGTCCCCCAAATTCAAAGACACCTAAATCCTCAACTCATTTGAAGTTGATGCAGGTGTACATACATGTTCTATCAACACATTTATCCCACTCTGTCAAACTTAGGACTTGGCGGCCCGACAGTATATAGTTTCATTACCATACAATCAAAAATAGTAAAAGGGCAAACAAGGGTTACACCCCTAATTCATCATAGTCTCTCCTAGTATAAAGCAGACTTTATAGAAACTTCACTGTGATTTAGTTTTTCCACAAAGAACAGGGAAGTATACACCACCATACATTAATATTTATAATATGCTCTGTGTTTAAATCACTGTTAGTATACTAAAGGTATTTTGCCTATGAAAAAGTGCACATTTAACAGCATGAGATTTTGTATAAATAAAAACTCAAGGAATGGCCCAATACAAAGGCTTGGGGTAGCCAGGAAAGAGGCACAATTTCATTCTATGTGGATGTGGATGACAACCTGACTCAAGTGTCTACTCTGAGAATTAATTCAAAAAATACAGTAAAAATTTAACCTGATTCAATGGAAAATATGAATTAAAAGACAGCCACCAGGCTTCTCAAAACATCAATGATGTTTTCAAATAGATTTTATCACAAATTCACAAATTAACTTTAACAAGTTTGGAAACATCATACTGTGGAACAAAATACAAACAGAATAAAGATTAAATCAAAATACTGTTTTGCTTAGGCAGAAAACCGTCAATTTTAACATACAAACTCAGTGACTGTTTTCTTCTGCATTTAATTAAAAGCTCTGTTGTCTCCTGAAATATGCACAATGATATATGTCACTTAACAAAGGCACCTCTTTTAAACACAGTGAAACACTCATACACTCTATTTAAAACTGTGACTTTTTCTAAGAGAATAATGCCCCCTCACATCCATGCCTTTGCCTTTCAAGTCACTAAATTTTCCCTTTTCTCCCTTTGAGATGTAATTAGGTACATCTGTTGATGGATAAACAAGTACTGTTGTTTTAATATTTTTTTTCTGGAGATCAAACCGACCCTTCCATGTGCTTTAAAAGAGATTTTTAATATTTAAAGCATATTTGGTGGAACCCTGAAAAAGGAGTGCTTTCATCTGTAAAAACCCCATGATTTTAAAAACAAAATGTTTCAAATGACATTCTGAGCAGAGCACTTGAAATAAAAGCAATTTCACTCTGTAATTTCCTCTTTATCCACTACATTCATTATTGGCTTGTTTTCTTTTCAAAACAAGTACCAATGCTTTGAAGAATTCAGTGATTCTTTGGGGGTTCATGATTATTTTTACCTACCCCGATGTATCAACATAAGAGAGACCAGCAGTGAGATGGGAGTTCCTGAAGAACCTATGTCTAAAAAAGAACATAGAACTGTATGTGGCAATAGGTGAGCCCAAATAACTTGTATGCCAGTACTGTAGTGTGACACTACTACACCGCTTACCTCACCTGAAAATTAGTGGTTTATTTCACAAGCCCCATACAACTCAGAACTTTGCTAATGGTCCCATTATGGGATTTTTCAATCATTGTTATCCATGTCTCTTGGGACAGAGAGAGGGAGGTTCCTGAATAGTCGCCAAAGGGTATTTTTACAATGGCACTACATTCACCTTGTCACCTCCAAGCCAGAAACATTTTCCACCACCAGGAATTTCCCTCACAAGTAGCTACCACCTTCCAGCTCTGCATAACCTGACATTTCAAAGGTCAAGGTCTTTCCAGTTATACATACTGGCTCATATTTGATGTTCACCATTCGCTTCCAGCCTTTAAGATCTGAAAATTCTGAGGGAATACCAAGGGTTTTCTGAAGTGACATAACATTTAGAATCATTCAGAATACGTCAACATTCCCTGAAGTCAATATCCCAACAAATACCTCTCTCAAAAAGTCGAACAGCTTCCATCATATATGGCACCAAGAGACGGTTTACAATAAACCCTGGCGTATCCTATGAAAAACAAAAAAGGGATTCTAAATAAACATTCTTCACCAGTACTACACTCAAATGCGACATGACAAATGAAACAAGTGGATTAAGAACCTTATTGTATCATCAACTTATGATACTCCCTGAACTGTATTTTTCATCTGATCTATCTGCTCAGTATTAAAACATAAAAGATGAATTTCTCAAACAAGGAATAGCACATAAACATTCATCATGACAAAGAATACTAAGGCTAATACAAGCCCAACCCAATTAATCTTAAAACAATTTAATGTGGCCAGTTGGCAAAATGTCTTTTCTTTATCAAAATTCTCATGATACAACTTCCTGAAGGATATGAGAAGAGCATTTCTTCTCTAACAGGTTTTTTGTGTGTGTCTGCTATGAGAAACATCTCCCCCACTGCTCACTGGTAAACCATGCTTCTGAAAGCTAGGGCCATTTCAATAGCAAACATCAACACTACCAATGAGAAGATAAGATACATGCTGTCAGAAGATAACAAATGGATACAGAACATTTTACGCAAGCTTTTATCAAAATCAATAATGCCAACACAAGAGAAAAAGCTTTGCAAATATAGCATTATTTTGTACACTACTACTGTTTCAGATGTTTATTGTTCATTCCACTCTACCTCAATATTTAATCCAGAAAATTCCAAGCAATGTTTCTTCTACAAACAAGAATTAAAAAGTTCAGACATGGAGACTGCATTACCCTCTATCTAAGCTAATTTGTAACAATTCATCATATATTCTAGATATTACATACTGCCAAACTGACAGAAACAGGAAAAAAGTCGATTAAGCCCACAGAGCAATTTAGCAGTACAGCCACAATTCGAGTCCAGCATTAAGATGCTGAGTTACTGGTAACTACAAGACTGCAGGCCCTTCTTTTATGATCAAATGTCTCCTGGGGGCTGTGAAACTCAAGGCAACAGCTTGCATAAAGCTACCCAGATCACAACTTAATGGGTTCAGAAAAAATGTGCTTAGGTAGTAGGGTGTTAGCCTAGAGAAAAAAAACAAAGCTGCAAAGCAATGAAGATTAGTATGTGTCTAGTTACTGCAGGCTTAAGAAAAAGTTGCAATGAGCACACAGCAGGGAGGATTCATCCAACTGCCTCACAGTACAAGAGGCAGCAGTCTTGTCTCTGGCATGGCTAAAGATGAGCTCCTGCTTAAGCTCTCCAGTCTAGGCTTTTGCAGGACTTTAAAAGCAGACTCCAAAACTGTAAACCCTGAGACCTGTGAGTTTTGCTGCTCTAAACAAGATGTCTAGAGTCACTTGACTTTGAAGAACTTGTGATAATTGAGGGTGTTTTCTTTGTCAAACTGCTTTTAATAGGGAAGAGAAACTGGACAAGAAGCAACATGGAAATTCTTGAAGTGCTCTTATATCCACTGAAACTTACCACCTTAAAATTAAGTCTACAAGAATAGACCCTCTGAACACTGTACAGTCAAAATGGACTCACCTTACAACTGACAGGACTCTTTCCTACTGCTTTACTGAAATCCATAAGAGATTCAAAAGTCTTTTGACTAGTCATTGGAGTTTTGATGACCTGGGCAGAGGGAAGGTAGAGAGAACATAAGCATACTTGTGAGCAGAATCTCTTTCATTTCCCCATTACAGCAATAATTAAATTGTAATCCCGCATTCTTCCAGAAATTCACAAAACACTTGTTTTGCAAAAAAACATCTTCGGTGCATATATGTTGGATATATATACATAACAGACACAAATCTATTTTAAATATAGATACAGCACTTTGCAAATTTTGAAATTATGCATTTCTTTAAGACACTTTCCCACTCAGCCACTATGAGTAGATGGTGAAAGGGACCATCCTTTGGAATCACACGTAAGAGATTATAGTATAACAAAGCAACTTTAAAAGCTAAATAGCCTCTGTTGTCTTGGGAAACACAAAGACATCACTCTAGAGAACCATATGAACAGACACAGTTCCTAATATAACTGGTTGTAACATCTACCCTGTGCCCAATGTAAACACAACAGCCAATTAATTCTAAAGAAAATTTAAAATCTATCTTTCAAATTTGTGACAAGCTTGTAAACTTTTCAGTAGTATGTTTCCTTCTTGATTTTCTTCACAGCTTTTTGTCACATACAGTATTTCCTATACTTCACTAACACCACCACTCCCTGCCTCAACTCCTACTCCCTTCAAAGAAAAAAACCAAAAAAAACAGACTTAGAGAAGCTGAACTGGTTGTAATATTTGTGTTGAAACCAGCCTCTATGTGCAGTAATCTAAAACTGCTATACATAAGTATATAATGCTGACCTCCTTGTTCATGTCATTAGGTCATAGAATCACCAAGGTTGGAAAAGACCTCCAAGATCATCGAGTAAATCTTTGACTGAACACCACCATGTCAACTAAACAATAGCACTAAGTGCCACATCCAGTTGTTTCTTGAACACCTCCATGGATGGTGACCCCACATCTCCCTGGCAGTCTGTTCCAATGTTCATAAAGCTGGCCTCGGCCCATCAGTCCAACCAGTCCACATCCCTCTGCAGGGCCTTCCCACCCTCCAGCAGACCAACAGTCCCACCCAACTCAGTGTCATCTGCAAATTAACTGAGGGTGCACTCAACTCCCTGGTCCAGATGACTGATAACAATATTAAACAGCACTGATCCCAACACTGAGCCCTGGGGAACCACACTAGTGACTGGCTGCCAGCTGGATGTGACTCCATCACCACCACACTCTGGGCTCAGCCATCCAGCCAGATTTTAAACCAGCAAAGACTGCACATGTCCAAGATGTGGACTGTCAGATTCTCTGGGAGAATGCTGTGGGAGACAGTATCAAAGGCTTTACTGAAATCCAGGTAGACACATCCACAGCTTTTCCCTGTCACAGAGAGATTTCCCACCATTCTAATGACTGACATAAGGCAAACACAAAAAACCCCACACCAGTTAGGACTGAGAAAAAGATCTGTTTCACAGGAGAAAGAGTAGTGCTCTTTTACATTGATGTTTGATAGAAATATCTGCAACAGTTTCAAGTATGAGTTTTTAATATACACCTTGGAATTCTGAAACATTAGCACTAGCCTTTTGAATTATTAGAGAAAGAAATCCCCTCGAAGCTATGTGCTTCTGAGCATGAGATCAACAACCTATGAAAAGAGCAGATAAGTCTCAAAAGCATTGCAGATTTGTGACCCATGAAGGACAGCTTCCATGAGAGATGACTGGCAATTTCAGTAATACCTTTCAAAGTTTTGGTGATAATCTCTTGATTATTTCAAACTGAAACATCTGTTTTACATAGCAGATGTTGTTCTACAGTGTTTGTCAATGCCAATCCTGATTTACAGCAGTAAATCTGAAACAAAACCAAAGTTTTAAAAAGTGTATTGATTTACTAATACTGACACCTTCCTGCACCAAGCAACTGAAAGCACAGGTTCTGTGTTTTAAAGTTCTTCAAATACTACTCATCAACTGGAGTGGCTCTGGGGCAGGACATTCATAAGTCATGCGAAAAACTCTCATCAGACAACTATACTCTGAATCAAATTTGTTCATTTCAGCCAAAAGGTTCACACATTTCAGAAAGGCAGTAAAAAGAATGATACATTCAAAGACACAGAGCAAGCAACTGCATAATACATTTTTTACTGGGAAACAAGCAAAAAAAAAAAGTGAACCTTAGGCATTCAAAAGGCAGGCACAACATATTTAAACTGTTTGTCACCAAAGCAGTACTAGAACCAATGACCCACAGGACAGAGGAAAATGCTTTACAGCACTTAAGTGTATGAAGTATGGGAAACTTTGAGGCAGACTGGATAAAATACAAAGTTTGTTTTCACTTACCCAAAAGCTTGTAAGTTCTAGTGATCAAGGTCAGCCACAATGGGGAAAGGTGAGAAAAAGAAGAGAGACCTGCTGTTTTGTCTGCAGTATGACACTTACTTTGGAGACTCAGATAAACTCTTACATTGGATTGTTATTCTACTCTGCATTTCAGTATTATTAGGAATCATGATGTAGCCAAAGAGAGTATATTTAGAAAAGACATCTGAAGAGTTATGTAAAAACTTATTACACTTCCTTAAAGGCTGAGAAGTACTGCAATACTTCCAGAGAAAACATCTGAAACATTGAAACAAACATGACTGATGCTGTTTCAAAAGTCACAAGACTGTAAGATTTCATCTCGTGATTTTGTGTAGACATTGGTGGCAAGAGTTCTTATTAATCAGCCTGCCTGTGTGCCTGAAATGACTGCTATAAACACCACCTCTGTTGGTAGTACAGTGGAGAACTCTGGAGCCTTGAGACTGAAGGAGTTACCTCTGTGTCTTCAATGTGCCCCTCAACAGAGGCTCCACCACCTTCTTATCACTAGAGACAGCTAATTCCGTATCAGAAGAGCTGCAAATGGAGATCTACTCTTTCATTTAACTAAAGTCTCACTGATGACAACTGCATTGCTGGGCTGCAGTTGTTATTGTGATGGAACGTGATCACAATGAGCACTGTAAGGAGTGGTCATAAGACACTTACCTCCACAAGCTTCATCATAGGCACAGGATTGAAGAAATGGAGCCCCCCAAATCGGTCCTGCCTGGTGGTCGAGTTAGCCAAGTTTGTGATTTGCAAGGATGAAGTGTTGCTTGCAAATATTGTATGGCTGGGAATAAGAAATATGCGGACTGCATAAATGACAGTAGGAGATTGATGCACTGAACATAAGTAGACATCCATTGACTAATCATACACAGAATTCTCAGAAATATTCCTGCAGTTTATCTCAGTCCTGCTGTATAGCCACTGCAAGGAATGTGTGAGTTTCTGACTCTCGAGGAAGTATGTTGAATGCTTATATTAGGTGCTGCCAAAAAGACTCTGAAAGTAGATTTCTTTTAACCCCTCAGATCTATTCCAGATAATCCCTTCAGCAATCTTGGAAACCTAAGGGTACTTTTTTGTTAATCATTTACACATCTATTGAAAACCAACCATTTGCCATGTTGAAAATGCACTTTGGAGCCTTAAGGAAAATGTGGAATCTACTTTTTTTTATAATGATCAATAAGATGAGCAAACCTGCCACCAAAGCAAAGAGCTGATGGGAAAAAAAACAGAGAAAAGATAAAACCCGCCATGCATAGGATATTGCAAAGGATACACAAAATGCCAAGAATTTTAAGACATAAATTAAGTTCTTTTCCAGACATAAACCAGATTTACTAACTGCAATTTATAATGGTTTGGGTTTTGGTCTGCTGTTTGTTTGGTTTGGTTTTTCTTCTCCAGAAATATCTCAGAACCTCAACAGCCCTGCTATAGTGACATCACATCAAAAACTTACAAAAATGGCTTTCCCTTCAAATCACGAAAATCAAAAACTAAATTAGAGATGAAACCCTACCTTCCATTCTGGACTGCACCCTACTGTCCTTTAAAAAAGTTATCCTACCAGACTCATCAAATGTTAAGCTACGTTGCTACTTTGCTCACATTTCACTGAGATGTAATTGAGCTTCACAACACATCTTTCAAAAAAGTTATGTCCAGGTCATGGGGACATCTTACAGTGGCATTAAAAGAAAACATTTTGGGACAAAAACACCCACATGGTTTCCAATTTTTTTATTATGTTTTCTTTTTTGTTATAGATAAGGAAATAAAAAACCCTGGAAGTTCCTGTTTACTCTTCTCACAAATATTCTTTTATTATTTCCCCAGCATAAAGTGGGCCTTATATTGTTCTGAGGTGGGGTACTAAAAGGAGTATTCTACATTTCCTACTTCTGACCTTTCAAGGTCAGTGCATACAAAAGTCACTTATCCTTACTGCAGATTGACCCAGTATATATAAAAAATCAAATATTCATATAAAAATTAAGCACATTAATTTGTGAAATGTAATAATTGCTAGATTTATATCTGGGTTCACTTAAGAGATTTTACCTCCGTTATGACTTCTGTGGGTGAATACTTGTAGCTTCACACAACACAAAGCCTTTGAAAAAAAAAAGCATTACATTTGCTCGTGTACAAGCCCGTTTTAATTACACTTTCTGCTCTGACCAACCAATCAATTTCAATTGAGTTTAAAATAGATTTTTGATGCCTCCGTGACTTAGAATGACATAATCCATGCTTCAGGTGACAGCAGAGTTGGAAGGCTTTGGAAAGCAACAGTACCAGTGAAGCAACAGTGATGTTCTTCCAGGCAGCAGAGTGTTTTCTCTTGGTGCCATCTAGTGGGTCCGGGGAATATGTCAAAAACAGAGCCCAAAATGAGAAAAACAGCCCATTTCAATAAATCTGACTCTTACAGTCCAGTTCTCTTACACAGTGAAGACTGAACAACATTTCTTTTGTAACAGTTTTATAACACATTGACTTCAGTGAACAGCTGAAAACCACTGGCCAGTTCCAAGCTGAGTTTCCACATCAAAAGCTAAATTCTAGACCAAGAAATATTGATAGGCATTTCCCATGTCCCCAAAATACACAGAAGACAAGTACAGAAATGTTCTTAAAATGGATACCCAAAAGTTCTTTTGTCATGTTCATTATGACCCTGTTTGGAAAAGTGCTGCAGTGTTTAAATGCCTAAAAGCCACAAAGAACATAGGGATATTCTACCAAAACCCTTGCCTGACCTTTTCAAAATGGAAACACAAGACTGACTCAATTCAAGAAAAGGAAAACAAAACTGAAGAGAAGGTAGGAATGTTTTATCCTGCCCCAAACATGATGACCAAGTAACACCGTAACAATTACCATGTTAGAAGAGTGAGTATAAGACTGAGAGGAACGGAACAGTTACAAGGAATTTTGCAAAGCTCTAAGAACATAAACCAGTATGCTCTCAGACTGACAGCATCCAAGAAACAGCATTCACCATTTCACCTGGACCCAGGTTACCCAGATGAGGAATACCCTGAGTTCTCAATGTCCTCTGGGGTTGTCAAACTCTTCTGGCTCACTACATTTGTTCTAAAGACTAAAGGGAAATTCACTCCCCATTCACAAATACAACTTCTCTCAATAACAAGTAGCTTTCCCACTGCCCTAGATTAATAGATCCACTTTCAGAGGAATTATATTTTTTTAATAAGAAAACAGAAGAGAAGCTAATCATGCTTTGTTTTTTCAATGCAATGCTTTGGTTTTGTACTGTCCCCAGACTTATCTTCACTGGAGAAGTCATCATGGTGCAAAAATGGGAAATGACATGTAGTTGTTGCAGATGAGGAAACATATGAGACATGAAATACAGTACAAAGGAACAAAATAGCAGGGTTTCACACAGCTTATGTTTCACAAGCAGAATTCATCATCTTGTCTGAACAGCTGTAATATAAAGCCCCTTATGTTTCTGCTACCATCTACTCGTGATAAGTCCTGATATTGGAATTAAGGCAATAAGGCAAGTCCCCTCTCCTCACAGCCCTGGTCTTTCATGCTATCTGCCTGTAACACACACTGCAAAGGGCCATCAATGCCCAGGGTCCCACAGTAGCAAAGCTTGTCCTGAGACTCAAAGCTATCTTTAAATAAATCCTGTCTTCCATACCAATTAACCATAAGTCCACCACCCCCACTGCGCTGACACAACAGTTAGTTCATATAATATGTTTACAAGTTTTGAACTGTTCAGTCCTAGCGAAGGCTATAGGATCCCTGCACTGACAGGGACAGCTTTCCATTCCACTGCTGAGCTCTGTGGGATGAATTAAGTCTACTGGTTCCTTCTAACACATGGAAAAACCACTAGACATTTCTGCTCACAGGATCTGCAACTTTGTAATCCTCACATAATTATATTTTATCCTTTGTATCAATAGCTACTATTTTAACACTTGGCTACTAAATGTCACTATTTTACTGGTTTTCTTTTTTTTTCATCTAGGCTTTCTACACACTGCAACCCATGATCTTCACCATTCACTTCACTTTTCTTTATTCTACATGTAAGAGATCTGTACATTTATCATAATTTCCAAATATCCTTCAAAAAGTAAGGCTTTTTGTCTAGTCATTTTTCCCAACCCTGCAGAATCATGTCTTTTGCAACAGGAAGGAGCATATCTGAACAACTCCCAGTATGTTTTAACATTCTGTAAGGTAAAATTTGATGTTTTAAGGCAGCAATGCTGATAAACAGCTCAGTCTTACAAAACATTGCCTCAGGTGTTCCAAACATACATATTTTTAAATGAGGCTCCAAGTCCCTGTGCCCACATTTCATTGCTGACTTGTTCTAGACAATTTGCTATTTAGTACACTCTAATTTCCTCATTAAAGACTCAGGCAACAAATGGTCTGTCTTCACAAAATAAGCAGAATCTAATCACTACAAGGTATTCTCATAATTGCCAGACAGCTACTTACTTCTGTGGGTCAGGCTAAGGGTAATGGCAAGTTACCCTGTGCTCAGTACATGGCTGTTTGTGATCATTTGTTTTCAGAAGTACCAGGTGATTTTAATTACTGATCATAGTAGAAAGTCTAAAAAAGGCTGAAGTCAACTAATGATAACATCTTTTCTCCCCTGACATTACATTCAAGCCACAGGTTGTCAAGTTGACAGGCTTAGCTAGACAGTCTGGAATACCTCTTAGCCAATACCCCCAGATTTGGCCATACTTGTTAAAATCCCAACCTGCAAGCAGTCAAGGTCTTGTGATCCTAAGTCATCAATTACAAGGCTCAAACTTTCTGAGAATGCATGCTCAGCTTAACAGCATTTTCGGGTTTGGATACAATTCAACAATAACTTCAAACAGTTATCAAATATAGTTCAAAGAAATTTCCAAGGACTGTAACTGAATGAGTGCATACTAAAATATTATTTACACTTTTACACCACACACAATAACCAGCAATGAGCTATTTTCAAACTTCTGTAATACAAAGTAAACTTTGTTCACTTAAGACACTTCTGAGCTGACTGAGGCTTACAGATAAGAGGTTGAGACTTCTTAAAACTTCTGCATGCCAGGCATGCTAAAAGCAAATACTTTATCATCCCAATTCCCTATTTAAATATGGGAAGGGGAGCCTAAGCATAACCCACGTGTACCAGAACGAGTTTATTCTACTGATGTGCATTTGCAACTGGATTTAGATTTGAACTGGCCAAGTAGATGGGCAAACTTTATGACTAAACATACCTGGAACCACAACAAACCAAGCAATGCAACAAGCTAATAAACCTGGTGAACACACCTAAGAGTGTTTGTAACATACACACCTGGTACAACAACTATTCCATACCAACATGACAGTCTGGAGTTAGTTTAAGAGAAAAAAAAGCTCGGTTTTAAAAAAAATACAGCTAAGAAGATAGAAAACAATAAGTACAAAAACATAAGATACAATGTTTTAAGTTTCAAAATGTAACAGGAAAAATACACATACTCTGGAGCAAACTTATCCAGTCTCTTGAAGAGTTCATTTTTAACTTCCAGGTTCTCCACAATGGCTTCTATCACCAGATCCGTGCTGTGGACCACTGCTGCTGCATCTGTGCTCATTGTGAGATTCTTTAAGGTCTTCTCAATGAACTCAGCACCAGCCTGAAACATTTCCAAGAAGTTATAATGTCTATTTAGAATGACTTAATTTACTTTTACATGAAAATCCCCTTATGTGCTCTGAAGTGTTTTTGAGCTGCCAAAAATGCAGGCAGGCTGCCACATTTCCAAATCAGCGAGCAAGTTCTAAGTGTGTAGAGAGAGAATGCTTTCTACTGACAAAATTTTCCTAGCCAGTCAAATCTGCCTTGAAGTAAATAGGAGACCTTTGAAATAATTCTTTTAGGAAGGCCATTTGCTGCAGTCCAACCTCCAGCGTAACAGTCTGAGTGACGAACTGGTGGGCCAATCAGTAGCTATAGTTTCAGTGCAAATGCAAGGAAAAAAAAGGTTTTCTCACTAGTAAATCTGCCAATTGCTGAAATAGTTTGTGAGGACAGAAACCAAACAGAACTGCAAGACTTCTAACCAAAGGTAAATGGAGACACAGTAGAAGCCAAAAAAACCCCTGCATGGTACAATATAGTGTCATACAAAAAGCACAAGAATTATGTGGACAGTTTTCTTTTGTATTAAGACTCTCCATAATTATGTATGTATGTAGGTATGCTCTGGTTATTCTGGTACAACCCTTTACATTTCCTGCATCTGCTGCATCATTTCTGCTGGCAACCATCAGTACCAGTATACATTATACATGTTAATATGTATCAAAAGAAGAAATGAATCTGCTGTGGAATTTAGAGAAACAAGCATAGTAACAAGTAACCCTTTGGATACAAATTTAGATGCATCAACTGCTCCACAGTGGTGTGCTGCATATAAATCTTACCCAGTAATGTAAATGCACAGTATCTTGTACATCTAACTCATATTACTTACACTCTCTTTTCCTTTGCAATAATTCTGTACCCAGGTCTTGGGGAAAAAAGCCCCCAAACAACAACAACAAA
>JAWWEU010000125.1:25842614-25901512 GCA_035583155.1 Acropternis orthonyx | reverse complement strand
CCACAAAACTCCCTAAAAACCCCACTAAACAACCCCCAAAAAAAAAAAAACCACAACCCCCCTAAAAAAACTAAACCAAACAAAAAAACCCCCCTTCTTACTAAGGTGTTAAGATAATTTTGTTACTATTTGCTTTTGGGTAAAACGGGTGCATTCCCAGATAAGACATCTTTGAATCTTTTTAAATTAAAAAAAAAAAAAAGGGAAATCTAAGTTCTTCAGCACCCTGGAAAAGGTTTTCTTTTTAAGTCAGTATATTAACATGCTCTACAATGCATAACTGTAAGCAATATCAGAACTTGAATATAGTAGCTTTTATTAGAGGAATAAAATAGATGTCAACCTCAGGCTTATCTGCAAACTTCTTCTTTGTCACTCTCTTCAAACTTTCTTCAATTCCTTTTGCAGACTTTTTAAGGATTTCATCTGACTGGTCTACTAACACCACAGCGTGACCACTGGCTGCTGCAACCTGAAATTTTAAAAAAAAATTAAATAAAAAAAAAATTCAACACCAGTGTCATAGAAGAACCAACTGTAATGACTTCTGTTGGGGCAGACAATATACTAGGCAATGAATTAGGCAACAGAAAGCTAAAAAACATTGAATCAAATGGAGTTTAATAGAAAAATCATAAAAACGTGCAGATAGCTGGTGTGGACTGAAAGTGCTAAAGGTCTCAAACAACCCAACTGAAAAGGACAGAGAAATCCATCTTTCCCCCACACTGTCTGCAGAACCCTACCTGTGCCTGGAGGCACCTGAATCCTGTGGCTATGGCTAGAGAACAAGCAGTTGCTTTGAAAAGAACAAGTGGCTTAGCTGTGACCCTTGGATCTTGTAAGGAAAAAGGCCTGTGGAGACCAAAACTGGAACGCTGGCAGGGCGAACGGGTGGCACAACGGATGGCCAACCCCGTGTTCCCAGGATATAGTGACAGCTCTGCTGTCAGGCCATGAGCATGTCCCTGCAACAACAGGAAGGTGACAGTGGAGCTGGCAGTAGCAGTGAATGTTTGCCACTCCATGACTCTGAATAGACCTGAACGGCCTGCAATCTCTCCTTACTTGCATGCTTGGTGCAAACACTGGCTCAGGTACAGACAGCACTACTGTCTTTTTGGTTGGTATTTAAATTAATTTCAAACATAAAACATCACTTTCTCACATTACATCAACATATTAAAAATCAGCTGTTCATTATCTGTTACTTCACTATTCATTAATGTTCCTCTTGCTAGTTAGCAACAGCCCAACTTCACTTGCAGAATTCTTGACCTAACAGAGTTGTAATAAAATAACTGTGTAATACAGATGTTAAAACATGGTTTCACTGATGTTCTTTAAAGTCACACAACTTTCCTTCTGCAAACTTTTACCTTACATCTAACCTTAACACTGAGAGATTAAGGATTCTCATATGCCCACAAGACCTACTCCAACAAAGCTAGTTGAAATGAAAAATACAGAGATACCTCACAAAGAAAAACCTGATGTTCTCATTCAATTTGCCCCACTAATACAGTAAATAAAAAACTGCCAGACTGCCTCTGGACAGCAGCAACAGAGCTTTAACAAGGGATCTGTCTGCAGATGAACATTTCTTTATCCAACTTCTTATTTTCACTAAGGCTATTTCATAAAAACAACTGGATCATACAAAACACTTAAACCAAGCTTGTACCTCTGCTCCTAACACTTCATCTGTTGCTGATCATTTGTAGTGGTACAGCAATAAACTTCAATTTTCTGACAAAAAAAATCAGTAACAAGAACATTTATTAGAGATGCTTCACCAAGTATGCATTTATGATCCCATCGCTGACCAGTTGGTGAAAAATCCTAGAAAAACTAACATCTGTTTCCCCCCCCATATTTATATGGACAGGAAAGAAGAAAATGGAAAAAGATCATACCATCTCCTAGCAGTTCAAACACACACTTGCCTAGACTCTATCACTCAATGATCTTATGAATGTTAAATAAGAAACATGAGTGCTGGGGAGTCAATTAATGCTTTTCTCATGCATAAGTGCTTTTCACACAGAAGAATCAAAAATTATAAACTCATGCCCTTCAGACATACATTTTAGCAGAGGTTATGAAATGACAATTATGATATGACAATATGAAAAAGCAAGGAAAGAAGAGAACTTCTTAAGTGTACAAAAAGGGAGAAAAAGCAGCTTTATTAATAGGGTACATGGGAGACACTACTCAGTGTTACAATCATCTTTGCTTTGAGATAATTTTGGATTGATAAATTGGAGACAGATGGTCAGCAAAACAATCCTTGGTCCCTTACAGTGGTAGAAACCTGCAACCCCTGTTACTGCCAAATACCAGACATGTTTCTCTTGACAAGCTGCTCTCTGAAAATGTGCAGACTAACAGAATATGAAGATCAGCTCACTTTCCTTGCAAAATTATAAGCTTTGCATAGTTTGTATCTTCCTCAAACATGAAAACAACTTTCTTCAGAGTTTTCCTTGGATGGTTCCTTCAGTGGAAGCCTCAAGCTCTAGCATCAAGATATAGAGGAGTGTTTTTACCAGACAAGTGAATAAACAACTACCTAATTCCTTAGCAAAAAATTAAAAAGATAGCCTCTGTCTTCCTCCTGCTAGTGATATGTCAGGAATGTAAGAAATCTTCAGTTCTGAGAAGGAAATCAATGAATTCATTAAAACGGAGAATTGCTTTTTATGAGCTCAAACCTCACTGTCAGTTTCCGCTTGGGAATATTTGCACACTCCCCTTACTCTTTGTGAAGTTTGTGATCTACCCTGGGATCTTGGGAAACAGGCTTTTTATTTGAATTAACTCAATATCTGAATTTTACATCACTGACAGAACTGTTCAGTTTCATGTCCCAGAGCTATCAAGTTAAAGGTGAAATTGAAAGCCAAAGGCCTGCGATTAAGCACTGGGAAAATACGTCCTATTTAAATATTACCCAATTCTTAATTCTGCAGATGACTGACAGCTAAACGATCATTTTAGCTGCTGCATTCTACTTGTAAAATGTCACTTGATCTGCTCCCTTGGCAAGTGAGAAGCAGCTTCCTTCTTGACCAACATTTTCCACATATTATTGCACACCGTCTGGTTTACAAGTAGTCCAGACAGTGTCTTAACCACCTTAAAGGTGCAAGCGCTCCTTTCCACTCCTCCTCGATCCAAGCCGCCCCCCATGCCCACAGCGGAGCGGGCGGGGCGCGGCCCGGGCCCGCACCGGGCGGGGCTGCCCAAGCACACACGGCCCGCACAGGCACAGCACGGAACAGCGGTACCTACAGCGCATTCCGGGAAGGGCAGCTTTTGGTTGGATTCGCTGTGGGTTCTATTCACGGCGGCCCGCTCGAGTTCCCTGCGCTCTCCCCGTCCCGCCCGGGAAGGGCTGCCCCGGCCCCCTTTGCCGCCGCCGCTCCCCCCCGGGCCGCGCTCCCCGCGCTCACCTGGGCAATGCCGGCGCCCATGAGGCCGCCGCCGATGACCGTGACATGCCTGATGACCAGCTTCTTGGCGGCCGCGGCGGAGGAGGCGGCGCGCACGAAGCGGTGGGTGGCGAAGGCCATGGCGGGAGCGCGGATGGCGGCGGGGAAGGGCGGGGGCCGGGCCGGGCCGGGCGGGGCGAGGGCCGCGCTCCGCCCCGGGGGAGGCGGCCGGTCCCGGCTGCGAACCGCGGCGAGGCTTTAGCTTCGCTACCTGTGGTTCCTTAGGAGGAGCCGAGCAGCAACGCCAAGGTCAGCACGGAAAGGGCGCCCGCTGATGCCCGGCCTTTGCCACAGCGCTCCCCGCCCCGGTGGCGCTGCTCCTGTGCACAGAATCACTTGGGTTGGGAGACCTCTGAGATCACCGAGACTAAGCCACGATCGAACACACCACCCCTCAACTAGACCATGGCACCAAGTCTTTCCTTAAACACCTTCAGGGACGGCGACCCCGCCACCTCCCTGGGCAGTCCATTCCACTGTCTAAGTTACTCTTTATGTGGAGAATTTCTTCCCAATGTTCAACATAAACCTCCCCTGGTGCAGCTGGAGGTTGTCTTCTTGTCCTGTCACTAGATGCCTGGGACAAGAGGCTGATGCCCACCTGGCTACAACCTGTCAGGTACAAGGGTATATAGAGGGCAATAAGGTCACCCCTGAGCCTCCTTTCCTCCAGGCTAAACACCCTCAGCTGCTCCTCACAGGACTTACCCTCCAGACCCTTCACCAGCTCCACTGCTCTTCTCTGAACCCTCTCCAGGCACCTCAATGTCCTTCCTGTTCACACCATTAGAAACTCTCTCCATAACAAGTGTTTCCTGACTAGAAGGGGATTTTATTTCCACACTAGCACAAAAAAATTTGCTTCCATTATAAATAATGCCAGCTGAATCGTATCAGATGCAGACTGCCCTGATTTTCCATCTACATGATTTATCACCAGAAAGACTGACACTTCGAGTCAGCAGTAGCTGACAACACAGCAGGTTACAGCATATTCTACTTGAGCCAGCATCGGGGTAAACATTAAGCAGGTTGTTTTATTCAAATAAAAGAAGCAGAGTGTTCTCATATCTCTGCACTTTGTACCAAAAGCCCAATGCAAAAAATTCCCCATTTTCTCACTCAGCCTCACCAAAGGCCTCAGCTCCTTGTCCTCCGCCCCAGGCTCCCCATGGGCACCCCTTTCCCTCTCTGCCCTCCAAGCCCCTCTGTGCCAGGAGCCCAACAAAACTACACCACGACTTCTACCCAAAATTTTCTTTTCTGCAGACTGCGCATCTCCTGGTGACAACTCATTTCCCCTTTTATTTTCCTCATCTCTACCATTCCCTTTCCTTTTATTCCATGGGAGTGTTTTTAAAGCACAGTCTTTGTATCATTTGGTGACAACATGCCTGGCAATGTATTTTCCCGATTTCACTTTGTTCCCCCACCTTCTTCACTCCTCATCCAGAAACATTTTGTAACATTTTCTTACTCAGAAACTTTCTTTCTAAGATAGCAAACACCACAAGCTTACTTGGTAAGTTGAACTCATTGAAATAACTGTGCAAAGTTGTCAAACACACAGGAATTACTTTATTAATAATAAAAATACATTGAAGCAAAGTCTGAAGTAATTTTTAGACATAAAGATATTTTCAGCATTCAGAAACAGCCACTCACTTATATAAATCTACATTTTCCACAAGGCAGTTCATATGCTTCCTCTGCTACAAAAAAAAAAAAAAAAGAGGGGGAGGATACATTTACAAACACAAACCAAATCTGTTACCATTTTACTTACAGTTTGCCAAAGATGGCAACACACTTTGAAAACCACAAAAATTGCGTTGCTTTTATGCTATTGTTTAGCTACTTTTATGGCCTACTGTGAAAAATTCAGTCCATCTGCAAAGGCAGGTCTTTATTTTCATTTCTAACAGCATCTTGCATTCTGTCAGACATTGACATGGTTGGACCTTCACCTTGTTGCACACTCCAGCACTTGATTACAGGTATCACCAAAACCCACAAAGTACTATTTGTAGAAGGATAATTTTTGAAGGATCGTTTTCAAAGGTGACATTTTAAATCAAACTCAGCAGGCAAAACAAGCAAAGTATGTACAATTCACATACTAGGGGATTATGTGAATTGTGTCTTCTTTGGAAGCTGTAAAAATAAAATACTAAAGTGCTTTTCAAATATGTCCTCATTGATTAAAAGGACAGGTATTTTGTATAAGTGCTCAGTTGCACACCAACATCATTATGTTGCTCAAAGAGGCATTTCATCAGAAAGATAAATATTATCAGCACTAAATTTTAGCTTCTCAATTAAGCATATACTATTTTAAGGATTTTCAGACAAAAATCCCAGCTCTACAGAACCTATTTATTCATTGTAAAATACAAAATTAAAGAAATAAGTGCTTAATTCTTCAATACTGTCAGCTTTTAGAGCAAGTTCACTAGCATTGGTATCAAACTCAACTTTTTATTGTTTCAAGCTTTCAAGAATTTCATATGAATAAAAAATTTAACAGAAGCCTATGAAGTCCAAAGTTAGCCTATATAGGAACCAGAAGTTCTCACACAAACAGTGGGATACCTGACCAATCACACACATAATTCGGAAATTAAGGCACCCTGTTATTTAAAACAGGTAACAGAAAACCTTAATTTAAATCCAAAATAACTATCTTACAGTCTTTGTTAGGCACTACCTGGCTTATAAAACTTCAAGTTTAAAAGTGACAAAATCAGACATTAATTTAAAGCTGAAAAGTTGACTCTTCATTTACAATTTAGATTTAGTTTCCGCTATGGAATACCCAATTCTAAATTACAGTCAAATTAACATTCCAGTCTTATAAACTTGACATTAGGAGGACTCCTAGTATTGTCAAGATCTCCAGTGAGCGGGGAAAAAAAATTCTTTAAAAGAGTTCATGAGAACTTAATTCATGTGATATGAAATTCTGGTAGATCAAAAGGAGTAGAAAGCGATTTAAACACAATTAAGAACAACTAAAGGTTAATTGTTACATATTCCCCCAAAACATCACTTTCCACATTTGAAAGATCTTTCAAATACAAAGCAAGACTGATTGCCCTGTTTCAAAACAACTAATACGAGGTTTCCTTGGCAATTGGTTTGACAGTTGTTAACAGCACTAAGATTCTGCATATGTAGAGTCAGATACTGATCCAATCATATTGTATGAACCAGATATTTGTAGTCCATATGGAAGATAAAGAAAGACATTATATTCAAATCTCAAGTTTGTCAGATTCCTCCTGTTCCACATGTAAGACCTTCACCTGTAATGCCATAGTGATGCCATGTTTGAAAAGTCCAGTTCCCAGAGCCGCAGAGGTTGTGGCAGTGCTGTCTGTACTGCCGGTGAACAAAAAACTTGCATGCAAGCCCCAGCTTCAGGATTACACACAGTCTTCCCTGTGAGTGGCTGCTGGTCTCATCCAGACTGCAGCCACTGCTGCCGTGGGGAAAACAGGGAACGCAGAGAGGCAGCACAGATGTCATCTTGAATATCTGCTTGGCACCAGAGAGAACAGACTTCTGCTGTTTGTTGTTGATAGAGTTCTGCTCTCATTTATATGCTGAAATAAAACATCTGCATCTATATGCTGTATACTTGTTTCATGTTGAGAATATGGCATATTCAAGGATTCATTTGGCCTCAAAGCCTGGGTTTTCAGGGTTGGCATCTGCCCGTTTTTAGCGATAGTCAAGAATATTTGAATCCATGAATTCAGACTGATTTGATCCTATCTACACCTATAAGTTACTTGCAAGAAAGAATCCTCCAAGGTTAAGTGTCATTTAGTAATTTCCAAAAAGTCTATGTCATTATTTAAGCTCAGTTACAATGCTAACAGAAAATGCTAACACCCTCTTATTCTTAATCCTTTTGATATTACATGATGTCCCTCACTCCTTTGCTAAATTAAACATTCATGTGCTGCTTTTACAATTTTTTACAATTACTATCTGCTAAAGCATTAACAGATGTTTTGAACCATCTCCCATAATTAACATTTGACAAACTGACAGTAACAGCTTATAGACAGGGTTTAAGCCCAGCAAGTTTTAGTATCAAATCGAAAACTATGCTGCCAGTTTGTTTGTGGAATGCAACAGCTGACAAAAAAATCTTCTCTTTCCCGAAGTCTAAAAGGATTGATCACTGACTATGAAAGCCTATGCCATTGGTGCTTTCATGGGGAAAAAAGTAACAAAAAAAGCTGGAAATAAAAAAAAGTTGGATTTTAAAAGTGCAATATTTTTTTTCTTAATTTTTTTTTGTTACATCATTTCTTCAAAGCTATTATGTTGAATGGACATGGAGCTAAAGTTAGACCAAACCTTCCCTCCATCGATGGTTTTGCAGCATTTTCAGGGTACAAAAAGGTAAAACTTTGCATTAGACTTGTGAAAATCAAGAACAGCTCCATTTTTGCCAACTGCTCTCCCATGCACACACGTTTACCTAAAGAACAGTTAGAAGATATATATTACTGGCTTTATACAGTTGATCCATTTATTAACACATGTAATTCCTGTGCTACCATAGTCCAAACACAGAAAGGCTCAAGCTACTATTAAGCTATGAACTCTGAAGCTTTGCTTCTAAGCCTTGCTCAGCAGTATTACTTCATATTAACTGCATTTACATCCACAGCAAAAGTATTAGCAACGGATAATTCATACTTTCTGCTTGGCAACTGGAGACTTTGGGAGTGCAACCCATTTTGCAAGTCACCAACTGTAATAATAAAAAAAGTCCTATAGTTGGTCCTATGTGCAACTTTTACATCTCATGCCTCCAAGGCCCTACACTTTAAACACCCCCACCCCAACAGGCAACTAATGACTGCATGTGAATTATCTTACCCATTCCAAAAGGAATGAATGACTCTTTCTTAATTAGCTGGCCATTTTCATCCAGAAATCTTGATGGTTGAAATTCATCTGGTTTCTCCCAAATGTTAGGATCTCTGTGTACTGACCACAGATTGGGCACAATCACACTGCCCTTTGGAATAGTATACCCCTGTAGCACTTGAAACAAAAGCGCAGAGACAGAGACCTGACAAGCTGCTAGAAGGAAACTTGGGAAACATAGCACTAAAAGGACAACCAAGGGATGTCACAAAAAATTATATAGCAGTGGGCTTCAAACACAGCAAAAGCTTAAATCAAAGGTGATCTCTGCTAGCCTGTTTGAGAGAGAATCACACAGGCCTGAGCAGCTGGAAAGACAGCAAGTTACACCGACAGCTCCCTGCAGAGAGAAAGCAGCAGTGATTGTCAGAAATGCACTCTGCAGCACGCAAGTGCTGCAACCCAGTTTTCTCTTACTCCTGTGCTGCCACAGAGCCTCACCACAGTCAAGGGATGGGTTTTGAACTGTTGTCAGAAAAGGGTTTTGAAATGACTAGTCTCATTTCAGCTTACAGCACCTCACTGTCCTGAAGCCAAAACATTTTAAAAGGCAGATCAATTCAGTACTGGGTTTCACAACTGAGTATTGCTGTCTCACACTGACTTTAGCCAGTGCTCAGCTATGTTTAAGAAAACATACAGATGAGTTGGCAAAATATGTGGAGGTCAATGTTATAAGCCTTTAGCAAAACAATTGCTCTAAATTGATGTTATCACACCTCTGTGTCAGAATGCCAAAAACAACTCTGCTGTTTCAGGTACAAAGGTAGAGTCTCCGCTGCCAACTACCACTAAGCACATCAGTCAAAACAAGCTGATCCCCACAAAAGAAATTGCTCTAAATTAGAAAAACTTTTGGATGTTAGGCCAGACATGCTGTTAAAATAAAGGAGTATCTTGAGGCCACCTACTCTCTATAAACAGCATTTTACATACTTGGGTTACAGGTCTAAGACACATTTGAGGTCTTTGTAAATTATCACTAAATGTCTCATCAGATCTTCATCCCCAAAAGAAATACTGTAGTACTAAGTCTCCAGAAATGCTTACCAGCAGTTTCTGAGGCCATTCGAGGAATAGAGAGCGGAACAACCGCAGTCATCCTCTGCACTTCCATAATAGTTGCCTCTGTGAAGGGCATTTGAGCCTTGTGAGTAAGTGAGGGAACTTTGTCACGTCCTAGAACTGCTTCAACTTCTGCACGAACCTTCTCTATTCAAAGGGAAGAAGAAAAACACTTCAAAAGATGCACAATACATGAGGAGACATCTCAATTTCATTTGTCCACGCTTCATTGTTTACACAGATTTCTCAAAAATTACTTCAAGACATGATCCCTAGATGAAATAACTATGCCAGCATAAGCCTTAGGAACAGACTCAGTTAAGAAGAAAACAATCAAGCGTGATCTTGACAACTGTCAAGAGTAAAGCTACTGAGTGACAACGTTGCTAGTACTTCTGCATTGGAAGAATCCAGGAAAAGTACTGTTGCAATTACAAATGTGTTCATAATCTTACTTTAAGAGGTTAATTATACAGTAATTTGAATGGTGCAAACATCAAGCTTCTGCCCTGCATTAAAAAACTTGAACAAAAAGCATCCAGTATGTGCCTGAGCATGAAGAGATTGGAAAGCTTTTCATGGAGCTGCTTTAGATACTTCATTCTGGGGCATGAATTCTGGTGCTGTTACTGCAAGTGTTGAATCCATTTAATTTCCTCTTGCCACTTCCTACTTTCTATTCACAGAACTTGAACTCAGCTATTTCCCAGTTCCCCCAAAAGGCAGCAGCAGATGCTTCTTCCCCAAACAGCCCTTCTGCAAAGGGAAGGAAAAAAAATAATTTAATGAGCTAATTTCCTTTCTCATTCATGGGAAGCATAAACTGTCAAAATATTTGTTTATCCCTTTCATCTCTCTAAAGGCACAGCATACAAGTAATTCTCTTGACAGAAGTTTCCAAGATGGAAGATTTGCCTTAACTATGTACATACAGGATGATGTGTCTTCTCTTACAAGTAACTTGGAATTTGGCTACACAGTAAAAGACAATCCTGAAAGAGGAGACCTCAAAACTAACCTTTAATCAAAAATAATCAGTTTTCAGTGTTTACCCTTTGTATCCTGAATGCTTTGTAGTTGTCCTGCCTGCCTTCTCCAACCAGGCTGCTAATACTCAATTTTTGCTCTTTTCTCTCCTTAGCAGTGACACAAGATTAAATAAAAGCCAGATGGAAAGAGTGCCCCGGTTTCACAAGTAGCCTCCAGAATTGCTGACTGAACTGTGCCCAACAAGCCGCTGCTGCCACCTAATGGTTTTGCTAGTAAAAAAGTTCACGTAAGAGGAACATTAAAAATTACAGCAAAAGATGTGCTGCCGGCATGGCTCTCCAGTACCTTCTTTGTGAGGTTTTGCTACTTTTATTAGTGACACACCATAGCCCTGTATTCCGGTATGCACTGTAATTTAAACAGAATTTTCAAGATAAAAAAATTAAAATTAAGGAGACTGTCTCATGCCAAATGTCACACCAGTGCTTTATCCCAGACAAGCCATTTGTTCAGTTATAGTCAAACTATACAGAAAGCAGCCAAAGTGCTGCTCACGTTACCAACTGCAAAAATACAAACTTCAGTAGTTCTCAACAGTATGTTATTTGAACTGCTCCACTGCTTTTCATATATTTAAAGATCTCACAGACCTTCAGAAATAAAGCACCAAAACAAAGTCAGAGAACAGAATAAACCAAACACTCCCCATGGCCTCGCCACACTGTCTCACACCCATCTTTCCCTTTTTCCAGGCTGATGCCGAAAAATTCGTGCCTTCAAAAAGGTGCAGAGAAACTGCACAAAGACAATTTGGGTCTTCATACAGCAAGGTATTTATTAAAGCAACGTTGGGGGAATCCCAGCTCATGCTGGAAAAAGATTCCAAACAAATTGGTGAAAAGCTGGATTATTTATACAATTTCTATGTGAGATTACATCATTTTACATGCATATTCATATTATTACATCGTTTAATTATAATATTCATAACAGGCAGTGTTAGGGAGGAGTTAAAGACAGAGTCTTTAATTTGGGGAATTTTTCGAGGGGAGTTCCTGTTACTTTATCTTCTGGAGAGCACCTTTTACTCTTCTTCCTCAGGTAAACTTTTGAACCTCTGGTATTTTTGCTGACTCCACTGTGATTCTGGCAGGGGTTCCTGGGCTCTTGGCACCTTTCTCTCTCTTTATCCTGTTGTGTTCTGACCAGATACCCATTTATGTAGATGTGTGCATTCTTAAGCCTTCTCTAGCTTTGTGTGTTGTCTGCTTTTTGTTCCTTTGTGTCAGCTAGTATCCTTGAGCAGAGTATTAACTTCTGTAGTTTGAATTTTATGCTCTTGCTCAGTATATGCATCCTGAGTTAACTCTTCAGGCCTAGCTCTGTTTCATTGTAAAAAGCAAAACTGGTTTCCAAAACGAAAAAAACTATTTCTGATCTTTTTCCCCTGGTAGCCCTCAGCTTGTCTTTCCATGTCTACAAGGCAACCTTTGCTACTGCTAAAAGTTACACAATTCAGATACTTTCTCTGGGGAAAAAATACATTAACACTTTTAAGAGAAACACATTACAAGGGTAAAAAAAAAAAAAGAGGCCCATACATAACTCCAAGGCAATCAAGATACATAAGGGATGGGATACTAGAAGTAAGAGAATCACATTCCATAGCAAAGTAATACACTCTGGACTACTGAGCTTATTTAGATTACTTGACAACAGCCATAGCAGAATGAAAGGTGAAATTGGAGAGAAGCAATAAAACTGTCAGAGATCAGCAGAAGAGGGAAAACTCACCAGCACATACAGTAACACATAGGAGAGAAAGAGTTTAAAAAAACCAAACCAAAACAACACTCTTCCAGATCTCATTTGTGTAATTTAGAATATATCTGTCATGTAACTGCACAGTAAGTTAAGCAGCGATAACACACAGCCATTAAAAATAGAAGAATAAGCCTAAAGTTATTTCACAGCTGTCCCCAGTGAAATCTCTCCCTGTATTGAAATGAAGCTCTGTTGTGCAATCTTTGGTCAACATATTGGTTGACTTTGTGCAATAAACTGATCTTGACCTATTTAAAAGAGATTACTCCAGACAGATCAGACTCTGAGGGTAGATGAGGCTACTCAGGGTCATACCCCACTAAGTTAAAATTCGGTCATAGATTCCAAAGTCACTGATTCTGTTAACTCTCATGGCAATCTGATGCACTCCTTTGCCATCTTAAATAGGGCAATTTTTTTTTATAGTATCTCATTAGAATTTGTTTTGCTGTAGACTGTCTCCACTGCTTCTCTCCCTTCCACTGCACACCTCAGGGGAGACTGCCCCCATCTTCTTAGCATCTTCCAATCAGATAGTTGTACATAGCATAAGGTTTCTCCTCAGTCATCTTTCCCTAATACTCAACAAGACCAATTCCTTCTGCCACTTCTTTGGGGTCACATGTTTCATGTGTATTCCCCTTTCCCTCCCCACCATCATCAACAACCTACCCGAGGCTGATCATTGATATGACCACTCAAGACTCATGGCGAGAGGCTCCCCAAAGACACTGACCAGCTGGTGCTGTGCACTCGTGCAAGTCGAGTTTGCTTAAACTGTCTCTTATTTGACCTTCCTCTACAGTGAGTAGTGTTTCACTTCCCCAGACTCTACCACTAGGCTCAAGAAACATCCTGCTCAGGAAAGCATAAAAGCAGACCTTACTACTACAGATCTTACACATCTTATATCACTGCTATATGCCTGGAATGCCACAAAGTTTTCAAAATATGTTAAAATTCCCTAAAATTGCTTGGGAAAGACAAATTTGTCTCAAACCAAGAGAAATGCACAAATTAAAAGGCCATTTAGTACTTAACATACAACACTAACCTAAAGATCTTCATAGCACAGCAGGATAGAAGACGCCTGAATACACATCAGCCTTTGAAATTGCATGTACAGGTGCATTGTTTGCACTTAAATTATTTCTCCACTGTTGCTGTTTGCTTCTGTTTCTGAGCATCCATCTAGAGCTTTACCGTCCAGAATAAACCACCTAGAATAAGAATAGTCTTACCTTGTACTTCTGGGTGAAGAGACATGTAGAGCAGGCACCACAGTAATGTGTTGGAAGTAGTATCTGTGCCTGCAATGAAGAGGTCACCAATGATAAAAAACAGGTAGTCATCATTAAAACTGCTCTCCTTGTTGTTCTTTTCCTCTTCCGCGTGGATGAAGTACATATCGATGAAGTCCCTGGGATTTGCTGCATCCAGTGTATCCCTGTGCTGTGCAATTATTTTCTTTAGAAAAGCAGTAATATCTAATTCTGTTTGCCGAAGTTCCCGGAAAGGCCCAAAAGGAAGGTAGTACAGCCAAGGGCAGATGTTGACCAGGATCATATAGCTGTTCACACTCAGCTCCAGTGCACGGGCCATGTTCTTCAGCATCATCTTGAACTCAACATCTTCATAGTTGAAACGCTTGCCAAAGGTCATGGAACAGATAACATTGGACACTGCGTTGCGAATGACTGGGAAGGGATTAAATGAATCCTTTCCATGCTTCAGCATTTCTTCCTTTATAAACTTCAGCTCCTCAATGATTTTAGGCTCTAAGCTGTGTCTCCCTACTCCAAAATGACGCAGTGTTGAGAGAGAGAATTTCCTCTGTTGCTTCCAAACAGGGCCATATGGTGCAAAAATAACACCTGAAAAAGAAAGGGAGCGTCTGAAACAAAAACACTATTTTCAATAAGGAATAGTTAGACAGGCTGCAACTCCAGAACCAGAAGAAAGGGAAATGATACACAGCAAATCAATTCCAAGCACTGGGCTGGGAGCTAAAGGAAGAACACACGGTTCTTTCTAATAGCTTTGGGAAATCCTGTCCCTCCTTTTCCCAATCTGTGAAATTAACATTAAAGTTAGATCACGAGTTTTATTAGTCTTTGCAAGACACATAGATGGAGAAGAGGTACTGTAGATGCTTCATTACAAATGATAACTTTGTAGGAACTGTTATTCTGGGACACAGGTTAGCTATTGCCTTTTCTCCTTAGTGTCCTAAGATAGGAATTCCTTCAGCAAAGCAGAATAGAACACATTAAAACCCAAATTGGCTTGTATTTATTTTCTGCTTCATGTTACACAAACTTCTCAACACTTTTTGCATGTGTTTCTATTACAGGCAAAGTTCTTCTTTAGGTTATAATAAAAATAAAGGATACACATGCTCTGAACAAACTGGGAGGATAAAGACAGGTTCAGAGCCAGTTGGCAAAAACCTGCTTGATTTGCATCTCAACAGTTTTGATGCCTCTAGGCACTTGTTCTGCATGATTGTGTCATTATGAAACATCATTTAAATTGAATCCCTTAGCTTCAAGTATAACTATTGCTCACTTACAAACAGAAACATCTCTTCTGTTGAATTAAAAGAACACACCAAAGACACCGCAGGGTAACAAATACACAACCTGCTATTTCTAACGTACTCGATGGTTAACCTGAGAACGTTTAAAGTTATCAAAACATGGGCGAGTTCTGGCTCTGTTCTTCTAGTAAAGGGACACAAGGTTTTTTTCCGGGAAATAAAAGGTTGTTTTAAAAAAGCAATATCAATTCTTCTGTCAAATCTTGATGTTGAATTTAAAAGAAAGAAGTGGCCATAAGAAATCAGTACTAGAAAGATGCACTGTGTTTCAATACTTAACATTATCTACATTTCTATTACAAGTTAATGCCTATAGCCCCTAATGCTAAATCAAGAATAAATACAGAAGAAATCTATGGCTATAAACAGAAATCTGTTAGATACGTAAATAAGATAACTACTCAGAAGGGTCTGCAATCCCAAAAGTGGAAATAGTTCAGTCTAACAAAGCTGGTAGTCCTGCTAGACAGATTTTCTGATTACAGTATCTACCCATAGTAGTGACAACAGATCAAAGAATACAAACACATGACCTAACATCAAAGGTCCTAAACCAGAACATTAAAAAGAGTCAGGACAAGCTCAGAATCAGCTGCATTTCATATTCTCTGCATGAAGACATTCCTTAGGCAATCTATTAAATGCCCAATCCATGGCCCTTCAAAAACGTAAAAAAAACTGCTTGGCTTTCCTTTCTCAGCTAATGTTTCCGGGTAGCACTACGGTCCTCAAGCAGGGTAAGTGAAAACACTGGTATATTTGGGGCTGGATTTGACCAAGAACCAATATTTCCAGGGTTTGTGGCTGGGGTGGGGATGCATTTCTTGGAATAAAACAAAATTATCACTATTTCTATCCCACAACAAATACCTCGAAAACAGACTATACATTCACAATCTGTTCCCCTCTCTGCCTTCAGGGAAGTTAGTTTTAGGATTCAAATACTTTCAAAAAAGAAAACCAACCTGTTGTCTTAAATGTAAAAAAGACTCTCCTAGTGCCCCAGAAAAGCTAACAACAACAACACACCTTCCCACACCCAGAGAGTCTCTCCAGTCATCCTACACAGAATGTGGCTGCATGGCATGGTGTTTTCTGATGTTCTGAAATCCCAAATTGCTGCAGAATACTAATAACTGATTTGCAAATTGGGAAACAGCAACATAGGAGACAGACTGAAGAGGAAGAAGAGAGTAACATTAGAATAACAGAGATAAGAGAATAAAGCAAACTGTCAACTGGATCACTACTAAGCTGCAATAATGGAATAGTCCTTTGCTGTTTTCAAAGAAAATCTCTGCCTGCCCTGAAAAGATACCCAGCAGAAAACCCTACTCTTAAAAAAAATAAATCTAAAAAACCCAAAAAAACCAACCCCCCAAAAAAACCTAAAGCAAAACAAAAACAAACCTGAAGATACAATAATGAATTCTGAAGAAACAAGAATAACCAGGACTTCACGCTCATTACAGAGCACTAATTTCTATGAATTAATAATGAAACCCTCTCAATACAACCAACAAATTCAAAGAACCAGAGAGTTAATTTTATTCTCCTTTTTTACATGAAAAAATTCAAATCCTTAAAAGAAGCAAGCTCTGGAAAAGGCAAATTTACCCTCCCCGCTCTGCCCCCCCGAGTTTCTTTCTGCTAGCTTTAGTGTTGCTGCAATGCTGGGAACATTGACAAACAGAATTCATGACCGTTAATAACATTTAACTTCTGTGTTGTCATAAGTCCCCATGTGGATGTTCACAGGGCAGGGCTAAAAAAGGCAAAAAAGGCGGAACACCACTCAGGCTCCATCCACTCTAGAAACTGAGTCGCTGCTACCTCTCAGAGATATAGAATACAAACATGCTTTACTAAAAAAAAAAAAACAAAACACTGAAATCTATGTTTTCCCCCAGTCTAGAATTTCTCTTCCCACAGACATATATGCAGAAGCCTTCAATTAAGAATTGGCTTATACCTTCTTCCTTAAGTTCTCATGGCACTTCCCATCCAGTTTGAATGTTGTAACCCATTGACCTCCTCCATGAACCACAGACAAAAAAGAAACACTAGTTATCAAAAACCAAGTCATCTCCTTCATGCCAACACTAAACCCAAGCCAGCCCAGTGAGAGGACCTGTGACTTCCACTGGCCTTTGGAGAACCAGCTTTGGGGCAGGGGGAGGCAACAGCAGCCCATACTGCTCATATTCACTGACTTCTCCCTTTGCGTACCCAAAATACACCATCTCTGTGGCTCATTCTACAACACTCTCATGTCTGTGGCAATTCACCATGTTGCACCAGTGAATGTATGTGCTATGTAACAGATCAGCATGTTTTATGGACAACTGGGCAGTCCTCATGTAGCAGTCCTTGTGCCTGAGCACAGTTACGGTGACCTTCAGATAAAATGAACCACAAAGCAATGTAATGTCCCTGCTGCAGTGCAACACAGGCAGCTACCGTGCCTGGACTTGGCTGCTGCACGCTCTGGACAACAGGCTCCTGACACTCTCAACTCCTCTCAAGGATCCACTGGTGGAAGCTGCCAACTGGCCTGGCTGTGTCACCATGTTCAAAAGAGCCTGACAGAGAACAAGAAACATCTGAAATTTACAGCATTCAAGGAAAAAGAAATTTAGCATGAGCCTAAACATGCAGTTTTACAGCATAGCTAAAATTATTTATCTCCTCTTCCACTTTCCTCCCCCAGTTTGTGCTAAAAGTACTATACCTAAAAATACTCACCCACGATAACATGCCAGTAAGATCTGTCCTGGACCAATATAATTAAACCAACATAATGTATAATTTATTTTTTTATTTTTTAAACCAATTTCAGCAATGGTACCTGACCACATTTTAATAAACTTGACTAGGTCCCTCACCTTCCGCTTATCCTTACTAGAGTAATTCTGGTACACTAAGAAAAGATAAATGTTTCAGGCACTTAAAAAGTAGATTGTCCCAGCCTTGGAAAAAAATAAAAAGAAGACAAGTTTCACAACAAGCTACCACACTAGCAAGTCTTCGGGGCTGCATTTCCTAACTGAAAAAGGAAAATTAGTTTTTCACAAACACTGACATCCATAATGACCTAAAAACTAAACATGACGAAATTCTTACTGCAGTATTGCCAACACGTGTTTAAAATCTCCATGCCCTTTTCTTGCAAAAACTCTCCTTTGACCTGTAAAAAAAACCCGGAACAAACCAAACCCAAATACACTCAGAAAGTTTTGACAAGCAGAATAACACATCTGCAAACATCTCAGCAACAGTAGCTTGCACACAGGCAGCACAGACTGCACAGCTACAGGACTCCACAGAAGCCTGCTTTAGCCATCGTTACCTTGGTAAGAACCGAGGAAGCACTCAGTTTTGTACCACTGCTAAAGTTTTGAAATTTCTTCTCCTGACACAGCCAAAAATCAGAAGGTCCCTAGATGACAGATCAGCGGTTCCTTAAGCCCCTGCATAAACCCAGTCACAGAATCAATTAGGTTGGAAAAGGTGTCATCGAGTCCAACCTGGCTCAATACCACTGTGTCAACTAGACCACGGCATTAAGTGCCACATCCACTCTTTCCTTAAACACCTCTAGGGAACACCTCCTTGGGCAGTTCATTCCCATACGTAATCACCCTTTCAATGAAGAAATTCTTCCTCACCTCCAACCTAAACCTCTCCTCTACAGCTTGAGGCTATGTCCTCCTTTCCTACCGCTGGCTGCCTGGGAGAAGCGGCTAACCTGGCTACAGCATCCTTTCAGCTAGCTGGAAGAGCAATAAGGTGTCACCCCCGAGACTCCTCTTCTCCAGGCTAAACAGCCCCAGCTCCTCAGTCCCTTAACTGCAAACAGAGCTAAGGGGATAAGGCATGTCAGTCACCCAGAGGCGGTCGGTGGGGCACTGCGCTGCCAAGTGCACGGGGATGCGTGTCCACCTCAAGGCAGGGCGAGTTCCTCTCTGCGCTCTTGCTGTCAGCAGCAGGGCGAGGGGCAAAACGCAAGTAAAATGGTTCACTGTGCAACTGACAACAGCTCTTCGTAAGTCCCCGCAGAGCAGCCCCGCTGCGGAGCATCGCCCTGGGCACCCATCAGGACACGGGCCGGGGCGGGCGCTTACCCTTGTTGTGGGTGATCATGAGGACGATGGGCACGGAGGGCCGGTCGCTGAACACCTCCGCCTTCTCCACCAGCGCCTCCCGCACCGCCTCGAAGGTGTTGAGCACGATGAAGGGGCGGCTGCCCACGAAGAGGCGGAAGACGCCGCCGTACATCTTGGTGAGGCCGGTGAGGAAGACGTGCGGGGAGAAGGCGGGGGAGACGCGGCGGCCGCCCCGCAGCTCCACGGCCCAGCGGCGCAGCAGCGGCGGCGGCAGCAGCGCGAAGGCGAAGTTGCCGACGAGCGGCCAGGGCGCGGGGCCCGGCGGCAGCCCCGGCACCGCCCGCGGCCGCCGCCGCAGCGCCCAGTAGCAGGCGAGCCAGCACAGGGCGGCCAGCAGCAGCTCGGTGGCCGTGGGCGGCCGCAGCAGCCAGCCCCGCTCCGCCGCGCCCGGCCTCGCCATGTCCCTCCTCGGCGGCGGCCGCAGCGCTGATGGGCCGGGCAGCGGGCTAAGATGGCGGGGGCGGGGCGGGGGGCGCGGCCGGGATCGCCCTGAGGGCCGGCCCACGGCTCCGGGCTCACGGCACCGGGCTCGGGCAGGGCCGGCTTCCAAGCGCTGGCGTTAAACAGAGGCATGCGTTTTCGGCTGCTAAACAGGAGGGGAGAAAACAAGTGCACGCCAGAACAGCACAAGACTCGCTTTCAAACCCTCCTTATGCCAGCACCTGTGGTTAGTGGCGGTGAGAAGGACAGGACACACGATGATCCTCCTTCCCCCCCGCCCCAAACACCAGAGCTAGGCAATAGACCACAGCGTTCTGTTTTCATAACCAAGGGCTAACACAGTAACGCGTTCCAGCTCTAGGTTAAAGCGATAGCCCGGCTTTTAGAGGAAAGACAGTTTTAGTTATTTCCCACAAACAAAAAATAAAGAACAACACTCCCCACCCCAAACCCCCCAAAACCAAGCCCCCCCCGGGTTTCAGGGTAACAGCTCACCCCGTAGAACACACCACAGTGCCCTTTTCCCAGCTGATCGACACATTTAATCCCTTCGGAGGCAATTAGATTGAAAAATGCTACCACATGGTCTTCAAGCCCTCTGCTGCAACATCAGTGATTATAGAAAGTGCTCTTGGTGCTCCCTCACTAAGAGAGAAAAGCACTGTTGGCAAAACAGAAGTACACAGTCCTTAAAGTGATCCCCGAAAAATAAAAATGCACAGAACAAGAGGTGCTTATCCATGGAAAAGGGTGTTAAACTGCCTTTTTTTTTTTTAAACAGTTGAGTATTCAGTAAAAATAGTGACAAGTGGCTCGTAAAATAGCGGGTGAACTGTATTTAAAAGGTTTTATTGCAATTTTACAGAAGTTACAGGAATTTTAGAAATACATAAAGCTTCAAATGATCAAGGTCAGCTTTCCTCCAAGCAATTAAGGCAACTTTCTCTTTAATCTAAACAGCAAACAGACATTTTACTAACCATGAATTAAACGAAACAGAAAAAACTAAGAACACAGATATATATTGGCAGAACATAATACAGCCTTTTTTTGTCTCTATTTGGCAGAAATTCCGTGCTTAATTACAAAGTACACCAATAAAACGCATCTATTAGAAAAAATATATAAAGAACAAGTGAAAATTTAGCTGAACTAAAGACATTTTAAATCTGAGTCTCAAGAAAAGTTTAAATTCTGTAGTGTGGAAATAAGCTAAGCTCTTCAGCACAGTTGAAACAAATTACTGTTTTAGCCTGTTTTCTTTACAGAAGAGTAACCCAGACTCACTTCCCTCTTAGTCAAGAAGTTGCACTAGATTAAAAAAAAAAAAAAAAAAGGCTTCCTTCCCTCTGCATGCAGTTGAAAGATTGGTTTCAGTGGCATATGGCCAATTCTAGGTTGCCAGAGTTTAAATTCCACATTCATTTTTATCAAAATGAGATTACCTTCATATTTTTAAGTGAATTTACTGGTCAAATGTAAGTTTTGCTCTAGCATATCAGTACATAAACAAATGTTTCAAGTTAAAATAATAGCTGTTGTAACATTAAAATCAGTTTTTCCAATTTAAATTAGAATCAAAGAGCCCTTTTACACGTATAAAATTAATAGCAAAACAATATCCAAGTACTTTACTAGTATTCTGCATACCTCAAATAACTAGATATACAAGGTTTAGAATAAAATGCTTCTCCTGAAAATCACTCCTCCTCAGTCCTAGTATCAGTGTAATAAACCCCACTGTCTCTTTAATTCTGCACTTAAGGAAAAAATCATTCTTCCTACTCTTTTACCCCAAACTGAGTAATCAAAGCATTTGGTGACTGTACTTTTAACAGGTCAAAAACCCCTTCATGTAATAAACAAAAATCCCCACCAGAGTAAAGACTACCATTAAAACAAGCATTAAAAATAGAATAGTTCAAAGGAACCAATTTTTCTTTGAAGATAACTAAGTTACAGAGTTAAGGCCCAAGCAGAAACAGTAGAAGTTTAACACAGTAAACTCTCAAAAGCAACAGAATAATCTTTTCTCAAACTTTTCTTAGTCTTTGAATCCTATCAATGCTTATGACTGCTGACCACATATTCAGTTATTGAGTTAGCACCCATTCAAGTATGGGCTGTGGTTTTACATGCTTTATTTAAGCTTGCAGGCAACTTTTGGATTTTTATTTCCACAGGCACTTTTTTTTTCATAAAAACCACTCTCCTTGTCAAAAGAATATTGAAAATATTTGAAAGCTCTAAAGACTAGTGCACTGAAATGTGTTTCTGTAACACAGTAGATGCTAAGGCTAAGAAAACAGTGCAAAACAGTGCAGTCAAGCGCATGTCACACGCTCACAAAAGCTTTTTGTAGGGTATTCAAACATGCAGCCATTTCTCTCTTTATATTTCTATATATATTGCACTTTTCCTGTAAACTAAAAAACAACAACCCTTTTTCTCTGAAGCATCTAGTAATTAAGAGATAGGAAAGTTATGTTTCAATGTGGTTTAGGACTGCTATGGATGCCTTTTCCATCTTTGGTTCTTCCAAGTGTCCCACTATTAAAGCAGGCACTGAGACAAGTAGCAAGACACAATTCATATTGTTGCTAGACAATCCATCTTTGCTAAACAAAAACCCCAGCCTGCTCTGGTTTTATCATAGATGGTGGGTTCATTTCTGCCTTAAATTAAGTTACTCTAGCCATGGAATAGTCTTTGCACTGACACAGAAGTTCCACAAAATAAATCTTAGAGAAGCCCATTTATTCCTTGAAGTACTAGGTGCAAGTGAGTCAAGAGAACTTATTCCAGTACACAAAAGATAGCAGTTTAGGGACCAAAACCTCAGAGTGTACCTACTTTAGAGCAGAGGAATGTGCTGCAGTGTTCCAGGCTGCACCCTGCTCACTCACCAGGGTGTACCTGGACATGGCACCCACTCAGCATGTTCATGTGTCCACATCAAATAAGAGAATCATATTTATTTCAGAGCTGACTACAGTAGGATTGTGACAGAGGCAGATACTTTTACAACTGCAAGCTGAGGAGTAAGGGGCCTTTAAAACTAGAGTCTTGGTATTCTCCATGGATAGAAAGTGTAGGTACAGCTGCCCAAAAATGCCTCTTGGAAAGATTGGGAAGCACATTGTCCTTCATTATATATATAAAATTACAACCAAAGGCAGGGAGGGAAGACAACAATAACTTCTGCAACAGAAGGCAAAAGATGAAAAACTATCTTAAGAGAACATTGTTTGCAAGCTCCACAAGCAAAGTTAGAAAATTACTTTGCTGCTCCACAATCTAAACAATCTAGTTTAAGGTTCTTTCATGCATTTTTGTAGTGTCCTACTATGGACAGTCTTGGTAATTATGTCAGATTTCAGTTTTATTCTTTTGGTTATGTGGTTATGTTCCCTCACAAGTTTTTTTTTCCAGAAGTTTCAGTAAAAGATGGTTCTACACTGCATAATCCATATTCTCCTACAGCTTTTCACATCCTCTCTCCCTCTCCAAGGCTTCAACAATGATGATGAAGCCATAGAATGATTTTCTTTAGTACTAGACTGTGCCTTAATCCTACCCACTACAATTCTTGTATTTTAGACTGAATTTCAGATTAGCTATTCTAAGAATATAAGAAAATTTACACTTAGACATGTAGTTTATACCGATATACACTACTGCATTTAAATACTTAGGGGGTTTTTCAGTTTTTATATAAAATAGAAATAGAAAAGGGTCATTTACATAAAAAGCATTTGGAACAGGTTTAAAACAGAGAAATTTTTCTTTATTGAAAAGGTGTCAAAACAGCTTAGTGTTCATGGGTAGTAAGAGAATACCAGCTCTTAATAATATTTGAGATCATTAGCACCATAAATGGATAGAGGTTTCTGATTTTAAAGATGTAGGTGGTCATATAAGTAGTCCAACAAAGTATTGCATTTGTTAGTATACCAGCTGACCATAAAATATTTCAACTTGTACATGCCAAGTAAACCACAAAGAACAATTTCTTTAACATGCTTTTACCCAATTCATGGCCAACGGTGCAAGTGCTCATGACAGATAGCACCTTTGGAGAGAAAAGCTACAAGATGCTTGTTATTGCTTTTTATGAAGTACAGCTAGTGCAACAGGGTTTTTTTAGTTTTGGGGGTGGATTTTTATAAAGTGAACAGATCACAACATCCTACAAATCACAACTCTAGGTCTAAGTCTCTGGTGCACATATACACCAAACCACAACACTCAGTTACCTAACCAAAATAGCTGACATCAGGTATAAAAAGCGTCATCCTGAAAGTTTTGCAACATAAAAGCCAACTCTTCCTAATTGCAAACAACTTATGTTAAAATGAGGCCAAATTTGGAAATGTCAGTGGAAACCATAGCACGAAAGGTCTTCAAGTACTATCATTTGTTATTGCAGCATTATGCTGTAAGGTGTTTGCAAAACTGGACCCTAAAACTATAAAAAATTGCCATCTATTAGCTCCTTATAATGCACACATTACAGCATTCCTGTATTACCATGTAGGGTTCCTTAGAAGACAACAGCTTTTCTTGCCTAGTTTTTCCAAGACTGGATATATAGTTCCAAACTATGTACAGAGCTACAGATTCAGCCCAGGAGAAATCATGCAAAAAAAGCTGTCAGCCAATGAGGATGAAACTATGTTGCAGTTAAAAATGAGGTCCTGCAGTGTTTTTAAGGAAGCCTTTACAGTTCTCAAAGTCACAGGGAAAGCACAAGAACTGCAGTCAAACCATTATTTCTGCTTTTACTTTCAGGTTCCTTGGTATGAGCCTGACCTCACAAAGCTGTCAGAACTGATCTTTTTCACATCTCATACATGCTCTCCTAAACCAGGAAAAAACCCCACAAACATACTCAAGATTTTAAGAGCAAGAACTGATTTCTGAGGGAGTAGGGGCGGGGCAGGGGGGTGGGGGGGGGGGTGGGAAGTATGCCCTAGCATGCTAGGTTTTATACTTGAAAATCATTTCAGGTTTCAAATCATGCAAAAATGTGCCTGACTAAAGTGCCTTTTGGGTTTAGGGTTGATTATAGAGCCTTCTCAAGTGTCAATCCTACCCTTTTGTATTGAGCCATTTAGAAAAGACAGTAGAGGCAGATATAGTGAGAACAAAGCAGCACAAACTTAACTGTAAGCAGCATTCTGAATGAGAACAAACTACTAAAAAGTTAGAATGCAAACCCAGTTTTTACTGAAGTAACAAAGCACTGGTAACAAGTTACTCAAAACGCGAGAGGGGTTGGAGTTCAGTAATGTGATCTAAGGTTCATACACAAACATTTCAATGGTAGAGGTAAAAGTAAGCAGAGACATAAATTTCTTTATATTCTCAGCACTCTTGTCATCTCTAATGAGAAAAACCCAATAATTTAAAACGAAAACTGTCCCACTCAAATACAACTCACATGCTTGAAATAACACCAAATTTTATGTTCCCTTGAATTAGAACACAATGACTAGTTTAACAGAGATCTGCCTTTTCAGCCCCTTTCATTCTTCTCTGATTTGTGACTGTGCTTTTTAGGTATTGCCACCTTTGGTACTGTGCCCCTCATCTTGAATGAGCTCAAAAGGACAAGCAAAGATGGCTCACCCCCTACTATATAAGTATGACCTAGTTTACCTTCCCAGAGAAGCCTCTGTGCACTGAATCCAATATTGCAAATGCCCCAGAGGCCCCTCTCTGCACACATGTGCCTGGCTGCCCAACTGCTGAAGATGTTTTTACTTCAGACTAGTTTCTGACAACTTTTAATTAAAACAAACAGAACACCCAACAAAACTAAAAATCAAACATTTCAGTGAAGTTGCTTTGTGAAAACTGATCTCAATTGGTACAAAGATTCTTCTGTAGTAATTCTTTGCAGTGTCACAAATGCTAACCTCTTAAAGAAAGACCTTGTTATGCTGGGGGCAAATGCAAGAGCTGACATTATTACATAAGGCATAACCTTGAAAGAAGAGTATTTCTCCTAGAAGAAACCTATGCATAGACATCTTAAAAACACCTTAGGCACTGTATACAATGAATCTACATTTTTTTCCCCATTCACATTTACCAGAACTAAACCCAGTTATATTTAACCTACAGCAAGTAAAAGACAAACACTCACACCTTATCTAGGGGAAGGACTGGGCCAACCACTACAGAATCATCTGAAAAAGTGTAAACAATAAATATAGTATAATGCAACATCTTTTTTCAACTATAGTACAGATAAGACTGCATGTACCATGCAGCCAATATAATTTCAGTTCAAAAAGTCACACACTGCTCCTTCCAGCAAGAGCTGGGTTGCTCTTTCCTCCTATCAATTTGCACCTTAAAGATTAGTTCACAGCAAAGAGCCACAGAAAACAAACTGCTAACTCCAAGTCCTTTGTAATTAAAACATTTTCACTGAAAACAAGTTAAACCTTCCTGAGTTTTCAATCACTAATTTACACTAAGAGTGAAGGAATCCTCAACACCAGTATTCACATACACATTAGAGACTGTTACTTCATCTTAAAACATCATTCAAGCATTCTGAGTGTTTTGTTGGGAAAGATGAGTTCAGAACTAGAACACTTCCTTACAATACATAAGCTACCTGTATCTAGCCTGGCATGCTTGTGTGCTGCTTTCTAGGTTAGTAAGATTTAATCATATGGTTAAATCCAAGGAAACTTAAAACAAGTAGAGAAGGCTTCAGTGCATTTTCAGCATTGCAGCACTTTGTTCTTGTTTTAGAAGCTATTAGTGAGAGCTTGAAGGAGCAACTTACAAAAAATTGCTAGTCATATTGAAGTATTTTAGTATTTCCAAGCATCTCAGAGTTGGGTTTTGGTTTTACACTCTAAGTTACAGATGAGAACCAGCACAGATACACACACTGCTGTATTGTAAAATGAAGTGCTTAATACTGCCTGTTTCCTTATAGGTTTGGGTTTTTTCCCAGCACTGTTACACATACACAATTTAATTCTGTATTACTTAGAAGTTAGGTGTAGTTTTAGCTCAATGTCATGTAAAAAGCAATATATGATCACCATCTACTTCAGTGTTTTCAACTTTTTTCTTGTAAATACTAGAACAAGAGCCTTTGTCCTCATTCTGTTTCACAGCACTTGTTTAGGGCACTGGGAAGCATCATAAAGTAGCATATACAGGCTTCCTTATATGCAAAGTCACTTCAGTAGCACACTAGAGTATTTTTCCTCATGTCTGCTTAAACAGCAACACTCATTTGAGTGGTACCCTACAGCAGTATTTATTTTTAAGATGCTGTATCTCAGTAACTGAATTTAAGAGGTTGGTTTTACAATACCTGGTATAGAACACTTCAATTTATAAGTGTTCAATCTTACATTATCACTCTAATTTTACGTGTTCATAGAATTATAGGTAGAGTCCAAATCATGCATATTGTAAAAATATCAAGATGACAATGGAGCTTTATAGCTGTTAAGTCTGCCAGGAAGGAAAAATGCTTTCAGTGCATTTCATACATTGGATGCCTTTCCAAAATTACCCCATGAATCTTTAAGATTGAAGGTTTGTAAGTTAAAAAAAGACAAACAAAACCCCAAAACCAAATAACAAAGAGCTACAGGAAGTTCATTTAAAGTAAATGGAAAAGCTTCACTGTGCGCTGAAGTTTATGGATCTGTCTCTAAAAATATACATCATACTTCATATCTGCTGAAATTAGAAAAAGAATTCAACTTAGGATAAACTGTCTAGGCAGATACTAATGATGGGAGAAAACCACAGCTCGAACAGATTCCAATTTAAGACAGTGGCAAGTGGATTTACAATAATCCAATTAAGAGAATGCTCCCTCATCTCTTAGAAGACTTCCCAGTTCTGTCTTTCTCACTGAGTTTTATTTCTCTATTACATGAAGACAGTGAATTTTTACATAGTCTTGATTTTTTTAAGTTCCTTCTCTCACTTTTTTTTTTTTAAGAAGGGATGCAAATCCAGTACTTGAGTTGATAGAAACATTAGGACAGCTATTTTTGCTACTACTCCACCTGTAGTAATCTAAGAAAACTGCAGTCAAGGATGACTTATAGTACCATTTACGTCCACATGGGAGTGCTAAGCACATACCAGAAAAAGTGTTCATTTACAGTGGTTTCAAGTATATGTTAGTAATTTCTGGCATAGGAATTAATCATCTATAGAATGACCACTCAGCAGCACATTTCTTTAAACCCTCAAGTTCACATGTTAAATCCAGGTTTTCAATTTAGATTAGGCATTTAACAAAGCTTGTACAATAAACACAAAGCACCATCAACATCTAAGTCATACTAATATACCAGGTGTACAAGTGTAGTGTTTTGTTGGGGGAAGGGGTAGTGTTTGTTTTTTGGTTGGTTTTTTGTTTTTTTGAAGTGTCTGGAAAGTTTAACATGTAAATGCTCTTCAGTGGAGCATGCCATAGTCACAGCACAAGTGTAGCTCATGTGATACCTGTAGAAAATAGTTTAACTAGGGAAAAAACCCAATTAGTGACATACTACAAAACACTGGGCATATACAGTCCAACACTGTACTGATCATTTGATTGTAGGCTTAAGCGAAGTGCAAATTTCTCCTGTTCTTTTTACCTACTGCAATCCTTTTTTCCCTCTTAGGATCAAACTATACTTTCAGCTTCATAGTATTAATATACAAAACCCACCAAAATCTTAAAATTAGTAATTTTTATGTAGTGGTTGTGGTTTGTATTGTATAAACTACTGCAGTAGGAACTAGCATATACCATTACTTACCCCATTTCATCACCTTACGTATAGGCCTAAAGAGTCTTCAAATAAAGCTATCGCATCCAAGTTTGCAAAAGCAATCAAAAGCTTTTGAGAACTGGTGCTTTCTGCTAATTAAACACACCCTCCACCTTCTGAGGGCTTGGATACAATAGAAAAATACTAAGCACTTAAGGAAGGGCTCAGCCAGAACAGGAATCAAGTATTTTGAGCTAGAGCTGCTACTTAAACTTTCCTTTTGTATTACAATAGAAGTTTATACCAAATTCAGTGGTAGAATGAAAGCTCACACCGCTCCACAGAAGTGGTCTTTACTTAGTTCTTTCATCACTTTCACACTTTTTCTCCCAGAAACAGAAGTATGAAAGAACCCCAAACACCTCATCTTGCATGAAGAAAGTCTACTTTGCAGATAGTATAAGAAAAATCCCAGACCTGGTGGTGGTTATGCAGACAATTAGCTATCTAGACTATCAAAGTATTTATTTTCCAGACACTAGGTGAAAACCACTGTTTAAGCTCCTCATGTAAGGCTTTTCATGTTCATTTTCAAGGCATAGTTACCAATAATGGAATTCAGTCATAAATCCTAAAAGGTAAGTATTACTACAAGCAGCTTAACATGACCATATTTAAGATATCACAAAGCTTAGATTTCATCTTTAAAAAATTATGCTCTGTGAAGTAGTACTGATAAAATATCTTGGGAGATCTACTGACTGACATTGAACATATTCATTTATATGACAGGGAAAAAAGACTCAAATGCTTTGATACTGGCATTTTAGCTGTTCAAAGTCTGCTAGCAGAAAGCAAATGGAAGCATAGGTAAGCTCATACACACACAACTTCAGGCTTCTACTAAGTTCATTTTAAATAACAAAACCAAACATCAACAACATTTCTTTCTTAGCTAAGTTTTACCAAAGATGTATTGTAAGGAACATTGTTTATTGTATTAGTTTGATAACGCACAAAAATATTTGAAACACACAAAAATATTCTCATGTACAACTCAGAGCAATGATCCCCTTTGCTGAAAAATGTCCTACTTTAATTACTATTTAATTTTATAACTAACTGGATTTTTTTAAAAGTTTTCATCATTTAAATTGTGTTCACACTTGTCACTCAATTCAAGATATTCTTAAAATAAGCAGCATTTCCTTTAACATTAGTATCACTTCAACACTTCGTGCAGTTCTATTTTTGCATCAGGTTTTACTTAAGATTTGAGAACAATATTGAGTTAACTGCAGACACGAATCCAGACTATAAATGGTTAAACATGGTATGCTAATTTACTCCTTTGCTTTCCCAACAATACAAGCATAAACCAACAACAACAACCAGATGGTTGTTAATTTGTGGTTTTGTTACATGTTTACCCCATGGTAATTTCCCACTTTCTCAGCCAACTTCTTTAAGTAGCCATTTTAGTTGGACTGAAACCCTGGGGAAAAAAGGAAACTACATGTGAATTTTACCATGAAATGCTGCTGTTGGAGGCATTTTGCTTGGTTTGGTTTCTTTTAAAGTCACAAACACATGCCAACAGGTTAAAAAAAAAAACCTCAATGCGAAACTACGACTCCCAAGCAAACTTGCTACATAGCTTCAGCAAGAGATAGCTACTAATACTAAAAAGTCAATTTTAAACATAGCCCCATTTTGGACCTGGCCTTGCATTCCTCAAGCGGGTGAGAGCTGTAGGGACCTTCACCTGCATCAAGAATTCTATGATCACTCTTCCCAGCAAATAACTTTGTTTAGTGTGTGCTTTTGTGTGTATATGCATGTACATACACTGACAGGCACTGTATAGCTATATATACAAGGCTAGCTGCAATGAGAGATTTAGACTTTGAAACTGTGTCCCTTACTAAAAATAAAATTTTGGGCTCCTTGAGCTCTGATGTTAGCAGCTACTTCTAATTAGCAGAGTCATCAGATAGCACAACAGTTTAAATATAAAATTACTAATAAAAATGTAAAAATTGGTATATAGTAGAATATAGGGGAATTATAAGTGGTAAGCAATATTTTAGGGTCATAAGATATTCATACCCACAGTGTGTAAAAAATTCATACTCGCTTCCAGCTGTACCAGTCACACAAAGGCCTTACCTTCATTAGCAAGAATAATGCAACAAACCACTTCCCAAAATTGTTATTTTTTTTTTATATGCCAATACCATGCCTTTACATTTGAGCATGCTTTTGCCCTTATGCACTCCATGACTGAAGATGAGACTTTTGGGTGCTTCTGTGGATGAGTGATAGTAATGAAAGTGTTACTGTGGTCTTTGGCACCTCTATCTTGTTAGTAAAGCAGTCCTGCTCTGTTTTTTTTTTTTTTTTTTTTGATAAAAAAATCCCATCAGCGGTGCATTTCATTAGCACTGAGGAGTAGAATAGGTCTGTACAGCCTGATGACAGGAAAACATCTGAAATGGCAATATGTGTGCCTACAATTGTCTTTCCAATGAATTGCACAGAAGCTTGGTCCACTTCTTCAGTTACAGTATAGTCCTTTTAAGAACTTTGGTTACAGCATTAATGTTTTGGTAAAAAAAAACCCCCAGAACAAACCCAAAAAAAACCCCCCAAAAAATCACAGAGCAGATGCTTTCCTTCATTTCTTCAGGTAGTTTTTTCATTGTCCTCTCCTGTCTTCTGAACCCGTGAATACTTTTTGCATGAAGATTTGAAGCAGCTGGGAGGCCAAGATACTGGCCAGGAAAAGCTGCAAGGAACAGAGCCTTGCACATTCTTCTCGAAGAAATAAAATATCGGATACCACCATGCTCGAGAGAGAAAATTCGTCTGCGAGGAGACCTTTAAAGTCTGTGTTGGCACAAGCAGATAGAGAAGAAAAGGAAATAGACAGTCACTTGAAAGCATTACGATCAATTACATTGAGTCAAGACAACTACAAAAATGCAATATAAATGCATGCATTTCTGCACAGAAAACGAGCATTCAGCCTAGAAAACACAGAGAATTGAGATAATGCATAGATCATAATCCAAATGCATATTGCAAACTAAGCATCTTTAACACAGATGCTTTGTTGCATGTACAGAATTGGGCACTACAAAGCACTCAAGTCTTTTGGAATATGACTGCTTTCAGGTACATCATGTTTCCATTGACGACTAATAGTTGCAAATTGGATTGAACTGGCTTGGGAGCTATGCTTGTACTTGAAAGCATTGTTTAAACAACTGCAGCAGATACCTTTTGGAACAGTACGCTTTTAATGACACTTACAGAAGAACTGTCACTAGAATTTTAGGATGGTCTAGGTACTTTCAGTTGCCCACAAATTTTATTACTAAACTACTGATTTTTCATAAGCTGAAACAAACAAGGGCTATCTTGTACACCAACTAGAGCAATAAAACCTCAACACTGAAAAAATGTTTTAAATTATTATTATGTACTTGAACAACAGTAAAGTGGAACTCATTGCCCATTCTGTTTAAACTTCAATATGGAACGTTTATTTTTATTTCTACAATAAGAACTAACTTTGACATTTGGGCAGTATTAACATATGCAGGCTATAACATTGATTCTAAGTTTTTTGCACTCACCTTTTCACTAGCCATTGAGTGGTACCACCAAAAGAGCCGTGTGGTGATATAGTAAGCAATTATGACATCTACAGTATAGTGTTCATGAGCAACAAGGATACAAATGATGCCAGCAGCACTCATTAGCCAGCAGATTAAGTGATACCACCAGAAATGACGTGGTGAATCTGTGAAATAGGGAGGGGATGGGAAAAAACACACCAAAAAAGACACAGTCAGTAACACAGCAATCCACAGAAGGAAGAGGGGGAAAAGATAAAAATGATCCAAGGGTACTAAATTTGAAAACCGAACTCATATCCCACTCATACAAACCCCCTGCTTTGACACAGAAAACAAGACTGAAGAATTATGGAAAGTTACTGAAGCATTCTTACTTTGTAAAATGAGCCCAAGATGAGCCTGCAGTTAGACAGCACTACCACCCATTTTCAAGTAAAATTAAGTTTTCCAGTTAAATCACTTCTAGGATACAGGGTGCAGAGGTATAGACAGAACTGAGGCAAAACATACACTTTGGTTATTTTACTTGGGTATATTGAATCTTTGCTCTTCTTACAATCTATTCTCAACTAAACTCAAGTGTCTAGAATTGATACAACCTGAGTAGAGACCACAGATTAAACAGAAAAAGACACTCTTAATTCTTTGGTTTTAACTACTTTGCATGAAGCTTCAGTTCTGTGAAACATAATATTCTGTACAGCAAAGGACAGTGTATGAATTTATATCTTTTCACGAAAGACTTGACAAATGGGAATGATGCTATTCTTCAAAATGCAGTTTAAGCCACTTCAGTGGAAGAGTTCCCCTGCCCTTCCTTCCCCACTGAAAAATGCCTTGGGTGTCACAATGACCATTTATAACTTCTGACAGGCTAACTGGCTTCATTTCACTCACAGTGGGAGGTTTTGGTACCCCTTGCTTTGTGGGGCAATGGTCAGCCTTCACTTTCACACAATACCAGCACAAAAGTTACTGATGTCAACAAGCTTATCCAGAAGTAGTTTCACAGGCCTGTGCAAAGTAATAATTAAAAAAAAAAAAGGGAAGATAGGAAGCCAGGTAGTCTCTGCAAGTTGATGAAAACAGCACCAAGCAAGACAGACATACCAAGGCTAAAAAAATAAATAGCTATTCTAGTAAAAAAGGTGGAGTGCAGGAGTAAGTGAAAAAGTGACAGAGTATGAAAGGAAAAGAAGAGTGAAAGCTCCATAAGCAAAAAATAAGAGTCCACAGAATGCATCTTACACTGAAGACTTTATCAAAAGAGCTGAAAAGAATACCATAAGCAGCCTCTGATTCAGCACAATTATAGGGCTTATGCTCCTGTTCAGACAGTGTTTTGCTAAATATATGGGAAGGCAGAAAAACAAAATCTATGCATTTTGCATTTATAGAGCACAATTCCAATGAAATCTTGTCTGCATCTTTCCTGATACTAAAGATAGCTGAGTATGTGAACCGCAATAAGATGCAATGTAACATACACAAAACAAGGCAAACAAATACATTATTAGGTTATTTTTCTAATACTGCTCTGGCAATTTTGATGAGTTACATATGCCTTTTCCCCAGTAATATTCATTTCCCAAGACAGACCTAGGTCTAAAAATCAAACTATGATCGGTACCTTAAATCACTGTCTGAAGAAGAATGTCTCACATCTGCAGATTTAGTTTATCATATTAAACAGGCCTTTTTATACTGAGGCTTTTGTTTAAGGCAGAATATGGCACTACAACACCTTGTTCCCTCAACATTTTAATAAAAGTATGGCATCCAACTAATGCTGACTAGTCTTATTTTTGTTTCAGTGAGAATTATATTCCCATGAGCCAAGCTAGCATTTGCATAATTTGGAATCCAGTAGTAGGAAAGAAGAATCCAATTTCAAACATGTGAACTGAAAAGGGAACCCCCCACTACACATTCAGGAGAAGCCCAGTTCCCAGGATAGAAGCATTGCTTGCCATATACCAGATTTAGAAGCTGGTGCTCAGCTCTCCAACACTTGAATGGCTGTTGTGTGTGCAGCTCAGGTAGATTTCCCTCCCATGACCCATGGCAGTGTAAAGCAAAGGGGGAAAACATAACTGTATCCTCCATGTGCTTGCCAGGTTCTTACCAACTACAAGAAGCATTAATTAGGAGGCTCTAGCAGAAGACACCCACAGAGCATAAATCGACTTTTCAGGGCTTGCAGTAATTAATGTACAGCACACTTGAGAAAAGTAAGTTTGCTTCTGGATGTAACATAAGTGTGCAACAGGGCTGTGTTCAAGCCAACAGAATTCCTTAAAGTCTAACACAGATCGGCTAACCCGCACAGAGATAGTATGCATAATTAACTACAGTATGTTCTATCCAAATAGCCTGTCAATGCATGACAAAGCTCTTGCTTGCCTTCAACAACCAGTAAACACTTATGTAAGTTAGAGGCAACACGTTTAGCCACATTAAGCCCTTAATTAAAACCCACACCGTTTTCAGACAGCCTCACCTCGATCCCTGGAAAAGTGATGGAACAGCTCCTCCTTGAGGCCATCACTACGCATGTGGAAGACAAGAAGGTGATCAGGAGTGGTCAGCATGGATTCACCACAGGGAAATCATGCTTAACCAACCTGATTGCCTTTTACAAAGGGACAGCTGTCTGGATAGATAAGGGGAGAGCATTGGATGTTGTCTACACACACTTCAGCAAGGTTTTTGACACTGTCTTCCAGGCAAGGATGGAGAAGTGGACAGTGAAGTGTACTGAGAACTGGCTGAAGGGCAGGTCTCAGAGGGTTTTTGTCAGTGGCACAGAATCTAGTTAAACCCAAGGGTTGATACTGGGCCCAGTATTGCTTAACTCACTTATCAGTCACTTGGATGAAGGGATAGTGTGCATCCTCAGCAAGCCTGCTGAGGATACAAAGCTGGGAGGAGTGGCCGACAGCCCTGAGTGCTGCAGAGCCTTTCAAAAGCATCTCACACACTGAAGGGACAAGCAGAGTGGAACCTTCTGAAATTCAGCAAAAATAAGTGCAGGGTTCTGCACCTGAGAAGGAAGAACCTGGTGCACCAGTACAGGCTGGGCTGGGGGCCAACCTGCTGGAAAGCAGCTATGCTGAGAAGTACTTGGGAGTCCAGGTGGACAAGTTCTCCATGAACAAGCAATGTTCCCTTGGGGCCAGGAAGGGCAAGGGTATCCTGGAGTGGGTTAGGAAAAGCATTGCCAGTAGGTTTAGGGAGGTGATACTGTCCCTTTACTCAGCCCTAGTGAGGCCACATCTGGAGTTCCAGGCTCCCCAGTACAAGACAGATGTGGAGAGAGTCCAGAGGAGGACTATGAGGATCATTAGGAAACCAGAGCACCTCTCTTATGAGCCTGTTTAGACTGAAGAACAGAATTCTGAGTGGGGAACTCATCAGTGTCTGTCAGTATCTGAAGGGAGAGTGCCAAGAGGATGTAGCCAGGCTCTTCTCAGTGGTGCCAAGCAATAGGACAAGAGGCAATGAGCAGAAACTGATGCAGAGGAAGTTCCACCTGAACATGAGGAAGAAATTCTTTACTGTGCAGGTGACTGAGCACTGGAACAGGTTGCTCAAAGAAGTGGAGTCTCCCTCTGCATTCAAGATGCTCAAGAACTGTCTGGATGCAATCCTGTGCAATGTACTCTTAGGCGACCATGCTTGAGCAAGGAGGTTGGACTAGATGACCTCCAGTAGTCCCTTCCAACCCTAACCACTTTATGATTTTACTACACCCATGTTCCATTTCCAGTCAGAGTCACGATTTGTATTTCAAACCCATATACACACAGTCTGTGTACAACTGACAAGTAACTTTTGGAGAGCAGTAGTTTTACATGCACATTATCATGTGTTTTCCCAGAAAAAACTGAATCAGAGTGTTGGAACAATCACTTACACTCTTTGATGAACAGGTAGACCAGCGTTAATACTACCGTGTGTCCACTAAACAGGAAGTCTCCACACAAGATGTGTGATCCAGTTATGGATAGGCCACCACCAGAAATCAGTCGCAGGATTCTCTGAACCTTTGCCTGAGAATCTCCATTCAACTAAAACAACAGAAAAAAGTACAAAATAAAGGTTAAGACACACCATGACCTAAGTAAACTTCTTGCCCAAACACATCTCAAGTCAGGGAGACAGGGAGAAAAGGATATAACCACCTTCATTTTCTTTGGCTTTTTTCCCACATATTCTTAAATAAATATGCATGCATATCAAAGTTGACATGTAATAAAGCTTAGCTTGATAACACCAGCATTCTGTCTGTGCTTTCCCAGGCTATTTTGAAATACACATGGCATGAGAATGAGATGCAGAATATACTGAAAAGGTAAAGACTAAGAACTTTTAAAATCAGATCACATGACAGCAGTCAACAGAATGGATAAAACCCATTCAAAACTGATACCACCTTGCATGCTACGTCTGTCATTCTGTTCAAAGCTGAGCAATATTTCCACAGAGCAAGACCTCAAACTTGCTTAATTTTAGATTTGGTTACAAACTCGGTGAGGACTTCGTAATATCTAGAGACCATATGTTTTTAAACATGCATTGGAATCAGCTAGCATTGGTTTCACCTAGCTGTTTAAACATTAACTCTATCAAAACAAACATGGGATAACTGAGTTTTTCATAATCATACAAGCATTCACATGGGACAATAAAAAAATTCAAAAATCCTCAAGAGATATCAAGTTTTTTCCAGAGTTCAAATAATTCATCCTGGTTTTACACTAGTAAAATGCACCTTGAGAGACATTTAAGTTTTCCTGTGCTGACCTCTTCTAACTGCTCAATATACAGTGTACCACACAAGCTATTAGAACAAAACAGTTAAGTCTTTAGAATAGTGGTATGCAAACATTTTTTCAAATAGACACTGATTCATAAGAGAAAGAGTTAGTCCACTATGAGCCTAAGTTGCTTCAAAGCAAAAGAACAGACATGATGCTATACCCCAAGACTGATGAAATCCTGCAAGAGCTGACAAAGTCATCTCCCCATTGAACTGGCAACACTTTTCTTTCAGCACAGCCAACACTACATTTTGTTCCAAGGCAATTTTAAGTCTACATCTTTTATTAGTAACCTAAAATGGCAAAAACAACTCCTTTGTGTCACCACTTAACTACAGTGCCTCACATTTTTTAAAATATTTCTGTAAAAATATTATCACATCCATGTTTCTATGTGTATCAGCTCATTTAAGCAGCTAGACTTGTTTTAGTCACATTTCTATACATGCTGCAGGTTGGACAAGGCATATAACAGCGTGGGTTTTTAAAGAGACAGCAACACAAGCTTGCATATCAGCCTATAAATTACAACACTGACCTTAGGTTTCTTACCACATAAAAAAAAAAAATTCTTGCATTATTAAGAGTGATTAGCTTGAGCCTCAGAAGAAAGTTGATGGATTTGCTAGCAGCACTGTTTCAGCTTAGGTACTCCCCTTAATGCATCTTAACTGCAACAACATGAGGCTCTTTCTGTATCACCCAACTTTTGATTTATCACTACCTATGTTTGTGAAGATATGAACTGAAAGTAATCTGTGTTATTAAATAATACCTGAAACATTATGTTCTATTTGCTTTAAGGAGCCATAAAGACTCAGGCAGAGACTAAGGCAAGAATTAGGGAGCAAGGGCTCTTACCTTCGGTGCACACTGAAAATGCATCCCAGGCACAGGTAAGGTGGTAACATACATAGTAATACAGCGGTACAGATACAAAGTTCCTATTATAAAAAAGAACCTGCGGCCCACTATTGATCTGAAAGTAAGGGAAGGGGGGAAAAAAAGATTGAGTAAAACATTTACATGCAGGATACACATACAACAGTTATGAAGCTATCTTTGTTAGCTAAATCCCCAGAATGAAAGAGCAGCTCCCTCCCCAGCTCTTCACCACACATCTCTCTAAATCAAATATTAAAAAGTCCTTCAGTCTTGCTAGCTCTTGACAGCACGGAGCTCCTGCCTATTTAACATGGCCTCACTCTAACTTACATGTGCAGTCAGGCAGTTTTCCTCAAGTCAGATATTCTCTTTGGAGTCCCATATTATAACCACATTCTTGACTTTAATAGGTATTGTTTAAGGATATGCAAACACAGGAAGAAGCTTCTAGTCTGGCTGCAAAGGACAATTCTTCCTTATAATTGGATGAGATTTTTTACATCATTGTGATTTCCTCTGTTCAAACATCCCCATGTCAGTAAGCACACCTTGAAAAGCCCAATCTCAGAACAAGTTTGGCTAGTACAACATCGGTGTCAAAAATTCAGAATTAAGAAATACCACTAGTCAGGAAACCTGTGTTTTCATATCCACCATGGACACTACAGCCTTTTGTAAGCAGGTCACCTCTGTCACTTTTCTGTCAGCCCTCTTCTACACTGTTATGGATTTTACCATAAGATTTCTTCTACCCAAAAGGAAAAATGAAAAATCAACATTCTGAAAACATACAGCAAAGGAAAAAAAATACAGCTAACTTACTTGTATCGAAGAAACAACCACTGGCATATCCATAGTCCAAGTAGTATCATTCCATTTATTTCTGATACAGAAAAAGCCCATTTCACACGATCAATGTAATCAAAAAATTTGTCAGGCAAAGGAGGGCTTAGCTCCTTTGGAGGTACTCTCTCATGGACCACAGTGATCATGACAGTTGTTAGAATCAAGTTGAAAAGAGCATAGATAAAGGCAACGCCTGTTTTCCACCATTCCAGAGGAAATTTGTTCCTAGCTTCAGCAGGCATAGCAATCTGGATGTAATCAGGGTATTTCTTTGATGTTTTCCGCAAGCCATTAGACAAGCCCTTTGGTTTGCTAGTGCCATTTTTGTTCTCTTCACTGACTGAGAGAGTAGGCCGTGAGTAGCCATTAGCAGTGTCATTAGTTTGACCCTCCATATGCTCTTCAAGCTTTGCCGTCTCAATAGTATTCATTTCCAAGCTGTATGGCCAAATCAGGTTTATCCGTGACCAATTTCTGGGCTCTGTTACTTCTTAAAGTCCAGTATTCTTGTTCCTAGATGATTTCTGGTTTCTGTAAAACTCTAAAATGTGTCCATTGTGCTTTCAAAGGAGGTTGTGAAGACAAAGCTTTCCTCTAGAGCTGAATCATCTGAAAAAAACCAAAACACCAAAACCTTCAGAAGTAGCAACGTGACAGTGAACAAAATCTTACCCTTAGAAAAAGCATTTTTAAGTCTTAAGTTTCATCCAAGTCTACTTACATATAGAGTAAAAAGACAAAGTAGAGGTAGCTGGTTACTGTGAAATAATTCAAGCCCATTCCTACTGAGTAACTTGATAAATCTTACCAGTTTAAGAACTAGTACCCATTTAGGCTTTTTTTTTTTTTTTTTTTAAGTACCAGACCCACAGACTTGAATGACCATGACAGCACTTTCTTTATCAGTTGTCAGAATTAAGATTAATTCATGCTTGCAGCAAAATTGAATTTTACTCTTAGGGGTATTCCATGCAAAATACCCCAGTTTTGACACAGAGTTGCTACAGACATTAATATGGTTTGTCCATATAGGTGAGAATCTCATTAGCTCAGGTGTGACAGGACAAAAAACAGAAGGGCACTACAGAATTTGATTTTGTAAGGTATAAAGAAATTTAGACTCATCTGGAAAAGCTATTCAATTGATAGCGCTATTAAATTTTTTGGTATCTAAATGAGTATTTCAACCAAGTACAAACCATGTTTATATAGCTACTGTAACACCCACTAAATAAAGTCTGAAATTTCAGAGAACTGAGAAATACATCTCTGCATTAGATTCTTAGTTATAGTACCCTATATGTAGAAGAGACCACAAATGAATCTGTGTTTGCTCTTTACTTTAGAAAGACCTATTTAGACATGGTTTTTTATAACAGGAACAAATAGCAAGATTCATTCTTGCACATGATTTATTTCAGGCTACATTTGTCAATTTAGTAAAATCTCATTAGATTAAAAAAACCAAGCAGAATGCGTATGTTTTATGACATTTTCTACAGAGAGAAAAGAATGCAGTTCACCTCTACAGAACTGACATTGCTCTAGTCAAAATAAAGGCTACTCTCCCCATCTTTAAAGTACCGTAAAAACCACTTACCATAGTTGTGACCTACATGTTTTTTCTTACTCTGTTCAGCTCCTATGGCAAAAGTAGCACTATCACGTACAAACTGTTCCCTATCTACCAGTAAAGTGTAAGTCTCTCAGAGGAACCACTAAAAAAGAGAAGTTCAGCACTGCTAGCTCCTCAGGTCTCTGCATGCCAACACAGGCTGCCAGTTTGCTGTACTTTAAGTACAACCAAGTCATCATGATGGCAGCTAGAGCTGCCAGTTTCCCTACCCATACACCACAGGACTTGGCTTAAGAAAAAGCAGCCAGCTTAGGAAAAACCTGCCCAGTAACTGATCTCTTGATAGCAAGGACAATGCAAAACCAGAACAGCTTGGAAAGTCAAGTGATTGTGATTTGGTCCCTCGCACCTCATCCCCTCAAACGGAGAAGACATTTAACATGGTCAGCATGTAAATACCACCGATTTCCTAGCTGCTGCTCTTACTGCTGATAGAGAGAAGGGGTGGAAGTTCAGAACCCAAATATGTGAGACTTATACAAATAATACTAAAATAGCCAAGAAGCATTTCTAAATTTACCCCTCAGCAGTGTTCCTGAAATCCACTGTCATTAGCTGACCTTTTCAAAATTCCTGATCAACAAGTGTACCAAAGCTATACACACAACAAACCCAAACAATAAACACCAAAAAAACCAAGTAATGAATTTAGACACTTTCTCCTTCTTAGCAACCATGCTGTGAGCTCTGCATATCTAAGAAAAGGGGATGTTTAGCCCAGCAGCCAGACAATGACCTCTCTGATGCTTCCTACAACAAAAAAATACTCTTTTAAGGCATCTGCAAAAGAAACAGCCTTATTTAAAACTGTAGTAGAACAACATCTTAGCTTTCACAAGTCCTTTTCTTAACACACTCGTCCATTCCCTCTGTTTACTGAAGTTAAGCATATGATAGAACACTTAAGCAACAGTATTAAAACAAAAAAATCAACCCATCTAGTTGCCTGTGTTTTGGAATATGTCTACCAAGTATGCACCCACTAACTCAATATCCTACTTTTCAACATTATGTTACATATTACAGTCTCTGAGGCAGAGATCGGTAAAACTTGGGAAGTTCTGCATCTTGCAGTTGAAACATTATTAGAATTATGCATTTACTGAGAGCATCACAGTAAGTAGCAACCTTAGTTATTTCCTCCTCTTCCCAACAAATACCTAACATCACCAGTGACATAAGTAAAGGGAAGATTTTATTTTCAGATGTTTAATGACATCCAAGTAAGCCTTAAAGAACAAAAAGCATTTGAAGTATAGATGAACAATAACCTAAGAACCTAAAGAGTAGAGTGGTACTCATGTGTTGATTTAACTTATTAACTTAAGCAAAGCAATTATGGCTACAGCTTGCAGAAAAACCAACTGCGTTCCTTCCTGGTACTTTTAAATGGATTATAAGGCATATTGATCTAACGCTTCTGATGACTCATCAAGATTATTTCAAGCAGAGTGCATACTGTGGTGAAAAGTTTGTTTACATTGGTAGTTCAAGGTGCTACATGTCATCTGAACTGTAAGAACATAAGTGCTTCCCTTTATAGTACCTTTTCAACATATTCTAGAAGAAATTTGCAACTCTACTGATGAAAAAGACAAAAATCACTCTGCTTGAAGCTTTCAGTCCCTTGCTGCCAATCTGACTGGCCAGAAAAGTGACAGATACAGAGCACCAACAGCAAAATCACCCTCTGCTACTTGCTGTGAAATAAGCCTCACCGAAGTACACAGGTTTTTCTGCCAAGTTCTCATCCCCAATTCACATATCCATTCACACACCAATATGGGGTGTGGTCCTTCTAGCTTTATATTGTCCTTATGTTACTTTAGGTAAAATATCCATTTATTCTTTTGTCAAGTCTCAAACATTCCCATATCAAAACAAGGACTGTCTAATAGGAGAGATGGCCTTAAAGTTCTGTAGTAACCAGGAAGCTTAGATCTGGCCATCTTGCTAATGTTCAGGGTCTGAAAACCAAACGAAATTGCTCTAAAATATGGAAGAGCTACTGGGGAAGTCTCAAACTCACACAACTGGCCAAGTAACTCAAAAGGATAAATAAAATTCCTATAAGGGATACACCCAGGTTTTAGGAACAAGTTTTCTTTCTAGAACCACTTCTACCTTCTAAATATAGATGTTACCTCATCAAAAAGCAGAGCTTCTTAACCAGCGACTCTATAGCAGAAGTTGTAATTGCCTCCAGGAACAACATATGTCAAAGAAAATCTTAAGAATTAAAGAGATGCTTGAAGAGCAAAGGTCCTCACTTTTTAGCCTGAGCTTCTACTTGCCCTCATGAAAATAGCTGCTTTAGTTTTCTGCACTCCCATTTGACTCATTCAATGGAAAATAGTTGAGGGGGGTACAGCTTTGAGAAAAGCATAAGAAAGGACATCTACATTTGGCTCTTTATGCTAGAACTGAAGAATAACAAGGAGTTTTATTTAGCTTGTTAGTCATCAGATTTTCACATAAAGGTAATTTTCACATAAAGTTAGCTCACAACTGTTGTTTCTCCACCACTATTTGGAACATTAGTATTTCTCAAAACATTTTAATTTCTATAATTTATGAAGGACTGAATAGTCACAACCTGCACAGACTTTCCAAATAAACAGTTCATAACCTGCTGTTCCCATACTATTGGAACAAGAGTATCCAAAACAGTAAGTCTATTCTGACATTAAGGAAAATTACACTTTCGTATACAAGACGGAAAAGACTTCTAAGCAGCACCCTTTTTAAGCCTCAATCACTTTTTTTAAGGTTGGCTCAAACATTTGATACAGTTTTAATATATTCCTGTATTTGGTAGCTGCAGAAAAAGTGCCTGTAAATAACATACAATTTGAGGTTTCATGAGAGAATATTTGAGTACTTTTATTTATATCACAATTACTGGGAAACAACTGTTAGCTAGCTTGTATTTTCTCTCGTCAAATTTTTAGGACTACCTATGGAACCACAACTGAAAGAATCAGGACACATCTGTCACCTAGGCAGCAATGAATAAAAACTTGCTTTTAGGGGTTTCTCTAACTTTTACTTGTCAAAGCATTCCAGGTCTCAGTTAATTCCATAGTATCCATTCTCCCACATCATATATACACCTCACAGCATGTAGACCACTGGGAGAAAAAGAGGAAACCTGAAACAAAACACAAACAAACAAAAAACACATCACCCCCAAAGAGACAACTAACTGCTAAACCAGATCTGAGCATTTTCAGGTATGCAGAAACAGAATTGGTTTACTTATAATTTCTATTTCCCTACAGTAAACATATTTTCAGAATTATGTTCATCTTTGAGCTGTACAATTATTTATGCTTACAATATATAAATACCTGCACTTTATCTAAGAGTTACAAGTTTATCTATATTCTGTAATAAGCTGCCAACATATTTCTTGCTAACATGACACTGAAGAACGGCAAGTAAGATAAAGCTGTATTACAGAAGTACCGTTCATTCAAATGCCCTCAGAATTGAGATTATCATCACACTATCACTTGCAATAAATGTTAACTTTTATAAAAGTATTAACTACTTACTATGTATAAAATTCTTTTCAGCAGTAGAAACAGAGCAGTTATTCCCTCTATCTCAAGAGAGGGATTTTGCAATTCTCTCATTCAGGATTACTAATGTACCAACAGAAGGTGTCTTTTAGTGACTAAATCCCTACCTACACTTGCCTAGATAGAGGAGAAAAGCCTCAAGGTTGCAGGTTATTTATTTGTACAAGACAAGTTTTACCAGTCCTGTAGAATTCTGTTTCTTCATACCTCTTAACAGTAAAAAGTATATCAGCTTCCTTTTTCCTAGCAACTCAGTATTCAGTGTGTTTCACAGCAATGCCAGGTTTCTGAAACAGTACATCCCAAAAAGCACAAAACCCCCCACATTCATAGCACCACAGAAAGATCTGAGTTGAAAAGGACCTTAAAGATCATCTAGTACCAACCCTTCTGCCACAGGCAGGGACACCTTCCACTAGACTGAGTGCTCAAAGCCCCATCCATCCTGGCCCCAGCAACTACCTCAGCAAGCTAGGGAAAAAAAAAGTTATCTTTGAGCTCTTTTATAATTTTGAACACGGCTGAGTAGGTTTGCCTTAGCTGCATGAAGGCATCTTCAAACCCTTCAACTGTTTGGTCCTCAGACTCTAATCATAATCAGTAACTAAGAGTCTGATGCCCCTTAAAGGTACTTCAAATCTTGACACCATGACAGGCTTAGATTTTCTTTGTGGTTATTACCTTATCTTTTAAGAACTAAGGTCACAGCAGCTGTAAAATGGCAAATATTTGGTACCTTTTAGTGCTATGGTAACTCATTCTGGAAATAATTCACATGTGTATGGCATAAAACAGTCAGTTTTATTTGCAGGTTAACAGCCCTTCCTAAAACAAAGGTTCTGAGAATGGTCAGTCATATCTGTAGAACGAGAAGAATTAACAGAATAATTCAGGTTAGAAGGAATCTCAGGAGGTCTCTGGGCCTCTGGCCAGGATCAGCAGTGACTCACATTAGGTTGCTCAGGGCTTCAATCCAGATGTACTTTTAATGCCTACAAAGATCCACAACCTTCCCAGGCAGCCTGTTCCACTGCAAGGTTGTTCTCACAGTGAAAGCTGGAGAGTTATTTTTGTTGTTTCATGGAGGGGGGGTTCCTAGGCTTTTTTTGTTTGCCTGCTTTTTGGGGGGGTCGTGTTGGGTTTTTTTATTAAATCTACTGGTTTTGTATCTACTTATTACAAGTTACAGCCTTTGCATCTCCTCCTGCCACCACTGTGAAGAGCCTGGCCCTGAGTTCCTGATGTAATCCTTGCAGGTATGAAGGGGCTGCTGCCAGGTCCCTCTGAGCCTGCTATTCAGGCTGAAACAACCCAGGCTCTCCCAGCCTTCCCTCACAGGGCCTGTGCTCCAGCCTCTTGACCCCCGCTACGGTCCCTCTGCTGGGCTTACTGCCAGTTGACGTTTTTTTCTGGATCAAGGAGCCAAAACGAGATATAATACTCTAGATACAGCTGAGCAGAGAGGAGCAATCACTTCCCTGCAAATAACGGCTATGCTTCTATTAAATATAGCTCAGGATCATGTTGGCTGCCTTCACTGTCAATGCACATTGCTAAATCCCTTTTCAACAGAGCCAAAGGAAATATTGACCTTTTTCCAAGAGCCTAAAGACTTCCTGCTCAACTCCAGAAAAATGAGATTAAGTCTTCTTCCTACTTAACCCATATTGTCCAAAGTGGGGCTGTTTCAGTATTTCAGATCTGCATAGGAAAGTCTGTAACCTGAAGTGATAATTAAGCTCTGAATCAGCTGCTTTGGAATAAAGGTAAAGAAGTTGCTTTATCACTGCATATTTTGTAACAGTGCAAAAACCACTGGGCTTCTGACCTTCTCCTATTTGTCAGAAAAAAACTATAAACACAGTACAAAGTGTGGAAGTCACTGTACTACCTTGGTCTCATCAGGCAAAAAAATGCCGAGTGCCAAACTAAACCTCTGGATCAAGCTTTCATGTAGCACACTGGTATCTCACTGCTAATTGCTTTCATTCTGCTATAGCTTTACAGACACTGTTAAAGAGCCACCACCCAAAGCAAGATTCTTCTCAAAGGCACAGCTAGGTCTAAAGATCTGTTGAGAGCCTAGCAACACATCTGATGCCCATCATCTCTTCCAGCTGACAGAAGCTGCAGACACTGGCTGTGAGGTGGGGGGACCCAGCACAGAACACAGGAATGTTTTAGACTGTTTTGTGAAATCCTCCACCTAGTTACAGAGGGTAAAGGTTGCACTTCTTAATGGAAAGTCAGACCCAGAGATTAGTCACCACTTTCAGTACAGGGCAGTGAGGAACCACAGTGACTAATTGTGTGCTTTAAAGTGACTGTGCTACAGCTTATCAGCCATCAGGCAGCTAGAACAGGAAGTTACACATTCTGTAAACTTATCAGTGATACATCCTAGAGATATTCGGGTAATTATTAAGATAGTGCCTGTCAAACTGTTCCCCTATGCTCTTCCCAAAAAGGAGCAGTGCCAACTCCAAAATAAGCGGTCACATTTATGAGAACATTCTAGTGTATTTCCTGCAGCAAAAACCCTCTGCCTAAAAATTTAAAGTGAGGACAGTAATTGCTTAAATCTGCAGAGCATTTTACAGTATTAGAAGTAAGAACAAATACATGCACAAGTTGCACAACCCAGAGAGAAGCTGTTTTAGCTCTGAGGTATACACAGACGCTCGTAACTCACATTTAAAGAAAGCCTAAGACAGGCAGTAGCCTTTGCAAAGCATATGGCATTAAAGACAACCATTAACTGTAATCTTCATCTAGTGATAGCAGAAAGACCCCACGTGAATTCTTAGGAAAGGCCATATTTAAAACTGATTAGTATCATACTATGAACTGGTTTCACATATCCCTCAGTTCAAGTGGCACACTACAAGTAGTGGCTCTCTACGCAGCAGCTACACTTGACATCCCCTTTCAGAAACACTAGTATCTACACACAACCTTATCTTAGGGTATCCTGACCTAGCATTGGCATAGTGGGCAAAACACTGAAGTCCAGCACATCAGACACTGTCAAAACAGGTCAGGTAAGAACCACTGAATAGCTTCTCCTCGCTTCCCCTAAAAACTCAAGATACTTGCTCAACTCTGAGGTAGTTGCCTGGAATGCTTCATGAACATTAGTTAAGATGGATGATGCAGACATAACACACCATCTACCATTGACAGTAAACACATAGATTAATTAAAGCTCATCATGAAACACAATCTGGTCCCTACTTCAGTATTCCCCTCTACCTTCCCACCACAACCACTAGTTTGTAAGCACACCCGCCACCAAGCAGCAACACTTTAAGGATCTCACATCACTCTCAGCTCATCCAGTCAATAAGGGATAGGGATACACAGATTCCTCTTTCAAGCTGTTTACAGCCTCAGACACCCAAATCTACATCCACCCCACACACTAGATGCTTCCCTCCCACTTTTTTCCCCCCCATCTTTTGTTGCAACACTTTCAGAATTAAAATCAGGTAAATTTAATTCTAACACCAAGAAATTAAGACTACCAAGCAATTTCAGCAACTACCATGATCAATCTGCACGTGTTCACATAGGAGGGAAGAACAGCAGCAAAAACCTTTACAATATACTCTTTGAGCTTCCAGTTCACAATAACCCAAATTATATCAAGCTTCCTATATGTAACTGGATTTTTTCACTGAAGTTTTATGCATCAACTTTAAGCACAATACACTTAAAAAAGAAAAAAAGGCATCACAACCTAAGCTTCCAATGCAGTCCCACAGTCTTCCTTAAACTTGTTCAAGTATTCCATTAGCTCAAGATTTTCTATTAATAGAAGAAAATACTTTCTACATTACACCAATAAGAAAAGACATTTCTATTTTATATTATTTAATTCATCAGGGAAGACACTGTTTAACTTTAAATACTAAACACTTAAGTACTATGCACTTCAACACTTCCTTCTTCATTTTTTTTCCTGCCACAGACTGACGAACAGAACACTCCTTTCCCTAGTACAGTCACTTCTACTGCCTGGCACGCTATCTCCCCACAACACAGGGTATCATTGTTAAAAAAATTTTCCAAGAGGATGGTGACAGTGGGACAGCAGTAGAAAATAATTATCATCCAAAATCTTTCTGTAATACCTCAGACATTTTGCCATCTCCATTTCAGCCTCACCCTACAGATTAGAAAAAGAGGCCAAGAATACTATTAATGTGCATTTTACTTACAGAGCTGTTATTTGCTTTAGAACCTAACTAAACATCTCCAAAATAATTCAAGCCTCTCTTCGGTATTCCCTGCTAAACTGCAGCCTTTGGTAAGAACAACCCTGCACTGAACACCACCATAATAACAAAATTCCTTTATGCCAAGCCACTCATGAAACCCAACATAGATGCTTTCACCATTCACACCAAGGCTTTCATTTTCCTTTCCCTTCTCACTGAACAGTTTGAGAATTGTATTGCTTTTTTTTTAAAGCTTTTAAAAAGGCTGTAAGGATCCAAGTTAATCAGAAAGGATTTAAAGAAGGAAGTTAGTGATGCTTAAATTCCCACTTACTAAAACTGCAAGATTAAAACTATTTCTGCAAGAAACAGCTGAATAGCATCTTCAGCATTGCTCCTAAAAAGCCATCATTAGATTCTCTCATTGTAACATCAGACAACTGCTTTTTAATACCTTATCCATGCACACACAGCACAACTTAAAAGGTTCAAATGAAATTAACAATCTAATCACCAGAGCTACACAGACCTTATCCTATCAGTTGGTAAAACCTGGTGTGAAAGTCCTGAGGTTACTCTCAATCTACATAGAATGATTTATATTATAATGCATAACATACATCAGGTAGCAACTTCCACAGCATAAGCTACCTTCTGTGATGAAGGGAGGCTTCTAAACATACCAGGTTCAATGATGACTAGAAATATAGGAAAGCAAGAGTTCACTCAAAGTGATCAAGCCTGTATGTAATGTGAGAACACAAGCTGGCCAAACTGCCTGCTAAATGGCATTTATATCAGTTGCATGCAGTGCTGCAGCTGAACACTGTTTATTTTCCATTTGTTTAATTAACACAACTGTCACATTAAATTTTGAGTCAAGATGATTTCCACAGTAAAAAAAAACCAACAAAAAACGAAGCAACAAAAAATCCACGAAAAACCCAAACCTAAACAAACAACACCCCCCACCCCCTGCCACAAGTTAGAATCCAAGTCCAGTTCTGAGCTTTGTCTTACTGTCCATGAAAAATTTGAAGGCAGAGGAAGAAAATGTGTGATCAAACAAGCTGTTTCCACAAGGACAGTTGGAAAAAGCTATTTCCAAACATATTTCATAATTCTTGGTTACATATTCATGGGAGGTCCTAGAGCTCTAAAGTTTATTTTAAAAGAGAATGCATTTTATAGAAATGTTTCAAAAAACATCTCATGTCATTCTCATCCCATGTCGAGCAGACATCTATATACACACTGATTTGGAAAGAGAAAGGGAGGACATAGAGGGGTCATTGTAGACTTGCTGAAATGTGGAAAGACTAACTACATGATGACAAAGATTCTATAAACTGTTTCCCAGTCAGAACTGCAGCTGACAAAACTGTTTAAGAGAATAAAGTCAGTAATCTCTAGACTCACTGAGACCAGTGATGTTGTGAATGTGTGCTAAGGAACCATGGTGTACAGTAATAAGTCGTGAATCACCTAACTCCATGTGATCAATTACAAAAGTCTAAGGAGAGAACAAAGTATTCAACTGGAAAAAACAGAAGAAATTTATCTAAAATCCCAGAGCAAATCTAATTTTTCCCCTTCCTAATACTTTAACTTTTAAAAAAGTAAAAAAACCTGTCTAAAAAAGTCTTTATCACAAGGAATGCAAAATGCTGCTCTAGCATAAGAAACCATGAAATTCTAACTCAATTTACAAGACTTTCAAGAAGCAGACTTTACACCTTACAGTAGGCATATTACATTATCCCTGAAACTTCAAGTGAGCTCCATATCTCAACCAAGACAAAGAATACACAAGAAACAGGTTGTCTACATAGTAGCATTAGAATTCCAGCAAAGACTGGAAAACAAGTCACTCTCAGTATCAGGCCAGCCTCTGAGGAAAATCTGATTACCTTTTAAGATAATGCACATTGTGAGCTGCCTTAAGTATGGAATACCAGATATCTGCATCATAAGCAGAAAAGGACGACCACAACTTTTGTATAAAGTTATCTGCCAAAGCCAAAAATGTTTCTTCCTACATTCCTAGGACAGCTTTACAAAAGCATACAGTCAGTTATGTATTCAACTCTAACAGTTCAATTACAGCAGAGTAACAACCCTAGTCTAAAAATGACCATTCATAGAAAGTTCTCTGCTTCCCAAAGCTTCCTCCTGCCTGATAGTAAGATTTTTGAAACAGATTTAGACAGAATTGACACCTTGTCAACTCTGCTATGTTGCAGCAACAGCACAAGTTGCAATCTCTTACTCTGCAAGGAATCAGTCAGGGCAGTCACTTGAAGTGTCCAGTGTAAAACTCCACTGTAAAGTTTCTTAAGCATGTTCAGACATCAGAACAATGAATATTCATGCACACATACTGAGACACTTTCCAGGAAGAACCTGAGTTGCCACTAACCCTCAGTGTTTGAGCTGATATACAGACTTTGCAGCAGGTAATTATAAAAAAACCAAACCCAACAAACACCAGACAAAAAACCCTACCAAAACCAAACCAAAAACTAGGGAACAGCTTACTATTCAGTTTAACCATACATTATCACCACACATACAGGAGTCAGAATAACACAGCACAAGTGGGTATTCATACATCTACAGACTTTCTCTAGAGTACTGTCAGGTAAGAGGCTACATGTTCTTTGACACGTACCAGTGTGAAGATCTACTCAAAATACAGCCTGGTTATCTGCAAACATACCTCATGGGCAATCATTCTATATAGGTGCTACCTGGCTAAGAGGTAAACCCAGACATTAAGGTCCTCTCAGACAAGGTTAGACTTAAGTTACATCAGACTGTACATTAAACATTAGGCCAAAACTGATTAACTAGTTTTGGTGCCTTGATATCCACAGGAAGAAGGTCCCATTGAGCTACAGTATAGGTCAATTCATGGGTACATCAGGTCTACAGGTATTCAATTCCCCAAATAGACTTGCAACAGACACTTTATAGTTCAAATACCACCCAAATTATAAACTAAGAAAGTGGAGAGGACTTTCTAGATGTCCATGCACTTCCAATTTATATGCCTGGAATTATGAGGTGACAAAAAAGAAAAAAAGCAGAGTCTCCCTTTGCTCTTTATCTCAATCTATGAACAGTCCTAGACCTACAGAACTCATCAAAAGAGGAGATGAGGGGTGCAGAAACAGTGCTTTAAAACAGTCCTAACAGTGACAAGACAAAAAAGCCACCTTAAATAACAATACATTTTCTGTCCACTAAGACTGTCTTTTACTCCATTGAATCACACTATTACAAATAGACAACAACAAAAATACTGTGTTCTGCAGTTTATAAGTATTTTGATTCTAACTGAAAACACTATAGAATATCACTATAAAGGCATGTGGCAGTACGTTTTTCATGTTATATTCCCAGAAAGGCATGACCAAATCATAAGTTATGTAGTATCAAACTAACACCTGCTGAGTAATACAAAGCACTAAAATCAGAAGCAGCTTTTTCACAATTGCAAGTGTCATGAAAGATTAATCAAGATGGTGCTTTTTTGGGCAAATTATGGAGGTCTAAGTACAATACTCCTCTTTGTATCCATCTTTGTAATTGCAACACAGACTTTGGTAAGCATGAACTTTTTCCTGCATGTTACACACATCAGTCAAACTTTGACTAAACTGTGTTGCCCTCAACACATGTTCTAGAAAGACCTGCAGGGCTAAAAGCTTTGTGTCTGATTCCACCACAACAGGAGGCAGAGCAAAAATAGGAAGAAAGCACACATGTACACATACTCAAAAAAGTTGTGGGTAAGGTAAAAGATCATGATTCTAGCATTTGCCCTTAATACAGCACAACAGAATAACAACCCTCTGCTTTCCTGCCACTCTGTCCTCCATGTCCCTTTGAAAGGGCATAATGTCCTCTTTTAACTTCAGTCCTTCAGTACTGAGCTCCTCAAACGTAAGAGAGCTAAAAAGACTTTAGTCAAACCATATGATGTTTAAGAGCTTATATTAAAAACTTTTTCTTAGTCCAAATTAAGGAAAAAGAAAAAACAACAAACCAGAAACTGTTTATGGGAACATTCATCCTGCATACTAAAACTAAGCCACGCAACTACCTACCTTGTTCAGCTGCCCAATGACCAGAAAGTTGTGTATACAGGAAAGCAAACTGCCTACAATCTGTAAATTATGCTTTAAAAAAAAAAAATCCAAACACAAAGAAATACTTTTAGAGCAAGAAGTGTAAGTACTTATTTTTGTTAGAGCTGAAATTTAGCCCAACTACTTGAGGTTTGCTACTTGAAAGGTACTGTGCCTTGTTCTATGGTTGATCAGCTGAGATTTATTGCATTCGTCTTACTAACTTTTAAAAGTCAGTACAATTTCGCAAATTTTACCATAGAGATACGTGTTACTCCACCCTACTTTACACAGTCTATTTGTTCCACACAGAAGAAATGACTACTTATCATCATAATACTTATGCCTGCTTGCACATATGAAAATAGTTAAGCCTTTTTTTGCCAAGACCCGCATAGAGGAAGCTAACGATCATGGTTGCCACAAAACACACAAAGGCCAACCAAAAAACCTATCCTCATTGGAAAGCACTCGACATTCAGCTATATAGCATGTGTAGTACTCAGTTTCAGAGTGGTAAATATTGTTAAGATGAATTCTGAATAGTCTGAAAACTCAGGATACAGTCACTGCAGCGGACAGAAGTTGAAACCTGTAACACTCAACTCTTCAGTAAGTTGTCTTAATATTAAACTTCCAAATTAACTTCTGAATTCCCTATGGCACCTGGGAAGGAGCAATGCCTTTAATACTTCTTGCTTCAGAGCCAAACAGGATGCCACAGCCCTTCCTCTCAAGACTGAAGTCCATCATGAAAGTTAACATATTTCTAGGAAAACAAACACTGAAGAGATTGTTTTTTTCTATTCTAGTGCACAAGCACTTTTAGTAGTCAATACAGGATTCAAATCATTTCAGTCAATGCTCATTCTCACAGGACAGAAATAAACACAGCTTCAATTTGGAGGACCACCTAGAGCTTTCTGGCACTTTATCCACATCAAGTGGAGTTAGCTGTTTTTTCCCCCAAAGGTTTCAAAATCACTCCCCATATCTGCATGCAAAGTATACATATGCTTTCAAAACAATTTGCAATCAATTCTGTGAAAAACAGAACAGATTGAGTATCTGCACTTTGGTAACTACAGCTTAAACAAGTGTGTTAAGTTAAGTTAAGTGTGTTACTTATTCAGTAGAACCTCTGCACAACTAAGGTGGAATGTCAGAAGACAGGAATGTATTCTTGTCACACAACACTCAAAATAACATGTAAAATCTGACTGAAATCAAATGAAGGCAAGCTCATGGTTCTGAGACTGCCACTGTAAGGAACTCTTGCAATACATCCTTACAGGTTAATACACTATTATAAAGACAGGAAAAAACACAGGCTTTGGCAAGACTTTTGTCAGATTCCTAACACATAGAAGCTAAAAGTAACATGAGTTAACTTTTTAAACTACAACACAGTGATAGTTTATATACATTCCTGAAACAGGTAATTACCAGAAAAACTAACAGTATGAACTAATCCAAAGTAGAATTGTAACCATTAATTTCTCTCAGTATTACACAAAAAAAAAAACTCTGATCAAAACAAAAGGCTTTCAGAATTTCAGTTTAAATGCTTTTCGTTCTTTACTGAATTTTTAATACATAAATTTGAAGCAGAAAAACTGGCAGAGGATGAAACAGAATCCTACATTGTGTTGTTCTAGCACTGTTAAGACAGTAACACAGCATTCCAGCTTTTAAAATGTCCTTTTGAGGCAATGGCACTGATGGGAACGGTTTGCTTCAGTATAATCTGTGTTCAGTCTCAAATCAAGACAGGGCACTGGTATTTGGCCCCCTTATAAAGCATCCACAGACAGCAAGTAGTGTTTCCCATTTACAAGGTTGATGTGGGGGAAGTAAAAAAAAAACCAAAGCAAAAAAGCTGTAATTACTGTAGAAGTGTACTAGAACTCTAAAGCTGTCAACAAGCTATAGGATTATATTATGCCCTCCAAAAGGAAGACAGAATTAATGAAAATGAGGTACAACCTGCTCTACTGCTGCTGCTTCTCTTTAGCAAATTATGTCACCTAAATAAGGAGATTGCCTCATTATTTCTGATTTAGCAGTAATTCAGCTTCTTAAATGGAGCATATAGAGCTGAATTCAGTTTCCTGGGTAAGACATATCATGACTGAAACTGGAAGAAAGTCTGGATACTATCTCCTTATTTAGTTCTGCTCCACTAACTGTCCAGCACTGGAGTGAACATAAGCAGGAACTTGGGTGCGTGCATAAGTAAACATTTTGTCACTTACGTACATTTCACGTGACTGAAACTAATTGTGAGAAGTCATTCAGCACTCATCACACAACAGTTTGAGATCTTAGAAGGCTAAGCAGATTACAAACTTGAAAAAGAAAAATTAAGAAATGCAAACATATTACAACATGAAAACACAAGCAGTGAGATCAGGCAACTTCTTAATAAAGGACTTTTACAGATGCAAGTGTTCTATTAAAGCTATATTGGAGAAGTAACATGCCAAAACACTTGCAATAATACTTCAGTAAAGAAAACCATTACCCTTTGGGACTTTAAGCAAGGTCTTTTACAAGATCCAGGTTCTAGACAGGCTCTGCCAGAGGCTGCTTCTTTGAGGCTGGACAGATTTCTGCACTCTGACAGGGTTAAACTCCATTGTATAGTTAACTGAGATTTTTAAAAGAAAAACAACCAAATTTAAGTTGTAGTATTAGAGACATGAACATCATTGATCCACGATCAAGCAAAAGAAGAACCAATCAAGCTCCCTGTTCTGAAGTTACACTCTACAAATGCAAACTCCAGTAGGTTTGCTAGCTCACAAGTGAGACTTGGCTATCAGAACTTGCATAAAACCAAAAACTGAATAAACGCACTAATTTTGGATTTTTTTACTAATATGGATTTAATCCATATTAGTACTGAAAGCTTCACTCTTGCAACTTTTCAAAACATTTAGGGCTGCACAAAAGAGGCTCAGCATTTCCTGAAGGAAGAACAGATGTAAAACCTTAATCTACTTTGCACTGGAAACCAAAGGCATACAAAAACACTGCAAAGCTTATTGTGAAGCTTACTGCATTGCACAGGATTCTAGTAAGATTCAGCCTATGGAAACCTCAATATATAGAGAAGAGGAAAACAGAAGACTACAGAAGAAAGCAGGAAGATAGGAAGTCTAAAAGCCAGGAAGAGGAACATATTGCAATGTGCAATTGCAATGCTCAGACTCTGGAACCCTCACAGGTCCACTGATGGCAGCAACTTGACTTTTGTTTACGAGCTTGATAAAGAATAAGTGGGATGTCCTTGGAATTTATACACAGCAGTTGCAAGTTAACCTGCATCAACTGGGCAGGGCAAAAAACAAGACACCTGCTTTTTTTTGTCCATGTACCTTCAAATGTATGGGATGTTCTCCCATTCTAGAGTTATGCATTTGAGAAACTATACTATCTTTAAAGAATTAAGTATTGAATACGTGCTTTTTTTTGCTATAAAATTCACTTGTCAGAATGAATGCACTTAAGCTTTCCTGAGTAATCATGCTCAAGAATTATTTTCTTTGAGGACCTAGACCTGAACACTGTTTCAATAAGAACCATTCTATTTACAATTATTAACTCAACAGCTTCAGATACTGACAAACTATTTTTTCATCTGCACAAAAGACTTCAGAATTTTTAATGTCATCAGACTGCAAACAAGACAACCCACTTACTGCACAGTGAGGCAGGAAGTTTTACTCAGCAACCACAAGCATGCCCTCAAGGCACAGTAGTCCCCTTCTATTACAGATACCACATATATGTTAGCTAAATGAGTAACAGGTTTTCCTAAAGCTGATTTAATTTTAGTATACAGTTCGGTCCTATTAAAGTTCCTATCAGCAGCTATAAAGTAGATTTCCAAAACTAATTATAATGGTAATAAGTACTTCAGTCTTTGTATTACCCATAACCCAACAAGATGTGTTCTGGGGAAGAGAAACAGTGATAGCTTAAGCAAGCACCTTCATACAGGAGAGACTTGCAGTTATTAATGTTCTAGAACCTCATTAGAACAGTCAGGTTTCAGTATAGTTAAGAAATATCCTTAAAACAACATCTATTCCAGACAAGACAGAGCTATCTGTGTTACATAAAACTTTCCCATTAGCAGCTTTTAAGGTCTCCAGCATCTGCTGGGACAGTGGTGCCTGGATGCATTCTTAGTGTCCACAGCATCTTCGGGGACAGTGGTGTCCATGGTACAAACAATTCTCCCAGCAGAGAGAGATCTCTGAAGACAGTGGCCCTAGTGTTACGTTAATCTTCCCAGCATCTGTTTGGACTACTGCAATACCATATCCATACTAAATAATATGTCACAGCATCTATTGTCCACTCCCCACAAATAGCATCAAATAACATTGTAGATCAACAGCCTAGCAAATCAGGGGGAAAAAAACCCAAGCAGAAGATGTATCCAATATTATTACAAATATCTCTATCTTCAAAGTCCATTTCTATACCAGAAGACTTAACTGTAATGAGGCATTTCTTCAAAAACCTTCTACATTTTCTGGTCCTTAAGAAAGACTACTCATTTTTTAAATCCATCACTTGTTTCAATATTTATTTTGTTAATCCTTGAAAAAACCAATACACTACTCTTCAGTCTTCATAATTTTACTTGGCATACTACATTATAGATAAAGAACTCTTGTTTTTAGAATTAAAAATACTTCAGATTAAGTCTCTTATTCAGCTCTCCCAGAGACAGGAAGGTAAGTGTGTGGGTTGGGTTTTTTTAAATTGACAAGAAAATATTAAGTTTCTCACAGTACTGCATCCCTGATATAATACTTTTGATGTCTACTAAAAACATTATGTTCAGAATTCATCTATGTCTTACAATATTACAGTCACAACACACTTCTACGATGCAGAAAAATACATGCTTATCAACATGTCAACCATGGCTCAATATTTAAAATTCAGGGGTAGTTTTAGATACAGATTACCAACCCAAGATTTTAAAAAAAAAAATAATCCATCTTTGCTCTCTTCAAGTTCTCCTTTTTCCATTGTATACATTCACTTCAAGGACAGCACAGAAATCAACCTCATTAAGGGCCTTTATCTGCCATGCTATTGTTGTCCCCTTAGATTTTTTCACCTAAAGTTTCTCCTCACCACCCCTTTGACTTGCCCAAATACACTTTGAGACTGCACATACTACACAAGGTACACTTGGGTATTTTTCTGAAGGACAGAGACAAGTATATGTTTTTTCAGTAAACTGTGATAATCCATGTCTGATTTTGAAAAAACAATCTAAATGGAAAATATACAGAAGCTAGCCCATTGATCCTTCTAGTAAATTAAGCCCCACATCATTAAAGTTAGGGTAAATAAAGAATCAAACTTATTGGTTTCAGAAAGAAAAAGTATCTAAGACTATACAATCTATAATACACCTAAGCAATTACATGAAATATGATTTAAAAAAAGACAAATTGGTTTGGGGCAAACCATTTAATAAACAAGACTTAAATTGAAGTTGCCAAAGCTCTTCTAAGGCCTGGTGTCTCCGATGAAGTATCATGCACCTGCTCAGTTTACACTAATACGTCTACATAACTATTCACTTGTATAATTGTGTATAAATCAATAGATGTTAAATGGTTTGAGGATACACATACGTCTTATTTTCTAAAGTCTTCAAATGAAATGTGTAGAAATGGATTAAACTCAAGGCCTAGTCTACATGGTATCCTATATTATCTTGCTAGAAGATTATGCATTAACTACTTTCCCACAAGGATTTTGAGCTAAATTTAAACCAGAAAAGATGCAACGTTAGTAGAAATGTACTCTGCCTCTAAGTCAAGACGTTTAGTTTAGCTGCACTTCAGGAAGTTTGAGTGGCTCCAAAGGAGCTGACATTCAGCAAGAAAAAACCCCACCATAGAGCAAAACTTTACAACACCATTATGATCCTTATAATAATGCTTTATCTTCCTGAGCCGAAATCACACATTTTGAAGTCCCCTCCTGTCCAAGTAGGTATCTGGTACTGCTCTAAGTGGTATGCACGTATAGCCCATATCAAGAACATACAACTTCACTAGCAAATTACGTATGTTCTGTAAAATAGTATTTGCAAGAGAAACCAAAACGGCAGATGCCCTTCCCAGTTAGAGGGGCCTCTTCAAGACTAAGAATAAGACCATTTTACCGGTAAAACAAACATACTCTAGAAATGGCAAAGATCCCGGGTCTCTGTCCAGTTCACACGCAGAGGTCTTCCGTGAAACCAGCTCTCTCAAGAGCCTATGTGTAGGTATGCCGCGCCTTTAATCCACCTGTGCCGTGCCCAACTTACCTACTCCGCTTGCACTGCTGGCACTCCTCCTCCAAAGGCAGCTGGAAGTCTTTTTTGGAGCCTCAGGGCTCTCAGGTCTGGGCTTTGCAGATCCTTACGGACAGACACTCCCACCACTGAGGTGGCAGCACGCAGAAGCAGCTAGAAAGTTTGCCACAATCTCTACCTGCCCCTGCAGCCCGCTCCTCTCCCTGCCTCAGCCTCTTTTCCGTTCTGGCCAAAGGGACCGGCTTCGCGGGCGCCCGCGGAGGCGGCCCGTCTCGGCGGGGCGTGCTGCCTCAGCAGTGCCGCGGCTGGGAGGGCTGCGGGCCGGGGGGCAGCGCCGGCTCGGGGCTGGAGCCGCGGCCGTGTTTACCGCCAGCCTCATGCCCGCCGCGGCGCTCCCTGACATCATTCATTCTGCTACACGCGCGCCCGCCCACTCCATTTCCAAGCACTGACTCACCCCGGCGCTGCCGCCGCCGCCGCCGGCCGTCGTCGAGGGGCA
>JAWWEU010000125.1:25820285-25842450 GCA_035583155.1 Acropternis orthonyx | reverse complement strand
CTGCCGCCGCCGCCGGCCGTCGTCGAGGGGCGGGGCCGGGCGAACCGGCCGGACCTCCGCGGAGCCCCCGCCCACCGGCCGAGGTGGCGGCACTGCCCCGGCCCCCCCGCCCCGCTGCGGGCGCCGCCCCCGCCCCGGGCCGCGGAGGGGGCTCGGTCGGGGGGGATGGCGGGGCGGGGGCAGTTCAGCTCGGCAGCCGGGCACCGAGCCCTGCTCTCCGCCGTGAGGCGCTCGGTAGGAGAGCCAGCCCAGCGGCAGGTGCGGGACCGCCCCCGCAGCCGCGCCAGAGCTGAGCGCCGCCACAGGGACGGGCCGCCCGCTTTGGCTGAGGGATTTCATTCCCCGAACCCCGGGCTCACATGACGATGACTGACGCTGCAACCCCCAGCTTCTCATATGTTTCAGCCTCGCCTGTCGACTTGGCTTCCCTTTGGGTTGGGGGGGGGGGGGGGGGCCGGGGTATTTTCCCCCCCCCCCTCCCTCCTTTGTTTTCAAAAGAAATCCCCCATCATTACGTAGCAGTCAGATTTCGCTGGGAGTTTTCCAGTGTGATAAGCACGTGATTGGTGGGGGGAGGAAGGGAGGGGGAGAAGGTGACAACTCATCGTCACCGGGAAGAAGGTGACTGCTCCTCCTCGCCCGAAACTGGCTGTGGCCGATGCACACCTGCCCTGCCCTGCCGTGACCTGGCACACAGCCCCGGCTGCAAGGGAAAGCACCTGACCCTCTGCTCGTCACACCGCTGGAAAGCCCCCTTCACCCAGCTATTGGCTATTCTGCTTGGGTTGCTCACACTTTGTTTTTTTCCACAAAAGCTTGGGGGAATCTGCTTTATTCCAGCACAGGGTGGAAAAATTTTCTGCACTCTCAGAGTTCCGTGGGACAGGGAAACTACCCTGGTACAGACAGGGTGCCAGGATTTCTAAGTTTTATCTTCTGCAGGCTTTATGCAAACAGTTTGTTATAACCAGATAAGCAATTCAGCTAGGCTACTGCTGTTCCTGTTGCTAGGTAAATGCACATACACACCTGTAGTGCTGAATCACAAAGTCTCCTGGAACCTCACAATGCTCTTTACTGCCACTGTGATCACCCACCACCATCCCCCCATTCTCATAGCTGGGTCCTTTAAAACGAAATCCAAAACAACCCAGAGGTACCGTGGGCAGGGTGCTTGCTTTTAACTGGTTAAAAAGACATCTACATATTGCATACACTTAATCACATGAAAGCCTTTGCAGAATTGTATCTTACTTCAAGATGTTACACAGAGAGGATTAAAACTGACAGAGTAACAGTTCAAGTGTAGAAATAGTAATGAAAGTAAAAAAAAAAATCTATAGGCAAATATAGATATAGCAAAGACTAAACAGAGGCCCCTCTATTTTTCTTAATTAAAAAAGCAATTTAAGGAAGGTTAAAAGGAAAGAGGAAACTTTACTTCTGTATTTAAATAATTTGTGGAAATGCCAGTAATCTGAAACACTGTCATTACTTTTAAATATTATTCCCACTGCATTTGAGCAAAAAAAATAGCAGTACAGTAACTCGCTCTGTTCAAGGTTACCCTTCACACCCAACCTTCAAGCCCATCCTTGCAGATGACCTGTTGAAGTGTAGAACTTGGTCACAGAGCTCCCGTTAAGCTCAGAGGTGCATCTGTGAGGAGCAGCTTGCATGAGAGGGTTTTGAATGCCTCTGCTAACTACTGCGTTCAAGTCCTGCCTAACAACAAACTTTTGAAAGTGCCATATTTGGGAAGTCACAAAACTTGTCAGAAGAATTAGCAGCACATACTTGATCTTTACTTTAGATTAACTTCACAAGACCGTTTTCAGACAGGAATTAGACAGAACATATGACTTACAGAATAATAACTTTTTTAATGAGGAAAAAAACCTCTCACATACATACGTAATTCCATGGGGAGACTAACATACAAGCCATATTTCCCCTCACCTACCAAGGAGGCAGACTGGAGGGAGAGAGTACAGAAGAAGAGTTTTGAAGGGGGAAAAGAAGTACTGTTCCTTTCAGTTGGAACAAACCCAGCATCTTTTTCATTACTGTTTACTTTTTCCCGCTTTCATGAGATCAGCAGGGATATTCTTGGAAATAGTAATTCTATAAACGAACACAGCCAGCCTGTGCATTAAAATTCTGACTATTTCTAAAGAGACACCCAGGCAGTTTTCAAATGCAGTTACCATCAAAATCCTGCTTAGTTCTACTATGGGAGAACTGAAACTGCAAGATGGGGTTTGAGGGGAGAGAAAACAAGAACCATATAGAAATTTCTAGCTCAGGCTGACTTTACAGTTTATAGACAGAATAAACAGTAGTACCAAAAAAAAAAAAAAAAGTAAAAAAAAAAAAAGAAAAAGCCTATTTGTGTAACCAAGCCATAGCAGACATCTGTGCAGAAATTTGATAGGGAAAAACCATGTACTTGTGCTCAGCCTAAGTAGTTTCAGAACTAATTAGTTGTATAAACACACATGTTCTAAAAAGCTCAGATATATTTGTAGCCTTTATTACAGCTGCGTTAAGGGTAGATGAAAACATATGTAAGTATTTTATGCTGAAGTGTACCCTACACTCCCATAACTAAAGTCCCTCATAATTCTTCCTTCCCTTTTCGCCAAGTAGCATATAAATCAGAGCAATCCTGCAAACTACTTCTATTTAGGTCTAATGTGAGATTTTGTACCCTGGTTCTCACAGCAGCCCTATTATATCTATGAAGGTGCTAGGTGATACTCCTACCTTAAAACAGATGAACTAACTCCAAAATGATTTATTATTCCCATCCAGTTATGTAAGAATAAAACACACTAAAGCCCAACAGAGGTAGAATATTAAATCATAAAGAGATTCTTCATCAGCATACACTTGCTAAGTATTTAACACCACCTAACAAAAGTTTCACAATTCCAGAATTAAATGCGTTTCAGTGATGATATGAATTTCATCTCTCCTCATCATTATTTCAATCATTCACTAGTTCTTTTTCATCATCAAGGGCTTTAGAACAAGGAAAATGAAAGCTTACCTTGTAGGTTCACCATTAATGTCACTATTTTTTGGCAACTGAACAAGAGGATGAAAAGCCACAAAAGAAATCATAAGACAAGTTTTTCCATCACTACTCCCACAAGCACCAGCTCCCAAGTACACAGCACTGCCCTACTACTGCAGGAGCCTTAAGAAACACCTTTATAAATCACCACAGCGAACCCAGAGAACAAGCCGGTAGAAGCTGAACCCAAACATACACCCAAAAAGAAAAGAAAGACGACTACTTTGCTATGAAGCACAAAGCTGTCAAGACAGGCACCACCATACCAAGCACACGAACTTGCTGTAGCGGTACCACGCTGCACAGAGAACCGGCGAGCAGTGAAACCCCAGCGAAGCCCACGGGGGGTTACCTGGTGTCACCTGCGGCCTGCTGCGCTGGCCCGGCGCTCGCTCCCTCCCTCCCGCCCGGCCCGGCCCGGCCCCGCTGCCCGAGTGCCGAGGCGTGGGTACCGCCCGCTCTTCCCAGGCTTTCAAAGGAGGCGGGAAGCGGCTCCAGGCCAATGGGAGCGGGCCGGGAGCGGGCCGGGGGCCGCCCCGCAGGTGCCGCTGCCGCTGCCGCCCCGGGCAGGGCCCGCTGCGGGCGCTCCCGCTGCCTCTGGCCCATCGCTTCCCCATCACGGCGCTTACCGACCCTTCCTTGCTGGCTAACCTTGCTGCTTCAGACAGTTTATGTTCCCGAAAAACTGCAGGAATAGCTGTTTTCACAACCACCAGCTCGGCAGAGATACTAAGTTTTTCAAACTATTTTCCCAAAGACTTACGTGTTATTGAGAGCATCCCTGGATAGTTTCAGAGTACAAAAAAACCCAAAACCAAACCTGAAGCTATGTGGAATTCTACTCCCTGCTAAAGCTCAGGGGAAAGAGGAAAGTAGAGTTAGACTACAGATTTTTTTCATTTCTTTTTTTTTTTTTTTACAAAGTAGTAAGTTAAAACAAACTTTGTACTTTCCCCTCGGTATTTCGCTTACATAGAGCAGAAAAAGCTATATCACAAAGTTATCCTATTTTTTTTTCTTTTGGATGCCATTGTGGGATCACAGAATCATAGAATGGCTTGGGTTGGAAGGGAACCTTGAAGATCATCCCATTCCAACCCCTCTGCCCAGGGCAGGGACACCTCTCTCTAGACCAAGTTGCTCAGAGCTCCATCCAGCCTGGCCTTGAACTCTCGTGGGGATGGGTCATCCACAGCTTCCCTGGGAAACCTCTCCCAGTGCCTCACCACCCTCACAGTTGAGATTTTTTTCCTAATGTGATTAGGAACAGTATGGGGTGGAGAGGTCTGCTTTCTTGTTTGATTTTGGTAATTCTTTTAGTATTCAAACTGTCTGGAATCAGACATGCTTTAGAAGCCGTGAAATCAGAGATCTGGTTCAGTTTCCTTAAACCGGCTTCTCTTATGACTGAAGCCAAAAATTGATTTTCTATCTAAAAATATATACATCCAGAATCACTGCCTCTGGCTTCAGAGTGCTTCCTATACACAACACTGGCATTTGAATAAATACTTTTCTTATAAGAAACAAGGCTTCAGAAGAAATAACAAGAGTGCAGGTGCTTACTTGACAGAGGGTATAGGGGGGAAAGGGGAGATCAGGGAACAATAAAAGTAAATTGTAGTTTATCAGCTCTATATGCAAGCAAGGTGATTCTAGGAAATTGCATCAAGCAGAAGTATAGGAAATTTTCTCAACCACTTTAGGAAAAGAGGTAACATTTTTGGAAACAACTAGAAGATCAGAAGAATTATGCTAGACAACTAAAAAGGCTTATTAAGGCTTTTTTGTAACATCATAAGGATTTCTGGATATGACATTAAGTGCAAGAAAATTAAGAGAAGAGTGCTGTGCTGTACCAATTGTCACAAAGTCAAATGACAGGTGACTTGGCCCATCTTCTTTGCTACTCAGCTTTATCTGCTATATCTTCTCTACATGCTCCTGAATTGGCTTTCTCTCTAACTTCTCTTATCCCATCTTTCCTGTGTAGCTTCCTTTTAATTTCTTGGCCTTAGGATTTTTTTGCAGCAGGCCCATATTCTGAAACAGAATAGCTGGGCTAAACATCTGACTGCTAGACAACATACTCTTCAACAAAAAGTTTATGGGGCTTTTCCCCACTAAAATAAAACAAAGAGCCCTAAATTGTAATGCAAATGAACAGTAGCTGAACAAGAGTCTCTATTTGTCTCTGCACATCTCTGCTTTTTCTATGAAGGAGAATTTTATCTTATGCAGCTGGGAAAGGAGAAAAAATAGAGGGAAAAGACAGTAAGATGGGAATGTGAATGAGCAATACAAAACTGCTGAGATTTACCTCTCTTTATTGAAGTTTATGAGCAATGTAATTTTTATCTCATTATCTTACATTTTAGGATTCTATTAGTATAAAGACTTCTTTTTAGCAAAAATTATTTTTAAACCTAAGCAGCTGACACAATTGCATGAGGGACAGGTGGCCTACTTAACAAAAAAAAAAAAGTGACTGCTGTTGTCATCTGAATGTAAATTCGGTATGAGACATACAGACAGATCTATCATACCAGAGTAACCTCCTATGTAATCTACTGACCTGTCTCTGGTAGCAGGCAATGCAAGAAGCTTCAGAAGAGGCACAGTGACAATGTAAATAAAAGGTGGGTAAAGGACAGAAAGGAGTAAAGGATCCCTCTATCCTCATTGCTTATCTACTTACCCTTCCAACAGAGAATCACAGAATCGTTGAAGTTGGAAAAGACATTTAAGACCATCAAGTCCAACCATTCACCTAGCAGCACCATCATGCTCACCATTAAACCATGTCCTCAAGTGCCATATCCACACACTTTTTGAACACTTCTAGAGATGGTGACTACACCACTTCCCTGGGCAGTCTGTTCCAAGGCTTTACAACCCTTTTCATGATTTTTTTTTTCTGGTATCTAATCTAAACTTTTGAGTTTGAGGCCCTTTCCTTTTGTTTTCCTTCTACGTAGCATAACAGGAGAAGCATTTTCTCCTTTTAAATAAAAAGACCAGCAACCAACAAGTAAGGTTTAATGAAGTTATGCACTGAACAGCAAAAAATTGCTGCTTTTGGTGGTTTTTTTTTGTAGGTTGTGATACTCCTCTGTTAAGTAAGATCTTAACACATTCCCATTCTTATTTCTCCAAGAGTTTAAAAAAGTTTGAGGAAAAATACAGAAGGTGTACAAAATAGTCTCAAATGAAATTTTGCTTTCACTTCAAGCAAGACGGTAGAATAAAGTCTGACTGAAATAACGGCTAAAACGTTCTGACAGATATCCTTCAAGTAAGTGAATGAGTCATGAATCTTAGAGATAAAGAGGCAAAAGACAGAGCTGACTCCTATGAAATTCTGATTCTGAATTTCAAATATGACACGCTTCTTTTGATATTCTCTGTATTAACAGGACTTTAACACGTCTTCTTTTCACAGGACTCAAAAGATAAATGAGTTTTGTTTAAAGATGCATGTAGACTTTTGTTCCACTGTATTTGAAATGTATTCAGAGTAGTTTGCAGCTCATTCCTATGTGGCAGCAAAATGCCTTGGTGCTAGTCATGACCAAGAGATTTAGTGCAAAGGCCACAGTTGAGAAAGTGTTGTTTAGTGGATGATTTTTTAGACTGATAAGCATGAGTCTTTATAGCAATTTCTATGTATCATCACACAGATATGATTAGACAGCCTCTGATGGCATGAAGCCAACGTAAAGGGATCCAGGTATTGTTATGTCCTGCCAAATGTACATTTACCATCATAAAAAATGTGTTCTAGAGTGTCTTTTCCTTTGATTCATATTTTTTAATTGATTTGGAGGAGGATTCAGAAAGGGTGAGTCATAACACAGGGAAAAGGGCTCTTCCTATAATCCTCTGAGAAAAAGGATGAAGCATGTTCTCAAGTCTCTAGCTTGAGAAGAGGGGCAGATCTCAGAACAGATGAGGAGGCTGACAGTTTTCCATAAAATGTCTCAATGGAAAACATAATAGCATAATCTTGACTTTAGGCACTACAAGTTTATAGGTAGGCAGACCAACGAGACATCTTCATTGTTAAGAGTCTAGTTTCTTGTTCTGCTTTTATAAATAATCCACAAGGAGTTGTAAGTGTAGGTATCTCCAAGGTTGCACGCACTAGGAAAGGCAATAGAAAGTAAGATGGAAACGGAAGTGTATTCTGCAGTCTGAAGTTGATGGGAAACTTGTATCTAGCATGAATATAATTGATACTGATTAATTATGCACCAAGCTGATTTGACATTGTGCCAGTTCAGGGATAGGCATAAAAAGTATGCAAGTATTAAAAATCTGCAGTGTTACAGGCTTTGAAGAAGGAACTATACTGACACTAGAAATATGAGGATCTTTAGCTCCCTTTCAGAGTATGAAGAAAAGTAAAGCATATATTATACTCCGACTGGAGAGTAGTACTCCCTTCTGACTCAGGAGTAACTGAGCAACATATGGAAACACTGCTGATCATAAAACTACTATGAGAAAGCGTTGGCATCCACAACCCTGATGATGATACCCCAAATAAATTACTGACCACATGTAATTAATTAAAAGAAAAAAAATTAACATATTTCCCTAACCAAAAGCAGCCTTTGTGGATCACCCCATAGAAATAACTCCAGGCAAACACTTTTCTAGTCCATCTGGAAAACCTGCAGTACCTGTGGGCTTTTGTACAGCAAAAGAAAAAAAAAAAAACCTGCTGCAAATGTCCAGTACACAGTCTCACTCAAATCTCTTATTTCTACTCTGCTTGATACTTGCATTTTCTAAACATTATTTTATAACTTTGTTAATTTCTTCACAAAAAAATTGAGGGGAAGGCTAATGAGAATACCAGAAAAATACTGCAACAACAGAGAAACATGCCATAGTAGGCAGTCATGGCTAAACTGGATATTGTGGCCACTGGGAGTTAGTTAACTAGGACCTCCTTCTTTATCTTTCTGCTGGGGCTGGGGGGACACATGCCAGCTGGGAATGGCACAATCCACAGTGGAAAAGTATTTTCACATCACCTGAGTCGTAAGTAATGATTCTGTGTAACAAGTCTGTGTAATGATTCCTGAAGATTTCATGCTGCAATGGTTATACAAGTTAGTTAAACATTGTCTTTAGAGGCACTGAGTTTGTTTGTTTGTTTTTTTAATCTCTTTTTAAAACCTATTGTTACTTAATTCAAAATGCCTTTCTTTACATCTTAAGCTGTTATTTTGCTGTTATATGGAGACAAAGAGAAGGACAAACTAGAAACTGTCCCTAGTGCATATGTCCTTATTTGTGATTTTGACTCTGGTTAGAAAGAGAAAGAGGGGGGAACCAGATTTTTAGAGTAGGCATGGGCTATCTCCTACAGCAAAAAAATATAAGATCTGGGACATAAAGCAGAATACAAGTGTCTTATATTACTAAAATTTCTTGAATCATGTGGGGATTAATAGCCTTTGAACCAGAGAACTCTTGGCTAAAAGATCATGATCTAGCTTACATTAGGCATCCCAAGGACAGAAGAAGAACTGGAACCCATCAATGGCCAGTGTCAATCATTTCCATTCCACTTTTTTCCTATGCATCACTACAGTCCACATGCTGATGCTAACAGGTTTATGATCATGCAGTCTTTTATGCGGACATCAGCTCCTGGGATAATTTTTGCTTCCTGCATATTTATCTTAAAATGGTGGCAATACTTAATGGTCACTTGTAGAACTACGTTTTAGTTCTTATAATGGATTTGTAGAAATAACTTTCTCATGTGGTAAAGGTTTTATGCCACTGTCCTTTAAAAAATGCCAGGAAGACTAGGGCACAAATGGGGTGAATGCAAATACTGCTGACTGTAACTGCCCAAAGAAGCTTAAAGGAAAACTGTACCATGTTCATTGATGTTAATTTCAGCAGAGGGGACTGCAATTTACCTATATTTGCTCTACTTTGCTAAATTTTCCTTGAGACTATCAGACTTACATGTTGTTTTCTGTCCTAAACTCCTAAGCAGTGCTGCATGCTGCCTGTTAAAAAGTTGTCACGTTCAGTGTCAGGGTTAGCTCCAAATTGAATCACAGACTTCCTCAGGCAGGAATGGACCTCTAGTGCAATCTCTTCTTTGAAGATGGGTCAACACTTTGTTCAGGCCAGAATGCCCAGAGCTTTGTCCCGCTGGTCTTGAAAACCTCTGAGCCCCCACAGTCTCTCTGGAAAACCTGCACCAGAGTATCATCATATTGAAATATATTTTCTTTATATCTAGCTAGAACTCCCTTTCTCAATTTCTGACTGCTGTTTCTCATTTCTTTTCTTATCCCTCTGTAGAGACCCTGGCATCAGACTTTTGGTTGGTAACATCTTCTTGAGCTTTGGAAGGCTGCTGCTAGGTTTTCCCTAGGGCTTCTCTTGTGACAAATTTCTTATCTGCTTCAACTGACTTTCTGCTAAATCTGTAAAGTGTTTAGTGAGGTACTGGATTTAACAGTTTTGGTATTAATATAAATTCATGAAGTTCTGCAGGTCACAGATAAAATCCTGGAATTTCTACTAAATTTCTATCACAGAATCACAGAATATTCTGAGTTGGAAGAGACCCACAAAGATCATTGAGTCCAACCCTTAAGTGAATGGCCCGTACAGGGGATTGAACCCATGACCTTGGCATTACTAGCACCAAGTTTTAACTCACTATATTATAAAGCATTGAGAAAAATGTTTGCGGTCTTAACATTTTTAAGAAAAAACCAACATTTTTAAGAGAAATACAGAATCACATTTTATTTCAGTGCTTAGCAACCAAGTAGGTGGTGGGCCATAATCATCAGCAATGTTTTGATGTAGAAAGCAGTTTCCAAAATAAAATAGGAAGAAAGTCCTATATAACTTTTTCTGTATTCTGGCATAATGTGAAAAAGGTTGAGAGAAACAGGAATTTCTCTTCTGCAGGATTTAAAATGACTACTTAAATTTTCTTAATCAAGAATAAAACCTGTAGTATGAGAATAATAGTTATAAACATTTCATTTTCATACTGTCTATTCAGTTATAAAACACTTTAATTCTTATTGATAGTAGAATCCAAGCCAGTTGTGAATTGCCAAACTCAAATTCTTGAGGGATATAGTATGTGACTGCTTCTCTTCTGCTTAAATTTACTATAACTTTCCCTGTTCATTATTTTCATCACTCTTCTCTGCTACTGCTTCACAGTGCTCTGCAAATTTTCTGATGGCTGAGATGCTTTCTATATATTCTTGCTTTCATTCAAGGTTCTTATGACCTGCTTTTTTTTTCCTTTAGATGACTCTCAAGGTGACAAAAAGTTAAGATTTTGTTGAATAACTTAGACACTAAAGTCAGTAAGAAAATAAAGATAGGATCATTTTTTACATACTGTAGGGGTGTCTTCTTTAAGTGTTAACCTAAGTTTTACATAATTTTAATGTTTTCAGTCCTTCAAATATTAGTATATAATGTCATCAGTTGATTTTTCTAAGCATTTCTTATAAGCAATAAAATGTTCAATATGTTTATCCATATGCCTCCAAGCTTTGTAGAAAGGAAAGTATTATGATTTTTCCCAGTTATTAAATAAAAATAAGATTGTACAGTGGTGGCTTCTCCAAAGTTCAGCTGCACATCAGAAACAGGATGAGGTTTTCTGACTTCAGCTCACTGATGTATATACTATATGCAAACATCACACTATTTTTTACCATAGGGAAGTCTATTGTGTATAGAATAAATAAATCTTGGAAATTGGAAATAAACCCAGAATGAAAACATGTTGGTATTGGGGGAGTGGCTGTGTGCATGGTTGCACAGATGTGGGACAGATCAGGCCTCTGGTGTATGGAGTATGAGAAAAAACTTCAGAAAGTGCTGGAATAATCTTTTTAATATGACCATATTATAATATTGTTCCAAGGACATTACAGAGGGAAAGAAGGCCACATAAGCCCACAGTGTTATGCTAAACTTTGTTAGCCTGCAAAATAAAATCCTGAACTATATAGAAGATAGGGAATTCTGTAAATCTGCTGTTTATTTTAGGATTCTTAAATAAAAGACTGGAATTCTATTTGTATCCCTGCATTGTAATGTTGGGCAAGTTGCTCCTAATTAAGTTTTATATATATTTTCATAGGTTTTTGATAGCCCTGTTACACAGGACCTGTGACCAGCCCCCTCTATCCCAGATTTTAATCGGCTGGGACGTATTCTGAATCTCTCAAATAAGTTTATACACATATTTTGGGACCCTAATTTTAATCCCCATTCATCTGTCCTTTTTTTTTTTTTTTTTAAATACTTTTAAGATTCCCACCTAAAAGTGAAAATCTGAAAAACTGATGATATGTCTGCACTTGTATTACTAAGTATTGGGAAAAAGTTGAGTTTGTCTGTATTATGTATTTTTTGACTTCCCGGACTTTAGCATGATTACATACTAAAGAGGCTAGTTTCTCATATACAAGTATATTGCTTGTATTAAGTACTGCTAATGTCAGCTCAGCTAAGATATGGACCATAACATCCTAAGTCCTAAAGGATGTGCACTTGCACTCATTGCAATCATTATGGCTTTTAGAAAACCCCTTCTTAGTTTACAGAAATTAGCTGTATAAGGGAAACTGCAGGGACTTCTATGTTTTAACAATATATCCTGAACAGGTTCTAAATAAAAAATAATAATAATAATAAAAAAATCTTGATATACCTTATAGCAAATACAAACATCAATGACAGCAATGGGGAAAATGTGGACTAAAATACTGTCTCTTTCCATCTGAAAACTTCTATTGTACAGCAGTTGTGTGTATTTCCTAAAATTATATTGACAGCAGCACTGAAAAAAGAGATTCACCTTGCTAATGATCTCTGGTTTTGGTAGGATGATAAGTACGAGAAAAAGAGAATATCTGTTCTTACCATAAACAGGAAAAGAGGGTTTATAACAGCAGCATTTTATAGCACCTCTAAAATTAACTCTGAGTCAAGATTTCCATGATAAATGATTTTTTTTTAGAATTAATACAGAGCAGCTTAACCTATAGACACATTAAAGAATTTATTTCAAACAAGTTAGTCTGTAAAGCAGGTTTTAAAATAGTACATCTGGAAACAAAAACATAGATTTGTACTGAGTATCCATTTTCTCTTCTAAATTGTCTGGCCTACAGTTTTTCCATCTTTCTCTGTGATTGAAATGTAAGGCAATTCAGGGGACAGGCAGTTGTCTTTAAATTGTAGGAGAGTTAGGTTAGAAAGCATCTCTGGAGGTCATGCAATCCAACCTGTTATGAAAGCAAGGCTAGTACTGTCCAGTCAAATTCTGAGTATCTCCAAGAATGTAAAGTTCATAGGGTTTTTGTCAGGAAATTCCAGTGCTTAACCTCCTCACTGGGACATTTTTCTCCTTCTATTTGGCATTTTGCTCTTGTACGTCTAACAATCTCCATTTGCAATAATGACTGGACTAACATTATGAAGAAAGACTTATTTTACAACACCTTCCACAGTGTTTTAGGCAAACACATTTTACTAAACATTGCAGCAAGCCTGGAATGCATGTTTGCTGAGTAAGCAGTAACCCCTCAGACCACATTACCTCATGTCAAATCTCTACTCACTATCTGATCAAAATATTAATCACTTTTGATCATAAATTTACTTGTTAGATGATATATTGTCCAGTAGTTAAAGGTGAGCAAAGAGCTATGACAGACAATTTTGACATTTAAAAACTGATATGATTTCTTATTGAAATGGAAAATATTTGTTTTGATTTTAAGTTTTTTCTGAAGTAGGCATACACCAAACAGCAGGAGAAAATGTTAATGGAAAGAAGAAAAAGAAACTGAAAGCACAGCTAATTGTGTGTACTTCATGTACTTCGTATAATACAAGTGCAGATAGTACAAGGAGGAAAAGGTGATTTAACTTTCTTAATTATTCATTTTTAACAGCAATTATTACCTTACAATAAGGAAGTTTTCTGGGCTTTGTCAAGTTTTCTCAAGTTTTGTTAATTGCTAAAGACATTCTTATCTCTAAAAACTAGGTAAGGGTAAAAATGCTTTTATTCTGCTAGTATTTCATACCATTAACTAAATTTGGCATCACTGTTTCCTTGAATGGCAGAGTCAGTTATAGAAACTCTTGCTACCCTCCCTCCCTAACCCCTCCTCCCCTGCTACTAAATGCCATTCCTACCTAAATGCTGCAATTTAATGCTTCTTCTGCTATGAGAAAAAAACCACCAAAACAAACTATGTTTTCACTTTCTTTTTTCCTTAATTATCAAATTCTCCAGTCTTTAATGCAAAAGTATGAGTGGCTGAATCAACTCCAATTTGTCCTAGTGTGGAAACGCTCCTTCTAGCCATTGCTTATGGCCAGCATATAGCAAATGACATGGTGACCTCTTCTCTTCCCCTGACCCTCGTAAGTAGTGATCAGGTGCTGTCGTGCCGACACAAGCACTGCCACAAAGGTCTGTCCATTAGGTTTTAGGATGCTGTAGCCTACTTTTGAAGCTGAGCTGCCACAAACACTGCATTTTGAAGTATGTGGAAGTTGGATAAGTTCTCAGAAGCATGTTGTGCCACAGTGCCTAAAAAGAGGGGTTCTTGAGATGCAAATCTCTGTATGTAATTATAGAAACTGAAAGCAGAGTATGTTACAACAAAATGAGGTGCTAATTTATAAATAAGGACAAGCACAGAAAGGAAATCAATTACAATAAGATTAAATATCACAATAGATCAGACACAGCAACAGAATCCAACCTCAAGACAACTAAAAGATATTAATAGTCTGTGCAAGAATTGCTCATTTGCCTGATAATCATTAAAACACTTCCCTCTATTTCTTTCATGTACCACTGCAATTAGAAAATGTAGGAAATTGCTTATCCCTGATATTCAAGAAACAATATTCAACAAATTTATATGCATCATATTTAAATATCATAGTAGAAGGTGGTTTAGCACACTGCAGCAGTATTAATACATTTTACCATAGCTCAAATTAAATGTAAGTAACTTCTTGAAAGTCTACCACACTATGGAAGTGTAAATGGAAGACTTTTCTAGTCTTACCATGTGTAGTATTTGAAAATACTGTCTTTTTAGTATGAAAAAAAATGTCACATGTTCTGCTCCATCTTTAGAATAAGAATTTCCTAATGGGAATTTCTGTGGTATATGCACACTGCTTTTGGTCAGCCAGTGATTTCAAAATGATGCAGAATCTAACACAGGGACAAGAGCTGCCACTGCCAGTGGCGGCCTGCTATCACTGCAGCTTTTGCTATACTGAAAAAGGAGTTATCTAATACCTTCCAAAGTCTTGCACTTCTCTGCTGACATTGCAAATTAAACTGACCTATTCCAAGTGAAGTGAAGTGAGGCTGGGCTTTCTAAACTTTCTCTCCCCTGTAGATAATAGGAATGGAGAGATATAAAATAAACAAATAATTCTGAAGGATGCGTTTAAGTTTTACAGAAAAAAGTAGAAGTTAGACACATCACTAGCTCCTAACAGCAGCTGCCTAGGTTTAAAGACCCATGCTGAGTCACCTCACTATTACACAGAGGAATATTCCCCCTAAGGGCAGCTGGGTAACATTAGTTTGAATCCAGAAAATAAAATGAGCTAGAGAATCTCTCAGGAGCAGAGAGAGTAGATGAATGTCATTTAAAACACTGATAACAAGCAAGGTCAAATGAAAATGTAGGTGTGTATTACTTTGTTATTTAAATTTTAACAATAATGGCCAGACCTGGGTAACTTTGTGTTGTACTCCATATAGTCACATATTCAACATTACACAAACTGTTTATCATAAGGGTAAATCCTGTGTTGTTCATCACTGAAACTTGAAGAGAAGAACTAGTAAAACCTCTTAGACTTGGGAGTCTGGCAAAATTTACATTTTAAATATAAACTAGGCATTACTTCTAAATATTTATTTTCTCCAAACTTAAAAAAGTTTCAAACACATATTTTATGCTGGTTTTGGAATCAGACAAACCTTGACTATGGTGTTATTTTACATTGGTGGGTAGTAAACTCTGCACATATGTGTCCTAGAAAAAGGTTTTGAGGTTTCGCTCTAAAAAACATAAATGCTGGGTGTGTGGTAAGTATAATCTATCTTAAGATGTTGCTGTTTACAGCAGCTAACCACTTACATTAGTTTCTGTCCATTTTTTGAGATTAATAACTGTATTCAGTTAGATTTTCAGGTTATATACTAGGACATCACTGTATTCTAGATTCTCCTACATTCTGCTAGGTTACAAAACTTTAGTCTCAAATGTAGAACTTCAGATCCAAGTAATTCTAGACAGAGCCAGCTATCATCATTCATATCAATTTTGAAGTCTAATTATAACAGTATAAAGACTAATCTGTGTACTTTGTAGAATTTAAATGTTCACAGACAAAGGTCTTTCTATGTATTTTTCTGCCTATTCATAGAGCTGAATAAGTATAGGCCATCTACATAACCACATTTCCTTATATCCAATTTTGTTTTGTGCCTAAAAGCATAAATATGACAAAATATGTATCAAACATCTTTCTGTGCTCATTATGAAAACATAGGTTCTAACTATTAGCATATATACACAGATTTAAAATAGAAATAAACTCTGAGAACCCAATAGCCATTATTGTTCCCTAAGCAGAGCACTGAAAAGGAACTTCTTTTTTCTTATATCTAATTTTTTAATTATAAGAAAAAATAAAATAAGTAAAAATCACTTTTAATAATTAATGGGTAGCTTATATGATTTAAAGAAAATAATCTGTATTGAGTTGGTGCATATGTTTGCAATTTGTTCTGCAAAAAGAACACTGTGGCATTTTGCTGTAGCTGGCACATACGGGTATGTTTTATTTCCGTATTGATCCTTTGTGGTGTGTTGTAAAAGAGGTCTGTAAATTATTCATGTCTGAACCAAATTAGATTCTAGAAAAATACCTTTACTGAATCCATTTTAAGGGCAGCAGAATTATAAGGTCAGCTGGCTTAGTTATAGTGATTTCTAACAATCATTCAGTTGCTAATAATACCTCAATCATCATGTAAAAACCATTTTCAGACACTGAATGTAAAAGCAGAGGTGCAAAGTAAGTTTAGATAACAGGCCTCTGAAGGCACCTTACTGGTTTATCTCTTTGCCCCAGAAGTACTAGCCTGCTTATGTTCTTTCAGGGCAGGAAACAAAACCATGTGAATAATAAATGATCAGTCCAAAAGCCTTGAGACTAACACTCTTCAACTCATTGAACAGTGTCTTACCACATGGCTATTCCCCTGCACTGTAAAGCAAATTAGTGAAGTGATCCAGGTTTGCAATTTTTAAGAGGAATGGAATCAGGCCTTCAATGGGCTCTCTGAAACAGTACTGGCCAAAGTCACTAATCTTCTTGGGCACCTCTGCTGAGCAGTGCAGAAACAAAAATAAGTTTGTAAAGTGATCATCTGAATTATTAAATGAATATGTAAACACATTGTTTATACATACAGGAACTGGTAATTATTTGCATACACTGATAATTGTTATCACTTCCTCTATAATGGGGATAGGATACTTGAGTACTGAGGAGGAAAAAGATAACCACAGCTCAAGACTGGAAATAAACATCTGTTACAGTCTCACATTTTTTGACCAAGAGATTGCTACACAGATACTCATAAAGAACTGGTAGAGTTTTAAATTTGTTTTTCTTTTCACGAGTGCTTCCAAGCCTGTTGTGCAAGGCATGGAGCAGCTAACAGGTACAACTATGCTGTCTCCTTAGGGTGAGGTCATCCTGAGTGGCACATAAAATAGCTGAAGTAATGTAACTGTTGTAGCACAAGAACTCCATGCCAGCAAGTTGTCCAAATATTTACTTACCTTTACCAGCAACTTTTACAGCTGACACTGAACTGCTTGCTGCCATGGCTACGCTGTTTCCAGTAGCTGAGCTAATTCATTTGAATCCAGCTTGAGTTTCTCTTGAGTTTCTTTGCAGATACAACTCTATCTCTACAAGGTGTATGACCATCGTTACCAATATACAAATTTTTCTGTTCCCTTTCTATAGCATGTAAGACCTTGAAGGATTAGGTCAAATATATAAATGAGAAAAAAAATGTTACATAGAAAGCACAATTACTTTGTGATGATGGTAAAGGGATTACATGCTAAAGCATGTAAAACCAGCTGAATCTAAAAGTGTTTCTCAAGGTGCCTTAACACCATAAACTTCTCAGGTAACATCCAAGGCATTCCAGGATTTAAATTTTTGCTATGGAGAGTCTTCTGGCATTTAGAGTCTGCAAGTAAAATCTACATTATTCATTTTTGGGGTGTTTTGTTTGTTTGTGCATTTGTTTTTGTTTTTACTTTCCTGTTAGGTATTGCTCCAGATCTAGCACAGCCTTTCCTCCTGCTTTAACATATTACAAATCATGTTACTATAATTAAAGCTATACTGTAAAACTGGTAAGTTGATTAGATGCTGGAAAATGGAGTTCAGCTTAGACTGCTTGATTTCAGTTTATTACTCTGTACCAAACCCAGATGTATTTTTTTTTTACTCACCCTCCATTTTAGTGAAGCATGTCTGTAAGGAGGAGACCAATAAAATCGATACTAAAATTACAATAAAAACCCCCATATTTTTCATTTGCCTCATAATCTCCCATGTAACTTGTCTTTAGATAGATCACATTTATAAACACAGATCAATCTTATTAAAATAGTTATGGTTTATTATTTGACTTAAATGTCCTATTGCAACCTTCTCTTGGATTGCCTGATTCCACATATTCTTCACTATAAACTCCTAAATATTATATATTAAATATTTGTTGTTATACATACACACACATGCATGCACATCTATACACATATGCATTCATGCAGCTAACTCTTGAAGGATTAAAGCTATGCTCCAAAACTGTTAAACTTCATATGAAAGAGATGCAGCCAAGTTGCAGACTATGAAGTCCATCTTGCCTGGTTTGACTTTTGAAAATTTTGGTATTTACTGAAAGTCATTTTGGCTTTCTGTATCCAATGTTAAAAAACCAGAAATTAACGCATGCCATTCAAAAGCAGCTTGGATAAATAATTTGTCTTCTGTTTCTTATAGCTATAGAAGAGCAGGTAACTGTCTTATTTCTGATATATACCCAACTAAAGTTAAATGAGATGAATCTTACCCTATCAGACAGATCTGGGTTTTATGAAGAACATGTCAAAGGTGGTTTATTTTCCATGTTCTGAAAGAGGCAATGAGGTACAGCTTCAAATTAAAATAATCTGACACTGAAGCTAGTGAACAATAACAAACAATCTCTCATTTAGAATGTAGTTATATTTTTTCCTCACAATCTGTAGCACCTACTCAATTTTTGGTATTGAGAAGAGACTCTTATGATCTGGATTGTTGTCAGTTGGTTTGAAGAACCAACACAAAACATTGCTCTTGGCTGTTTTTAAGGTAGTTCAGCCCGCACGTACATACCACATAACATTTTGGCTGCACTGATTAACAAGTGGAGAAGTTTTTAGGCAGGATCAGTATTTGGAGGAGTATTACATTCCAAAAAATAACTTATTCAGGCATCTAATAAGGAACACTGAAAGACATAAGGACAGTATTGTTCCTGAAGTCTTTTTACAGTTATTAAAATTCAAATATTCCTCAACAATTTTAGGCAGCGAGCTGATGTGCAATATTAGTAGCATACCATAATTCCATGAGTCCAGTGTTGAGCTTAATACATACATGGTATAGGGAAAGCCATACTACTGGAAAATTCTATTCTCTTCCTTGGAAACTGAGAGCTGAGAGCTCCTTATGGGTATGATAAATCCTACCGCACATTCACAAGTACCCACCCTTATGCTCCTGGGTAATCTCAGTAAATTATTTGAGTAATTGTAGTTGGCTTAGTGGTTTAAACTCATTTAGTATTACTGCCTTCCTTTCTAAAAGTACAGAATAGACAATTGTGTGCTCTTTGCTAGCTGCAACTTTCCATTACAGAAGCACTAAATTTCAGGTTAGCTTGCCTATAAATACCTCCCTTTAAAAAAACCTTATGGTGTACAGGGATGCCTGCAGGACATATCTATCTATGCTGCTACACACCCATGCACCTTGCACTGGGATTTTAATAATTTTTAAATTCATAGTACAAATTTTGCATGCATAGACAACAGAGTAATTGTCAGAACTGCTTGAAATGTGGCAACATAGCTTCTACTAATATTAGGAAGAACTCATTATATAATACCGTAGAATTATTTGCCCTAAGAATTCCATCCAATGCATAGTAGCCTTCTGATGGAAACACTTGAAATTTACTGTTAGTGTGTTTTTGTAGACACAAGGCTTCAAACAGGCATCACAAACTCAGCGTGGTTTCTTCTGTAATTAAAAATATTTTCATTTAATAGCAAAATATTTTTCTTCTTGTTCCAAGAACATACCACTGCAATCCACTGTTTAAACCAAATGTTTTCTTTTAGCTTTCCTCAAATCCTTAGCAGCCAAGCTACACATGACTTCAGTGGATTCTACTCAAGATTTCCATTATAAACCAAATAGCTTTCCCATAAATGTAGCAAAGAAGAAAAGCTGTGTTACATGGTAAATATCAAGTCCTCTCTTACTGGAAAAGTTTACCATTTTCAGGAGAAATGAGCATCCTGGTCCTTCAGCCAGCACCTTGAAGAGATAATTCAGATTCATTAAGGTGTTTCCATAAAATTCAGTAGACCAAACTATGGTGGAAGAGATCTGAGATTTAACTCATATTGAGTTAAATACGCTGATAATGCTCTAAAGTGAAATCACAATGTATGATGTCTATCTTAACCAAGAGTGCAACTCTGCTTAGGTTGGGAACATGACATAGAACTGCAAACAAAATACACTTTAGAGAAAAACAGATTAAAACACAAAGTAGGCAGCCTGACAGCTCCTTACCCACCAACAACAGAAATCTCATTTTCAAATAAAATTCCATCAGCTGCACTATTAGAATCTGCTTTTGGAAGACATGACATGCTATAGTCTGGATCACAGAGAATTTAAATAGGGAAAGGAAATCTTCCTAACCTCTGTTTTGCTTTGTTACATTATTTGGTTAAATTAGGTCATCTATATCAACTGCTGCCTTCAACGTGCTCCCAAAAGAGCAGAAATACTACTACTAATTTGTCTTTTTATCTTTTGAATTGTTTATTTAATGGGATCTGAGGTAAAAATTACTTTTAAAAGCTTCTTGCAAGAATCATAGGAATAACATTCAGTGGGAGAAAAATAATGAAGGAGGAAATAGGTGAATCAGATCAAAGGCTTCCTCCTCCCCCCCAAAAATAATAGATTAAAAGCAGATTTTCATTTAATCATGCAAGTATGAGTCAAAGATACATTGTTAGCATGAATTTGCTTTCAGTTAATGTTTTTGTAAGCCAAATAACTAGAAAATACAACTCCCCTTAATACTGTTTTTCTATATAGCAAACAAATGGATTAAAAAACTTGGTGAGGGAGTGGTAGGTGGCTAAATAAACACACAGAAATCCAAGTGTTTTGTCATATAACAAACTATAATAGCACTTCAAAGTTTTGGACAGATTTCCTTATATTATGGGTTTTGGGTGTAGCTGTATGGAAAATTGTAAACATTGTCTTTTGGTATTTACTTTACAACCCTTTGTAATCTTCAGCTATATTTATAGCCTCAAGCGGGAAGAAAGCAAAATCAAAGAGACCTGTTTCAGAATCCTTTGTAATCAAATGCTTTTCCCCATTTCTCCTTAAAATAAAAGCACAGCCTGCATGTTTGGCTGCCTGAGGAGACCACCCGAAGAGTTGACAAGCCGTGACCTTACAGTGAAATACTGTTGTGGAAAAGTGTTTTTGAGGGGAGAAGAGGCAACTTGGTTTGGAGTTGGAAGGGCTTAACTGGCGATAGGAGAGAAGGTGAGGGTTTCATAGCTGGGGACAACACAGGAGACGGGAGTTATTCCCAAGGTGCAGGGTCGCCACTCACTAGCTCAGCGGGGCAGGCAGAGATCTCGCACCCCCGGGGTGCCCCCTGAGACGGGCACCAACCCAAATCCAAGTGAATCCTGCCTAGCCCGGGATCCTCCATGTTGGGGAGACGGGAGAAGAGGCCATCAGAGGGGAGGTCAGGGCCGTGAGGGCATGGCTGCTGCAGGGCAATGGATCCAGCACAACTGGCAGTGCAACTGTGGCCGCTGAGCCCAAGGCCGAGGGTGAAAAACTGGCCACGACCTACTGAATTTAGACTTTTGAAAATTGTTTTCAGCGTAAAAGAAAAGGGGGTTCGAGAACTGCTTTTGGGTCTTGACTTCCCCCTGTTGCTTACTTGATGCTCAACACATGGTTTGTGAAGAGAATTGCCTTTTACTGAACTAACTGTGCTTCTTGGCAAAAATAGCTATGTTTTAGGACAAACAAAACTTTCAGGTTTGTGCAGCTGTGGAAAGGTAACATGGGTACATAAATTACAGGAACTCCTTTCCATGCTGCCAAACACTCTTGGCCTAAGACTTGAAAACTATTGCTATATAGGGAATATCCATGGAGAGCAAAGTGGGGTTTTGGGGGGTGTACAGGAGTATTACCAGAAGAGATTCTGCCTCTGGACTATGAGTACAGTGAAAACAGGCCTTCATTTGTTGCAACTGAAACAAAAGTAGAACTGCCTAGAAAGGACGCAAATCTATCTCCTGTAGCAGCTTTGGAAATGTCCCAGAACTGTAGTTGGAAGAGCAGCTCGGTATGCTGTAAAAGAAACAGAATAACTACATTTTCAGAATTTGAAGTAAGAGTTTGCCTAATTGCCATCCAGGTGATCAGATCACAGCTGCACTTCCTTTAGATTTTGTTCCTTTACATTTGGACTGAAATGTTGTCTTAGTTTGAAAAGAAAACTAAGATATCTGGGGGATAATAGAACAGAGGACTCCACACGATTAATCACACCAAGACTCAGTGTAGATTTCAAATTAGGGAATAGGTTTAATT
>JAWWEU010000125.1:25787565-25820185 GCA_035583155.1 Acropternis orthonyx | reverse complement strand
CCTCTGCTCCGGGCTTCACTCCCAGTCCAGGCGGGTGAGGGAAAGGGAAAATTCTGCCACCTTAAACCCATAACAAATGTCCTTGTTGCTTTTTGCTTCCTTTATTGCTTGTCTTCTCATCTGCTTTTTTTTCTAAATAGAACATGGAATCAGAAAGGATTTCATGGACTATGGAGTCTAGTTCCTTCCTGCAGCAGTTAATCAGGTCGTATAACCCTATCTGTAAGTTTATCAAGCTTTCATCTTAAAACAGGTTTGTTTCTTCGCCTCCATACTCCTACTGGGAGGCTGTTGCAGTACTTTATGTCCGAAACAGTTGGAAATTTTTCTGATATCCATGACGAATTTTCATGGCAATTTTCTCAGGTAATCTTATGCTGGTACTGAGTTCTACTTGAAGTATTTTATTTTTACTTTTAGTGTTTCTCTTGCCCTCCTTTATCCCCAGTATATCTGGAAAGCAATAATAAACATTGTCTCAGATTTTCATTATGTAAGCAAAATGAGGTAATGAAATTAAGGTAATAAACTGAATTAAATAAGGCCATAAACTGAATAAGGTAAATCCTTTCAATCTTCTCTACCAAGATTGTCAGCTATTTTACATTATTTCAGAAAAGGTCACAAAAAATTCTTATATAAGAAGTTGTACACTTGTCTGTCTATATTAGAACTGTGGGGAGGGTTTCATAGCTTCATCTTCCTGGTAGTATGTAGCTGTGCTGCAACAGATGTGTATACTAGGTTTTTTTACCTAATTGTCTTTTCTGAACTATGACCTAACAGCTGGTAATAGAAAATTCTTGTTATTAATTCCAAAGTCTACAACCTTGCACTTTGTATATTTTACCCTCATCTCCTTTCAGTAACTGAAGTTCAATGACCTGTATGATATTCCGAGCCTTTTCTAGTTTGACACTGCCTCCAGACTTTGTAATCAGAAAATGTCACAGGCACACACTTACGCTGTACCAAAATTAGCTATGATACTATACACTATTTTTAGTCTTCAAACTAATCCCTGAGAATTCTGCTGGTAACTTTCCTCCAAACATACATTTCCCCTTTCAGTGCAATAGATTGTATCTTTGTATCTGTGAAGACAGTACAATCAGTCCAATACCAAGGAATTTTTGTTTTTCTCTGTAATTTTTGTCTGATTCCAGTTATTTTCCAGCCTCTAAATTCTGATTTTCTCTCACAGTGAAGCCTTTCTCCCATTGTGGGCTAATTTTTGATGGGCTAACGTATAAATGGCTTAATATGGTAAATCAGAAAAAGAAGGAATTGTTTTTATCTGAAAAAAGGCAACTAGGTAGATCTCTCATAGTCTGCTTCACATAAAATGATTTTTTTACCCTTCACTGTTTGAAATGTCCATTTACCTGGATGTGTTAATTGTTCTTTCCTATGCTGTGTGTTTTAAAACCTTTTGTACTATTAAAATCAGTTTAATAGGGTTGTAGTTTACTTAGTTACTTCTTCTGCTCTTCCATGCTCCATTTACTAATCTTTGATTATATGAACAATACTTGCCTCGTTCACTTAATCAACTAACCCTCTGCTTTTCAGTGCACAATTTCAGGCAAAGGAACAGATGTTTTAAAAATGTTGTCATTCCAAAAATAAGCTTGGTGAGGAGTACTGTGCTATTAGGAGAACTGGGGTGCCTGTAGCAACAGCTATACAGAACTCATTTGGCTGCCTGCCTAATGGTCAGCAAATCCACAGGGGTTGTATCTAAACTAGGGAATAAAAGGAGGAGCCTCGCTATAACTGTGTCTCACTTAATTGCCAAAATGTCTGTTTTCTTTGTCTTTGTTACTAAAAGTCACTGTGACTTACCCTAACAATTATTAATTTGTTTGGTCTGAATCATTCTTCTCTATCATAGGCTATGTTCTTAAAAAGTCATACTTTTTCCAGTTGTTTATATTATCTTAACATTCACAAATATATTTCTCAATGAACTTGTGATGTGTTTTTTTCCCCTGTATCTACACCAAAAGATGCATCAACTGCGCAATATTCTGACTGGTCAGCATTCTGGAGAATGTTGTCAGAATTTCCAAAAAGCACAAGCAAAACCAAAGATCAGGGTATTCCCATTAGGTATGTACAAATAGTACAAATGGTACAAGTCTTTCTTCATAGCAGATATTTAAAATTGATTTTTTCTATGCTGGCAGAGCACTGCAGAAATCAAACTTCTAGGGCATCTGAAATTGTTGTCCCTATATTTCTTATTTTAATGTGAAAAATAAAACTTTCCATTTAGATTCTTATAACATATATCACAAACTTGTATAAGCAAAGCATGCCATTCTAGGATGAAGCAATAATTTCATTGTTTTCCCTATGCTGTAGAAAGGGATCAAAAAGGAGAACTGCAAACTTTTCAAGATGGAATCTGAACTCCTGCTCCTTGCACAGAGAACTATATTTTTCTTTGCACTATCCACTGTAAATGAAGCCCTTTAGCATTCCCAGTGATGACTCAAGAGAAATCTGGTTTTTGGTTAATAAAGAATGCACTTCAAGTTAGAATTTCTGAAAACTGTAGGTTTAAATTTTGACCATTTATCTGGTAATATGGAAGGCCTTAATATTTGCTACTACGTTCTGACCCTCCCTCTATTTGTATGTCTTACTCTGTTAACACTGTTAGTACAAAGCCTTAGCCACAGATACTTGGAGCTGTTTCTCTTGAAGCCAGAGAATCTCCTGGTCTGATGCCTTCCTTTCTTAACAGTGGTATTCAAGGAGATATGCAATAGCTTGTTCTACATCTATGAACACAATGTCTCCTGCTCATTGGTTTCTTTGGTTAATGTCCTCCCAAAATGTAAGTACGTGGTCAGTGTAAACCATGTCAGCTATTTCAGGGACATAGCTATTATGATGGAGGAAGGCCTCTGCTTTCCTAGGCATCAGACCTATGGATCAAAAAGGCCAGAAGCCTGTGGGTTTCCTTATTGCCAAAGAATGCAGTTTGCTTCAAAGTTTTATTTTAAACCATGGTGAATCAAAGGCTTCAAATATGAGCTCTGAAGTGAGAGATTACAGATTCTGAATAGAGGACTGGCTTGTATAGATACATCACAAGGGTTGCTATAAATGTTAGATCTACAACAGAGCTTTTCAAGCAAGTGGCCTGAAAATTATAGTCTTAGATGGAAAGGGTGAGGTTGATGTTAGGATTAAAGTAGATTATCCAAAGCTGCCAAATTATATATATTCTGACAAGCATTGTGGAGGATTGTGGAGGAATGTGATGGAGTTACTTTGTATGGGGACTGTTGGTCCCATGTTTTACTTCTGTCAGAAGATATATCACTGTGCCATCTCAGTACAAGATGATTGCTCTATTTGTTCTTTGAGCTGCAAATCTTATGCCATGTGAAGCCACAGAAAATCACCTGCTGGATCTCAGTTACATTTTTCTGAGTAAATAACACGAGAAGCTTGCATTGTTTAAAGTGCAGGGAGAAATCTCCGAGAAGTTTGTTTGTGTTCACATGTTGAACAAATTGTTCTCTTTCATGAAAGGTTTGGCAGCCAACCTTGTGGCTTGAGCCCTCTCATGGCACAGTTTCTGCAGAGAAGAAAAAACTGGGTTTATAGTTTGGTTTAACACAAAAGTTCAGGTTCTACACTTCCCCGATATACACAAACAGACACAGGGAGTGTTTAAAAGACAAGTGTGTAAGTTGCTTATCTTGGCTTTGTCTTTTTTCTCTTCTGTTTTTGACAGGTTAACCCACCCTCCCTTATTTATAACTCTGGGAAATTTCCCAAGAAACTACGAAATTCTCTGAGAAGAATGTGTTCTCTGAGCTAAAAAAGATACATTAAACTGCACTTCTACATTTTCAAATTACAGAGGAAGATTATGAAGGTCATACTCATATTTCAGATCTGAACACAATTTTATAGGCTGCTGTGTAAATATACACAGAGTGGTTCTTATGTGGTTTCCCACAATAGTTGCTCTAGACTTTCATCTGGTGCAATTTTCACTGAGTTCCATAATAATAGGTTCCACAAAGGCACCCTCATTCATTTTTAGCTCTACTAATCCAAAACAGAAAAAAATCAGAAGAGAACAGACCAGTATCTAAAACTGGACTCAGAAACAAGAACTTCTGCTGGTACATCCTGTCTCCACACACTGGGGACTTGCCAATATAACTCTATTGAAAAACTAGTATGTATAGACAAATATTTAGAATACAAGTGAATGGAGATGGTTCTAGACCCATGAGGCTAATGAGTGGCAGCAAGAAATTAAGTAATTTTATGATACAGGTCAGTTTAACCAAATCAAAGGGACTAACTAAGCACAAAGGTTCTGGATCAAATGGAGCCTCCCCCACAGCAGGTAGCCAGCTGTTCACCTGCAGCTTTGAAATCATATTCTGGATGAAGTCAAGTAACAACTTCACCAAGCTAAGTAACTAAAATCAATGTGAGTTGAAATGAAGTCTAATGAGTTTGCTGTGAAGACACTATCCCTAAATAAAAGAATTTTAATAAAGCAGTATAGATGCTCTAGAGGATAAAGAAAAACTTATTTGGCAAAATTAGAATGATCCAGTTGGAAGGAACTTATCTCTCTCTGAGCTATACTTTTTTGTTAATCAGAGGAGATTGAAATCATAAACAGTAACATAAACAAGAAATGTGTATTTACTGTCATGACCCTTCTGATCACTGCAGGTGACAAAGTTCTGCATGACAACCTCCTCCCACACGCCAAAAAACCCCAAAACCCCCAAACCCAAAATAAAAAGTGTTTGTTGAAATATGTGTAAAATAGTCCTTTGGCAATATTCTACCTTGTTATAGTTAAAAGATCCTGCTCTACACTCCACTCTAATGCCCAACTCTTACAGAGAGGGATTTTAAAGCCACCTTATCTCAAGGTCTAATTATCCAGGTAAGTTTTAGAAGTCAAAGTATGTAGAAGCCTTTTGGCTTTGCCCCTAACCAACCACTCCTCATGCTTCTGCCACTCTGTACAGTAGATTGACTTTTGGTAGCATTCTGTTTATTGACTGCCAATTGAGATATACAGCTTGTGCTTACATGTGGCAAGCTAAATCTAGATTTAACCATTTTTTTGAGTCAAAACAACCATGGTGTTGAATTATCAATAAATATATAAACACTGCTAAGTGTTGTGATGATGTTTATGGAGCACTGGTATTTGTCTTTAAAATTTACTCAGAAAGAACAGTTTTCATGGAGGGATGACTCTGTATATGCATGCTTGCATTTCAAGTAATTTAATCTTGATCATCTGCCTTGATTTCCAGACTAACAGAAGATGAGAGGTTTTGTATAAAGGAAAACTCGGATATGAATACAGTGATGATTCTTCCAGAGGTACAGCTTGCTTTACAGATTCAAAGCTTTCTTTCTTTTCTACCTTATTTAACTTCTACCATTCTGCTTCCTATTCAAATGTTGTCTTTTTTTTCAAATTACTGTGAGCTTCATTTTTCGTTATCCTGTAACATCTTGAAAAAATATTCTGCAGCACAGCTTTCTAGAGAACAAAAGCACACTGTTAGAACATTCTTTTTCCTTTATGACTGCATTTTATATCATTACCATCCAACTCTGAGTAATAATGTTAATAGGATAAATTATTCATCACCATAAATAAATCTCCTAAGGTTTCTTTTATTACTATTAGGGCATTCTGTTGAACATTACTTGAGTACTTTGTGGGAATTAACTTATAAGTGAACACATATTAAACCATGGATTTCAAAGGCCATATACAGACATAACCTTTATAAAGATTTAGAAATGTCAGATGAACTGCAGCCACACCTGTCATGACCAAATGAAACACAATGTAATACATGAGCTAATGCTGCCACAAGCCAGGTCAGCCTGTCCCTTGGACACTTGCCAGATTGTACTGTTTGCTCCCAGTCCACTGGGCCTGGTAGGTGCTAAACTTCTGAAGTCTGCAGAGACTCCAGGTGCTCCATTTGTGTTTGTATTGTGAGGCACAAACTTTAATGCTCCCTTCTGAAACTGAACATACAGTTCAACAAGCTGATTCCTGTGCCTGCTGTTGCCTCTTCAGGCTTTTTGTTGTTTAAGCACACTTTCAAGAAGAATTTGACATTTGGGGCTGTGTTTCAGTTCTCTGGGCATACAGTAGATGTGAAGGCAAAGACTTAGTGAGCTGCAAAAGAACTAAAATATGATCTGTCTTTACTTATAAGGTAGTAGATTTATTGGTTAGAAAACAGTATCTTAATGCTATGTACTTTTTTATTTCAAATTACTAGGAGTCTATCTGTTCAATGTCACAGGACTCCTTCCTGCAATCTCTCTACCTGCTTTGGGTAAAAATGCATGTGTAGGTTAGTCCATGTTATTTTTGAAGTTTTTAGTCCCTCTTCTGTAAGACTTCTTTATCTTTTTCATCACCTTATTTAACCAGGTGATTTGCAGCTTAAATGCTGTTTCTCCTGCTGCAGACCAGAAAGGGTGTTTTGCAATACAAGCATCTCCTCCTCCAAAAGATAATAGTCAAAATGGTATGATCTTATGCCAACTTCCCTTGGAATTCTGCTCCAAAATGCAGGTAAAAAAATACTTTATGAGCTTACAATCAATGTTTTAAGTTCAAGATGAACACAGTTCATAATCAAATTACTCAAATTCTTATAATAGGTACATGAGTACAAATGTGTTCCACATAGACACAATATAGTCACAACAATGTTTAACAGTCATCCAATTTATCTGATTGGATACTATATTAAATGAACCATTTGATATTAGGGAGGAAGCCTGATATGATTAGAACTGTTTCAGGCAGAAAGATATTGCAACAAAGAAAGATTTGTGATAAGGACACATGCTTACAGTACTCGTGAAGTAATGATTAATTTTTATTGAGACCTTTTACAGGCTGACATTTCAGAAAAACTTTCCTGCCAGGAATACAGTTCTCTCCTAGTTTCTTTGCCTTCTTTTCTCTCTCTGTTCGCCGCATGATAATGTAAGGACCTCTTTTTATTCTTCTCTTGACTTAACTCCTGTCGTGAATGCCTCCAAGGCATCATTCCTGGGGTTATGTTTTTTCATGGTTTTTTTTCTCGATTCAGCCTTGCTGAACAGACAGGTACCAGCCTTGAACCATTTTCTGCTGTTGCCGAATGAAACGTCAGATTCTGGATGCAAACCCATTTGGTCTGCTTGTTGAAGAGTTTGTCCAAGATACTTCAGTCTTTTTCAGACAGTAACAATAATTACAGACTTTTTTTCCAGGGGTGACCCTTGTGATCTCGTTTAGCCCTATGGTTAGCAAATTCAAGTGACTCAAAAGATTACTCCAATGAGTTTTTAAAGTTGGAAGGTTTGAAAGGTCTCTGTTTCCAAGACCTCTATAGAACTATTCCTCCAATTTCTTACATTGTTTATAGTCACAAGAGAGAATTTTTAAGGAGTCAGAGAGGAGTCAAGGTGACCAGATAAATGTGTCTGACTAAAACTGACTGCACCCACAGGAAAGAACAGTTAAACTGCTGACACTCTTTTGCTACTTTTCTTCTGTTTCAGTTTTGCTGGTGTGCTTGTCAGCATAGCAAAGAGTATTGTTCTCAGACATCAAAGGGAATAAAAGGAAATAAATTATTATAAATAAATTATTACTCTAGCATTTAGAGATTGATCCTGTTAGCTACTGGGCTGAAAGCCTCTTAAAAAGAGCTAAAACCTTCATCTCCTTTTGATTTGATTAAGTGCACTAATCATCTGTTCAACTTGAGTCAGTGAGACACCTGGGAACAAGCACATCATGGGCTGTTCTCTGTATCACTCTGACCAAAGCCACGGTAAAGTCAGGCTGAGATGAGCATCTGTCCAAGGCACCGAGGTGAGAAATTGCTCCTTGGGAACCAAGTTAGCTGTTAGTTAACAAACTAGCCAACCAACTGCTGCTGCTGCTGCCACCTTTGACCAGAAGAGGGGACACAGACAGTGATCAGCTCTTACGGGTGAGGTATCACCAAGAAAAAAATGTGCAACATCTCTGCTTGTAACACTGGCTGGCTATGCATCCCACTGGGGATTGAAGCAGTTATTCTGGGCAAATATGAATTCTAAGTTCCTTGGAGATGTCTGGAAGAAAGTATTTCAGTTGAAGCTGCTTCACAGTTGCACATCTGGCAAACAATTCAGTATTTTTAGCCTTCAGGAAAATGTCTGTAGTTTGCTTAAATATTTTAGATTAGAGAAGGGTTTTCCCTGTTCTGGAGTTGCTGGATTTAAACACCTTTTGAACTGAACCAGAAATGTTTTTTGAGTCTCTTAACTTTGGCCCTTAGGTGTGCTCCAACAAAATGTATTTTATAATTCTGTACTAGTAAATGCCACTACGGTAGACTAACTTTATTTAGTGTATCTGCATAGTAATATTTAGGGTATATAAAAAGTCTTTCATTTCAAAGCATTTCCTCAAATTAAGTAGCTACAGTAAAAAGAATGATTATTCATATGTTACAGGATGAGAAATTGAAACACAGAATGACAAGCCAAAAATCTTTAGTCATGTAGTAATCTTTCAGAACTATTTAAAGCACTAATTTTCAAGGATGGTTGGCATCTACATGGCTTTAGTAGTTCTGGGTAATTGTCCAAAACATATGTCAACAGGTCTGATACTGAACAACAAATATTGGAGGTACATAGTATAAATTACCTTTTTTCCTTTCAGTATGCATTTCATGGTCCTTGTCCTGTTTTCTAACAAGCAGACCATATTTTTCTGGAAGCCTTTAAATTACTTTTTCAGCAATTATTCTTATGAAGCTATCTTTCAAAGTTTAGTGACTCTGTGGGAACTCACCACCCTATCTTTTAGTGTGTACAACGCTTTAAACATTTTCATACAGAATGTTTTTCCCATCTTTTAAAGTTGTGGGCAACATTCTATTTAAAAATTATCTCAGAACTTGCTAATTGTCTTTAGAAAAAAATAGAGCTTTAAATTAAGTGTATTTGCTAAAACTGCAAACTAAACCAACTGCTAACTAAAGCCAACTAAAGCAACTTTTCTGAAGATTTCTTTAGAAGAAATAATTCCTGGGGTAAACATCAGTTAGATTCTCAAAATGTGTCATGCTTGCATTGGCAATCAGATAGTGGGACTGCTATAGTTGTTTCCAGCAGCTGAGTGTGTGTGTGATACAGTCCTCTATTTAGCAGTCTATTTAGTGTTCAAGATAGGTGTTTTTTTCTCCTGCACATGTTATTCTTAGGAGGTGGACTTGCATGTGGAGAGCAATAAATTATTGGAAAGCGCTCTAATGGATCACTTTCCATTTGTAACAAATCAAATGACTGAAGAAGAAATTGTATTACAAATATTTCTGAGAAAGGGCCTTCCCCATTAACAAAAATTTGTTTGAATTCTAATGACAAAAACTATCATTGAGATAAATGATGTATGTAGTGAGTAGCAAACAAAGTGGTAGAATACTTGAGCTGGTGAGAAAGCAACTCCGTAGTACAGTGACATTAGAAATTACTTTGCAAATCTTTATGTACAGTGTATTTACTTACACTGAAACCCATCTATTCTTGGAAGGAACTTCCTTTTCAACAGTTGTGTTTTGGCAAAAACAGCTCTAAGGACTTTATATCCTGGGATTGTTGACAAGACCAAAAGTCCTTTGTATGTCCTCATCCCTAAGAAAACAAACTTAGTTCACATTCACTTTCATTCTCAGCTTGTCTTTCCTACTAGGATCAGCTAAGAAGTGGTGGTCCTTCTTTGGCTTTAGGATAAGAACTGTTGCATATAACTTCTTCATCTTTTGTTCATCTGACAGGAGGTGTAACTGCTCACCCTTCTCCTAGTTTTCTTCCAATCTTCCCGCCTGATAACCTTCTTCTGTTCCATTCCTATGTCAGAGAACCCACCAGGTTTAGCTTATTTACAAGTTTGCCACAAGACTTTCCCTCACTCACCGCCCCCCCACTCCCCCATAATGTCACATGCAGAGATGCGGGGAAAAAAAAGTAAAAATATAAAAAGTAGTTTTCTTCAAATGTTGAACAAAGGCTTTAATAGGAATAGAGAAGGAAAATACTTTCAAAGTTTTACTGTCTTTAGTTCTGCTTCACTAGAGGTCTTTCTGTCTAACGTTTATCAGTTTTACTCCTGATGTTTAAATAAACAGTACACTTGTCCTTTCCTGTATCTGCCAATGACAGGGTGAAACTATATAGTACCTAAATTTAAAATAGACAGTTATATGGAAAACAGACATTTGTCATGCAGATAAATATTTTTTAAGTTTTGAACAGTGGAATTAGGACCAGATTTTTTAGGGGTGTTAATTACCTAAATACACAGAGAAGCACACAGCAAAGTATTCAGGTTTCTTGGTGTATGTCTAGTTCCCAATCAAATTCACTAGCACTCCTGAAAATGTCAGCAGTCACGTAGGGCTCCCTACAATCACTGAGTACCTGTGGAGAACATGGATAGTCACTTACCTTCAGAAATCTAGTACTTAGCTCTCTTTATGTTGTTAATGACAAAAACCAAAATAAACCCCAAATCAGCAAACCACCCAACAGAAAGCCTGAATTCTTTTTCATCGAATGACCTCTAGTGGTCATTCATCACAGCTTTTACACCAGTTGAAATGCCAAGCTCGGAACATGATAGAGGAGATGTGCATTTTTTTTGCAAAATATGGAGCATGAGGATCAATTTTTTCAAAACTGTGCACTATGCAATTTTGATCTACCTCTGTCACTGTTAAAATTATGTTTTATTTCACCTTACAATGTGTGTGCCCTGCAGAATTTTTAAGCCAGAGGTCTAGCATTGGTGTTGCCCCTTGCTGTTTCTCCTTGCTAGCCAGTACCTTCCTCGATCTACCTCTTTGAACTTTGTCAGAGACACCCTTCCATTGTCCAAAACAGCCTTGAGTAGATCCTATTACCTTGAAGACATCTGTTCAGCTTCTCATAACATCATTGTACTACCTGAAACTGGCCACCAACCATCACCTCTCACTGCTGGCCAAAACAGACCACTTAATTCTGAACACTGATGGCACACACAGTGAGTTTATTTGTCTAAAGAGCAAACTCAGCAGATGCAATACTTGCAACATAATTGGGAAGAGAGCTCTAATCCTCAGTATTGTGGGACATGAAAAGAAGTCTGAGTTAAACATTCAGCAATATGCTGGGAAACGTGGTGTTCTCATCACTCGGGATTTTTATCAGCATTTCTGTTGATTTTTCTTTGTGGCTTCTTTAAACAGGTGGGCCACATTGTTCTGCTGGACATACATATCAGTCCAAATATTCAAGAGTTTATTAAAAGCTTTTGCTAAAGACGGAAAATAGGTTCCCAGAAGTATCTCCTCCATTCCTGTCTTTCTCAACTATGGGAGTTGTACAGGACTTCCTCTATTTTATTTTGTATGTAGATGAGCATATCATACCTGCAACCCAAGCCACATTAAGGTGAAGTATCCACAGGATCATTTTGTTAATCTCAGGTAGTTGTTGACGATCATCTTTTCCACTACACAACCCTGGTGACAGAGGAAAAATGGCACCTCTGACAGGAGACCAGTGAATAAGGAATTTATAGCTAAAAGCTCTTAGAGATTGCTTTATGGTCCTACTTCTAGTGTTGAGAGATAATTGAGAGGAACTTGAACATAATGTTTAATCTGTTTAAAAGGCATTCTGAAGTTCTTGCTTACTAGAATGGTATCAAAATAAGAATGATTTATGTGAGAAATAAAGTCTGGAAATTATGCTGACAGAATAGTGATGAGCCTTTTCTGTGTAGGCAGAGTAATCTACATTGAAAATTATATCTTTCAACAACAACAACAAAACAAAACAAAACAAAACAAAACAAAGATGCATCTTTACATGAGCATGACATGCCAACAGAATTTGATCAGAATGCTTACCAGAGGAACAATTCCAATATTAAAGGAATTTCTCCTCTAATTTCTCATTTATTTTATTGGAAGTGACAACAGTAGGTAGATTCTAGAGAAGCATTCATTAATACTGTTTTTCTTCCTAGAAATAAGAGAACATGCATTTTAAAGGTAATATTTATATATAAAGCATTTCTAGGTTTGTATATCAGTTATATACAAGTAGGTGGTCAGTCTTTAACCATTAAGTATTAAACCACATTATTAGAGAATACTTCATCTCTAGTCTGTAGTCAAGTCTAATTCAGACATTCCTTTTATGTTATAATTGATGTCTGAAAGCTATTAAAATAATCCTATAGAATCATAGAAACGTTGATACTGGAAAAGACCTGTAACATCAAGTCCAACCGTTAACCCTACACTGCCATGCCATTTAGCACCACTAAACCATGTCACCAAGTGCCACATCTACATGTTTTTTGAACACTTCCAGGGATGGTAATTCCACCACTGCTCTGAGCAACTTGTTACAATGCCTGAGCAGCTTTTCAGTGAAGATTTTTTTTCCTACTATCCAATATTTTTGAAAATCCTAATGCTTGGTTTATCTCTGTTATTTCAATTGACATCTTGGGACAGATTGTCTAGTGAAAGACTGTAGAAAAAATAAATATCAGACAACATGATTTTTTTAATATTATAATTTAAAAAAATTTCTTTAAAAAGCTTATTTTTCCCCTGAAAATTTGTACATTTCTTTGGAATATAACCCAAAATGAAATCTTCTTATCTTTTTTCCTAATATGATCAGTAGCTCAGACTTTTTCTGGAGATTGAAACTGTGTGGTACCACATGTCTCTTTGCTCAATAATGTTAAATAATGCACATTGGGAGTCATATGTTTGGGATTGATTGGTATTAGATAGTATAGCTGGCTATGCAGAAGCTAAGTCAGTAGAGAATTTTTTCTATGTCATTATCCCTATGTAGAATTGAAAGGATTTCCCTGAGCTGGTCTGGTCAGCATGTCTGTATGTATAATTTGCCCTGAATCCTTCTTTAGTGGTATTATGTGGATGTAGGGTGCTTTGTCTAAAACTTCATCTGTGCTCAAAGACTGTTTTTTCCCAACCTTCAAGTCAGAATCCAACACAGTTTCTTTAACCAGTCCCTCTGCTGCCTATGCCTTCTAGTACTTAATTTTAAAAAAATAAATCCATTTTAATGTAATTTCTCTTTTTGAAATTAAGCCCAACAGTAGTGGATACTTTGGTTTTGTTGTTCCTGCAAGAACATCAAATCCAAATTTATTACCATTATTTTACAGAGTAGCTCTTTGACAGGAGTATTCAGCATCACAATCAACTCAAGGATACTAGATACTGGGGGTTCTTTCAGAGGTTGAGTGAGACTTCTTTTGGGGCGTTCAGGCTAACCAAAGATTTAGCTCATAGTCTTTTAGCTCAATTCTGCTTTCATTCTGTGACCAGATTTCAACATTTAGCAAGACACAGGCCTTAGCTCCATAGCTAGCTCTATTAGCTCCATAGAAAAGGGGTGCAAGAGCACCTGAGAATAGTTTTTGAATGCAGCTTGGAAGCAGATTAAGAAATAACAACAATTCATATTGATTTGAATTTCACTAAGGGTTTACACAGAAATTTGCTTTTGAAGTTCAGAAAACAGCTGGTTTGGATATCATAATCAATCCAATAATGGAAGACTTCAGGAAAGTGGAATTGGAACTTAGCCCTTAATAGTCTAGGAGAACTTCCACATTACCTTACAAAGAACTCACAGGCTGTTCATTTTTCCCAAATTTTCATATAAATTAACATATATTTGCTTCCTATGTTTAAAGAATGCTCTTCTCATCTTCTGCTTTAATAGTTTAAGGAGGTTAAGAAGTTAAAGAGGCAAAATACATGGACAGCTCTGGATGGACTTACATGTCAAACTTCTGTATGACAAAAATATATTTACATTTCCACTAAAACAGCATTGACAAGAACTGATGAAATATGACCCATGCTTCTGACATTAGTCTGTGTAAAATATGTAAATGTTCGTTATTGTCTGATATATTGCATTAGGAAGAGCACTGCCAGCAGGTTGAGGGAGATGATTCTGCCCTCTACTCAACCCTGGTGAGGCCACATCTGGAATGCTGTGTCCAGATCTGGGCTCCTCAGTACAAGAGACATGGAGCTCCTGGAGTAGGTCTGGCAGCAGGCAACAAGGATCATTAGGGGACTGGAACATGTATCCTGTGAGACAGGCTGGGAGAGTTGGACAGCCTGGAGAAGGGATGACTAAGAGGGGACCTCATCAATGTCTGTCAGTATCTGAAGGGAGGGTGTCAAGAGGATGGAGCCAGGCTCTTCTCAGTGGTGTCAAGCAATAGCATGAGAGGCAATGGGCAGAAACTGATGCACAGAAGTTCCACTTGAATATGAGCAACCTGGTCTAGTGAAAGGTGCCCCCAAGGCAGGGGGTTTGGAAATAATTTTTAAGGTCCCTTCCAATCCAAGTCATTCTATGACTTTATGGTTCTGATTCTGTAAGGCTGAATTTCTTTATTGTGTGAGTGACCGAGCACTGGAACAGGTTGCCCAGAGAGATGGTGGAGTTTCCCCCACTGGGGATATTCAAGAACCACCTGGACGCAATCCTGTGCAATGTGTTCTAGGATGACCCTGCTTGAGCAGGGAGGTTGGACCAGATGAGTCCACTGGTGGTTTCTTCCATTCTGTGATGTACCTCATCTACATGTGTGGCTTTACTACAACATTTTACTATACTGTATATACATACATTTCTTTAGAATGTTAGTGTAATCATAAAAGGTGTTCTGTTTTACGAACTGCTGTTCAGAAACGGTTTATCACCTCTGAGATTATGTCATCTGTCTGACCACTAGTGCCTGTATTTGCAGACATTCTTCACATTTCCCTAGTATATGGTCTGTGCATCAGGATTTTTTCGACATTTTCTGGAAGGAATCATGCAGATCCCTGCCTTCAGACTGTTTGGTCAGTATTGTGCATAAATCCTGATTAATACAACTGCATTTTTTTCTAATTTTTCAAACTGTAAATACCATTGCCTAAAACTTCATATTGGCTTAAAGCCTTGTTTTCTCAACCTTCAAATCAGAATCCAGTAACATTTCTTTCGAAAGTACGTGGCAAAAAAGATCCCATGATGGGCTGGGACTCCTTGCTGGCAAACAGCTGACCAAAGCAAAACTCCTCTGCAGACCACTTAAAAAAATCCAAAGCGATTTGCTCCTAGCCAATGTGTGAGTATTACAAGGGAGCCAAATGGACATGTAATAAGTCGCTGTTGCACTAGATGGGCTGCCTTTATGTTTGGATTTAATTTACAACTATTGCAAACTACTGTCTTTCCACTATTGTCTCGGACTGCAGAGTGAACAGCACCTATCTAGATCAATACAATTAGAACAAAATAACAGTAGAATTTTAAAAAGAATGTGACCACAAATAACTGAGAATTACTCTAAAGCCATGTAAAACAATGTTGTGCACAGCACAGGTAATCAAGCACACCCGAGACATAACTGAATAGTCAACAGAGGGAAGTTCTCAATTCACTGTTCCACAGAGGTGTGCTGGTTGTCTTTCCATGCTTGGGAGAGCATTGTGTGGGAGATTTTGCTGATTAAAATCCAGGCCCTGGCTCTGTCACTGTTTGTCACAGTCAGAATACAGCCAGTGATCATCTGTTGAACAGTTACCTGCAGGGCAACATATGGTATATGTTTTAGTCAAGCCTAAATAAATAACTGCAATTTTAAAATGCCTTAGTTACATTGTATTAATTCCATCTGCACTTCAAATTGCCTGAGAGCATTTCTAACTATATTTTCTTGATTTCAGAGACATCATCTACCTTGTATAAGGACTTTAAGCTTTTAATCAGAGTATCAATACATGCTTTTAAGCTAACACCTTCATTTCTTTGGAAGGATGTCTTTCTGATATAGCAGGAGTAAACAGTGATCCACAAAGAGGGCCTTTTTATTTTCTGTTTAAACCATCAGAGAACAAACACTACAGGCAGACTGTGGACATACTAATGTTTTTACAATAAATGCCACGTCTGTGATTACAGCACCATTTTCACCTTTAGCACTTCAGCATTTCCTTTCTTGAACTCATAAGTGGACTAATATTTATACAGCAAATGCCGCTCCTGTTAGCATGGCATTATCTCCACTTAAGATTAGGATCCGACTGGTATAGCGCTTCAGTTCTGGAAATAAGGAGCCAAGAACTTCTGGTTCTAAATTCTTAGTAAGAGACATTTCCTATAGTGCAGCACGGGGTTAGCTTTGTTTGCTAGGGAAATCTTTGAAAGGTGGGAGATTTAATTGAAGCAGTCCTTGGCTTTTGAGTCACTCATGATGGCACCACCACCGCTGGTGCTGCTCAGTGTCATCACCTCCAAGCTAAGGTTTTGCAGCAAAGCCCCTTCTTTCTTCAGAAGCTGGGGAAAGAGTGCTGTGCTTTGGCTATCTTTAGTTTGCCCTGTCACAGAATAATGTGACAGCCATTCGCACTCTCCCCCGGCCCGTCCTCTGCCCGAGGGACCCTGTGGTGCTGCAGAGGGTGTGAGCAGCTTTAACGGGTCAGTGGGGAGCGGCGGGAAGCGCGGGATCAAACAGGCTGGAAAGGACCTGAGACCACCGAGTCCAACCTGTGGCCGACCACCGCCCTGCCAATTGAAGTGCCACGTCCCGTCTGTCCGTAAACACCTCTGGGGACGGTGACTCCACCACCTCCTGGGGCAGCCCAGCCACCCTTTCTGCGAAGGCATTCCTCCCAATGTCCAGCCTAAACCTCCCTCGTATTTTAAGACTACGTCCCCTCGAATCAAGCGAGCTGCGCTGATGGGCGCAGGCCCGGGCCGCGGGCAGTGGCGGGGACAGGGACATGGGCAGTGGGATGGAGATGAGAAGGAGAAGCAGAGAGGGACGGACACGCACACCGGGACCCTTCCCTGCAGCCGCGGCGGAAGCGGCGCCTCCCACGCCCCCGCCCCTCAGAGCGCGTCACGGCGCGGCGCACGCGCCTGTGGGGCTCCTCCCGCGCTCCCTCCCTCCTTCTCTCCTTCTCTCCTCTCCTCCCCTGCCCTCCCTCTCTATCTCCGTCCCTCCCTCCCTCCCTCCTTCTCTCCTTCCCTCCCTTCCCTCCGCCGGGCCGCGGCTCCTCCCTGCACCACCTTCGGCGGAGCCGTGGGTGTGCGCAGACGGAGCAGCTCCTCAGCGGCAGCGGCTCCATCCGCGCCGAGCATCAGTCGGGAAGGCGCCTTCTCTGCCCTCCTGCTCCTGCTCCGCTCGCTGCCCCCGCGGCCATGGAACTGCCCGAGAGCCAGTGCAAGAAAGTCAAGCTGAGCAACAGAGTGCCGAGCTGGGTGAGCGGGGGCCGTGCGGGGGGAGAGGGCAGGGAGGGTAGGAGCGGGCGGCTCCGCGGGGATGTGGCGGTGGGCGGCGGCGGGGCCGGGCCGGGGGCGCCCTGCCGGGGCTGGGAGGGACGCGGGCCGGGGGCAGCTTGGGGGTCGAGCACAGCAGTCCCTCCGGAGGGCACCGGGGTCTGCAAGGCTCATCGCCGGCTCCTCCGCCCTGAGCCCTCGGCTCCCAGCGGTGTGGAGGAAGGCAGGCTTAAGAATGCGATGTACAATGTGGCCATTCATAATCCTGGGCTGGCCACAGACTGAGGTTCTTTGTATGGCGGGTGTTACGTGGAAAACTGTCGAGACGGAACATAAAAAAAAAAAAATCTAACCAAAGCCTTCATTCTTGTTCGTAAAGATGGGGAAAGATCGGTTACAGCAAAGACCAAAATGCAGCTATTTAGAAGATACGTTGCAGGCCTTTGATAGTATTTGATACTTCTGATGATGCAAGACAAGTAGGGGAAAAAAAGAAAGTATGATTTCTTTCAACCAATGCTGAACTAAAACAGGCAAGACATAAGATCCAGAAAACATTTCATCTGAACATAACAGTGTAAATCTGTCTTTAAAATCTTGCTGTGTGTAGTACAGACCACACCTTTTTTATTAAACGGAACTCTTGTCTGAAAAACGGGGAAGTTGGTATCATACTTAAAACTATTTGGTAGATGTTGTGCCTGTCCAAGCCTCCTTCACTGTGTACAAGTTCAAACTTGTTTACATAAGAGAGTAATTGGTAAGTTACATTCCTTCAATTTCCACAAGGAACAAGCAAAATCAGATGTTTAGAATATAGTGAAACAGACAATGTCTGAGTAGGGTAACAGAGTGTATTCAAAAGTTACTCTGTATTATTTCACTTGTCATAAGCAAAGCCAAAATGGATTTGTCCAAACCAGGGAGATACCTTAACAGACATTAAGTATTTGTGAGCTCGGCTGAGGTTAGCAGGCCCCTCTGTGTTACGTGGCAGCAGAGGAAGTCTTCCGCTTCTCCCTTTTTCTTCAGAAGACTTCAGCTGAAATGCTCTTTATAAACCAATAAGCTTCAGGAACAAAAGTGCTGCTGATTCACATGCTCCACAGACAAATGTTCTGGCACTTCTGACTCTCTGTCTATTGAGCTGAGAGCAAAGTCAAAGTAACCTATTTACACCCTGATGGAATCGGCAGACCCTAGGAGGGTAGGCAGAGCCTAGTCTTCCAAAATTTCTCTGTGTGTCCAGCACCATTCAAAATACACCTCTGTCTGTGGAAATGCCCTTGCCAAGCCCACCCCTGAGCACAGCAAACTCCTCAGCTACAGAGCAGCACACAGCATAGCTGCAAGCTTGATAGGACGACCTGTGAAACGCTTTCTTTAGAGTGGCTTGAATTCCTAACACGACTGAGATCATTTTGCAGGTAACTCCTAATGAGAATGTGCTCCAATTCTTGTTTCTGAAAGCATATTCAGTGGAGTAATTTCTGGCTTTGCTTTTTGTCCGTCTCCTCTGATGCCAGCAGGTTAGTCCACTGGTGAATAGGCTGTCTGCCTTTGGTCATGCTGTTACTGCAGCAGGTGGCAAGTGAAGATACACTCCTTGCAGTATGCTCAGCACTGAGTTGTTTCTTTACACAGGACTGTAGAAGATTCTGGCTGGGATTTTTGAAACTGTCCCAGCTTTAGAGCATCTAACAAAGGTGAGCTAGTCTGTGCAAGTGTCAGGAGAGTATGCATTTGGCAGATTGGGTGGTGCTACATGCAAAGGTGTTTAGATGCCTTCTTGTAGAAGTATAACTGGCAAACTGCTTTGCAGTGAGCAGCTGTAAGGATCAAAGTAGGAACTTTTGTTGTTAGTGGGAGAAAATGTAGTGCTGTAGGCTATGACAGAATATGCAGTGGGAAATCGTTAGGTTTTTATAAGACTAAAAGATCTTATTGCTCAGATACAATTTCTGGGCTTGCCCTTCTTTCCCAAGCACAGTTGTCAAAATCAAAGCACAGATTTTCAAGCCTGAATTTGAGAAAGTAACTATTGGAAGGTATTTCTGGCAGATCTTTTGGTGAGCAGGTCCTGAAACCTCATCTAAATACGTGGGTTTAGCCTCAGTGGTAGTTGAATTTTTGTCTTGGAACTATGTCTATTCTCCTTGCTTGTGTTTGTATGTAGACAAAGAAAATGGGCAATGTTCCAATCTACTTGAGTTGCTGTTTGGTTACTGTGCAGAGCAGCTTGGAGGGAGAAAAGAAAGTTTTGGTTGAGTTATCAGAGCTGATGAATAAATGTCATAAAAATACGTTGTTATCAGGGTACCCTTGGCTTATAAGAGGCACATGGTGAGCAAGTTAGCAATTTGCCTAAAAAAAATCGGCAATGATTGGGAAATGAGAAAGGCATTAAAAGTATGACTAGTTCAGAGGTGAGGCTGCATGTGTTGCTTTTGTGAGCTTATGTGAGTTCTCAGCTTAGGGAACCAACACTGTCATCTTACAGGAGAAGGATATGGAATTAGTCACAGCTTCTTCAGTATATAAAATTTGTATGGAAACCATGTCTGTTCTTTACACAGTTCTTTCCTGACACTTCCAACCTCAAAGCTGTCTCAGATTGGTGCTGTAGCTTGGGGTACCTCTGCTTGCTGTGGAAAGATTTACTTACTTCCCGAGGTCTTGCTTTGTAAAAAGTTAAAATTTGATGTGAAGTGACTGTTAGAAGCACAGTGCTTTGTTGTTGCTCTGAAGCAGTGAAGAATAAGTTCAGTCTATTCCAGTGTATATGCCATCTGTCTGTTAACTATGAAACAGTTAAGCAATAATACCTTCTTTTGGCTGTCTTTTGATCTTGGCATTGCAACTTGGGTTTGCTTTTCTTCATCCAGATGCCTATCTGAGTTCTTACATCAAAGGTGTTAGGCACTGATAGTTTGATTTGGCTTTGGCAAAGAAGAATTATAGATGCAACTTTGGAAAATATCAAGAAAGATAAGAAAAAAACAGTGGGTCATCTATCTCTGCAAATCTCTACATAGATGAATTGATAGAGTTAGTATTTCCTTTTGACCTCCACCATCTTTCTTTTGTTGCTTCAGTTCTCAGATGTCTCTATTCATTTCCCTGGACAACTACCTGCAAAGCTAAAATTTTACCTTTATGCCAGAAAAAGTAAATTGCAGAATCATCCTTCTTTGCTTTCCTATTGTTGCAGTTCTCCAGTTCAGATCTGTGAAAGGCTTGTTTCTTTAATACTCCTTTTTTACTTCAGTACAAAGATATTAGCCTGTTACAGCAATCAAGATTTCATGCGAGAAACAAACTAGCATAGTGGGGGAGAAGAAAGGAAGGATATGTCAACATTCCCAGCTGACATTACTGCTGTAATGAATCAGAGTGGACTGAAGCATTATTTCTGCTTGACATGGGGAGTAGGATGGAAAATATTAACATGCAGTATTTGTCTAAGTAATGTAGATGCACTTAATGTATATCGCAGGGTGGAAGTATTTTTGTGGACATGTCAGAGAGGAAATTTCCAATGGTTGTAAAAAAAGCAGAAAACATTTGTGATTTATGCCATTTTTTTACTAACCCCTTTACAAAAGTGTAGTGTGTCATTTCAGCAGTGACTATTGTAGTGAATGTAATCAGGCTAAGAATTTCAAAATAGCTTTTTCAAAGAGCACTGGCTCATTACATGGAGATTATCTATTACACATTTTCTTATATTTAATTTCTTTTAACATTGATAATACAGATTTCCAAAGTGAGTGATGCTTTGATAGTGTGTAAAAGGAAATGACAGTTTGTTATTTCTGGTCTTGTTTTGGATGGCCGTTTAATTTCATGAGTTGATAGTCATCAAATTTTGTGTAGTAGAATTTGAAGACTGGCTAAATCATTTGAGACTACAACCAGTATGAGCCAGTGAATATTTTTCTTTGCCACAGCAGTATTGGTAGTAACTGTATATGTCAGGCAGAGTAATTAAAAACTTATATTGTTGAAGATCCAATATTTAGCTTGTTCAGCTTTTGTTGCTCAGTGGTAGCAAGTTGTTTGGTTAGCAAACCATTTAGTAGCAAAGTGGACCTGATTAGGGAACTGCCTTTTTTTTTTCTTTTTTTTCTTTTGTTTTCCCAGAAACAGAGAACGGCTTGCTAAATTATTAACTTTTTAGAGCACCGCTATAAAAAGTGGTTTTCTGTTGGAAGATACGGGGGATTTTGGTACTGCTTTGCCCAACAGTAGTACTGAGTGGTCTTTTTTGTGTACAGATGCACAGATACAGAAGGTGGGGCTGCTGGCAACGGCAGGTGTGTTTTTGAGTGCATGCAGACTGTTTGGGCACTTTAGTCTTAGATGCTTGCCCCACTGCTGAGCCTACTGGCTGGTCTGTTGCATCTGTGTGCCTTGTCCTCTAGCAGTCTGTTGGCCTTCTCCTTCCTGTGATCTGTCATCTCTGTTAAGTGGTTATTAATACCTTTTTTTGTTTTTGTAAGGTTGTGTCTTTTTCATAATTTTAAGCATCCCTCTGGCCTGCTTCCTCAGGTTTCTTGTGTTTTTTAAACCAAGTGTAATACCCTGATCAATTTCATAGCTGCTTTCTTAGTTCTGGAAAACAGAAAACTGATGTAACTTGTGGAATATGGACTGGAAGAGGTCTCCTTGGATGAGATGCTTGACTTTCAAAGTATCAGTTTGATAATAGACTCATTGTCAGGAGTCAAAAGCAAGGCATGTGTGGTTTTATGTCAATGTAAGACAGTTGACTGAGACAGTGGCATGGTAGCTGTGCTTTGGGACTGTCTGCTATTTATCCAGTGCCTGGTACGAGACAGTACAACTGGAATTAATGAGAAAGAATGTTGCTATTACTGTATTAGTTTGAATGGCTGTGTGCATTCATTATGCACAGTGTATCTTTAATTGAAGCACTTAAATTATTTTTGTTGTTCTTAATTCTGCAATTTGTGCATCTGCTCACTGAGATCTCCAATTTTATGTAGTATCTAATTGTTTCTACTATAAGAAAGACTGATTTTTGACTTTTGGTTTTAGTTAGCCATATTGCAATGACTTTCTGCACAAAACATGTTTGTTTTAGGAGATAAATTATTTGAAGATAACGTGACCAACAAATATAACTTAATTTTATATGGTTATAACGTGTTTGCAGGTCATGATTTCTTACGGATGCTGGACTATCACAACTGAATTACAGAGTTATTTAAACCCTGAACATTGGTTCTTATGTTGAGTTTCTGTTTGTATTAAGTATGAGCCCAGCTGTGTATGGAAGTGGGAATATACAGTCACACAAATTCATAACTTCCAATTAAGTTGTAGATAAACTTGTAGATAGAAGAATGATGTAGCAGCAGTCCTTGAAGTTGCAAGTAGATACCATTTTTCTCTTAATTCTATTTTGTGGTGTCTCTAAACCTATGAACAGCTCTCTGTTAATACTCCATAGAGGAATGTACTCTCATCTTCCTATATTAAATATACCATGTGTTTTCATTTTCGACTAGCACTGATACAATGATGAAAGAGAAGATAGTGCAAATACCTGACAATATGTTTGTAAGCAAGAGAAGTCAAAGCAGCCTTACACATACCCCTAATCCCTCTCACCCCTCACACACACACTCCCCCCCTTTTTTTTTAAGCCTTCTCTGTTGTTTGATTGTTCATGCTCTGTCTGACTATCTAAGGTCTTGATCTTTTACAGACAAAGTTCATATACTTAGATACCATTAAATCCTAAGGGAATGCCAAGGCTGATCTTCCTGTCAGCTCGCTGACTTTAGATTGTGAAATGTGTTTGACAGCGGTGTCATCTTACTGAAGATCTTTGTAGAACAGGTCATTATGATGAACAGTTTTAAGAAACTGTAGCCAGCTTTTTTTAAAATTAAACTTCTGTTACAAAAAATCCATTTTTTAAAGCGAATTCTTTAATAACTCTAAGAATCTAGGGTAACTCTCTTCCGGAGACTGAAGATACCATACATAAAGGCAAAGCAGTTTGGAGGTGTCTGCTGAACTGAAAATTGGAACAGACATGTCCAGTTTGCAATGAAAAGGCCTTTTGAGAGTTAAAAATGAGCCAATGTTTGGCTGTTTTATGTCAGAAACTTTTAGCTCAGAAAAAGGGAGAATCCACTTCATCTTCTTAGATTTAAATTCATAAAAACAGAGACTCTTAGAATGGTTTGGGTAGGAAGGGACTTTAAAGATCATCCCATTCTAATCCCCCTGCCATGGGCAGGGACACCTCTCTCTAGAACCGGTTGCTTAAAGGCCCATCCAACCTGGCCTTGGAACACTTCCAGGGGTGGGGCATCCACAGCCTTCCTGGGAAACCTTTTCCAGTGCCTCACCACCCTCACAGTAAAGAATTTCTTCCTAGTACTAATCTAAACTACTTTCTGCAGTTTAAAGCTATTCCCCCTTGTCCTCTCCCTGCATGCTCTTGGTAAAAAGTCCCTCTCCAGGTCTCCTGTAGGCCCCCTTTAGGTACTGGAAGGTGCTGTAAGGTCTTCCAGAGCCTTCTCTTCTTCAGGCTGAAAAAGTCTTAACTCTTTCAGTCTGTCCTCACAGGAGAGGTGCTCCAGTCCTCTGAGCATCTTTGTGACCTCCTCTGGACTTGGTCCAACAGGTCTGTGTGCTTCTTTTGTTGGTGCCTGCAGAGCTGGTTGCCACACCTGAGATGGTGTCTTACAAGAGCAGAATAAAGGTCAGAACCACTTCACTTGATCTGCTGCTCCTGCTTTTTTTGATGCAGACTCAGGTTTGGTTGGCTTTCTGGGCTGCAGGACATGCTGCTGGGTCATGTGTAGCTGCTTGTCATCCCCCTAGTCCTTCTGCCCAGAGCTGCTCTCAATCCATTCTCTGCCCAGACTGTACTTGTGCTTGGGATTGCCTGGATCCAAGTGCAGGACCCTGCACTTGGCCTTGTTGAACTTCATGAGGTTCATACAGGCCCATCTTTCAAGCCTGTCCAGGTCCCTCTGGATGGCATCCCTTCCCTTCAGCATATTAACTGCACCACACAGTCTTGCTGAGGGAGCACTCAGTCCTACTGTCCCTGACAACAGTGAAGTTGTTAAACCGTGCCAGTTCCAATAGTGACCCTTGAGAAATGCTGCTCATCACTGGTCTACACTTGGACATGAAGCCATCGACCACAGATCTTAAGAGTGTGACCGTACAGCCAATTCCTTATGAACCAAGTGTTCCATCCATCAAATTTGTGTCTTTCCAGTTTAGAGACAAGGATGCCATGTAGGACAGTGTCATATCTACAAGTCCAAGCAGATGATATCAGTTACTATTCTGTTATCCACCAACACTGTAAAGCCACCAGATTTGTCAGGCATGATTTGCCCTTGGTGAAGCCACGTTGGCTGTCACAAATCACCTCCTTACTTTTTGTGTGTCTTAGCATAGTTTCCAGGAGCTTCTGCTCCTTGATCTTGGTGGGCAGGGAAGTGAGATTGATGGGTCTGTGCTTCCCCAAGTCCTCCTTACTTCTCTTTTTAAAAATGAAGTTATGTTTCTCCTTTTTGAACCAGAGTGGCCCCCTTCTCAAATATGTTGGATTGCAGTTTAGCCACTTCTTTTGCCAGTTAACTCAGGAGCAGCGGATGCATCTCATCAGGTCCCATGGACTCATGTACCTTCAGATTCCTTAGGTGGTCTTGAACCTGATCTTCTCCTACCATGGGCAACAGTTCTTCATTCTCCCAGTCCCTGCCTTAAGCCTCCTGTGACTTGGGCAGTGTGTCTGGAGCACTTGTCACTGAAGACTGAGGCACAAAAGTCGTTGAGTACCTCAGCCTTCTCTATGTCTCGGGTAACCAGGTCTCCCTTTTCCTTCTGGAGAGGGCCCACATTTTTCCTAGTCTTCCTTTTATCAACAAGGTACCTATATAGAAGCTTTTCTTCCTGCCCTTGACATCCCTGGACAGATTTAATTCTGGGCTTTAGCTTTACCAACCTGATCTCTGGCTACTCAGTCAGTTTCTCTGTGTGTCTCTCAGACTGCCTGTCCCTGTTTCCACCCTATGCAGGATTTCTGTGTTTCAGTTTGTCCAGGAGTGTCTTGTTCATCTGATGCCATCCATGCAGGTCTCCTGGCTTTTCTTGCCTGACTTCCTCTTCGTTGGGATGCATCATTCCTGATCTTGGAAGAGCTGATCCTTGAATATCAACCAGTTTTTTTGGGCTCCTCTTCCATCCAGGGCTTTATCCTGTGGTGCTATATCAAGCAGATCCCTGAAATTAGTTGAGTGGAAGTCAGGTCTAGCAGCTCATCTGTCTTTTTTATAGTTTATTTTTCTTAAACAAGTTGTCTTTGAAAGTAGTGGTTGATTAACCTGTCAATCCCAAACTTCACAGAAGGAGCACAAGGAAAGTGGTTTGCTATGGGTGACTTTTCAAATTTCCTGTGTCTCCTTTGACCAGTGCTGCAGGTGATGGAATAGGTAATGTTTTTACACCCAATTGCCTGTCTCCAAGTATTTATTTGTGCCTGTGAGTAAGTTTCAGTATGCTTTGCCAACTCACTCTTCAGAACCTCAAGATCTAATAAACTTCTTCTTTTACAGGGAATGCAAAGGGCAACCAACGTTACCTACCAAGCTCATCATGTCAGCAGGAATAAAAGAGGCCAAGTGGTAGGAACAAGAAGTGGTTTTCGTGGATGCACAGTCTGGTTAACAGGTACAGCCATGGGTTTCTGAGGATCCTTTTGTTTTAGTTACTCTTCAGAGAACTACGGAACTGTAGCTCCTTTTTGCATGCAAAGCTGGATGTTTGTGAAATCTAAAACCTTGATGCAATTTATTACTATTTTTAGATGGACTAGCAGGAAATTGCTTTGGGACAGACAGTAGCTTGAGAATGTATTTTGTTCAGTGCATTGGGAGGGGTTTTTTTCGTACTGTCTGCTGCTTGATTCTGGTTGAATTTTGGAATGGATGGTTTGGTTTTTTTTTTTCTCTGTGTTGCCTTTTTTTTTTTTTTTTAATTTGCTTTGTTTTACCCAATTCTGGCTCCTTGTACTGTCCCATTATTAACAAATGAAACCTAACTTTTTTTGTAAGAGTCTGTATGCCTGAGTAATTTTCTTTAAAGGCCTCTTCTCTTTGGAATGTTCTTGTCTCCTTGGGTTGAAATAACAGTTCAATAAAAACCTGTGTTTTTGGCAGCAATTGCATGTTGAGGCAGTGCATACTGGGAATTGTTTCTGAAAACTGCTCTGTGGGTTTTTTCTCTGAATTGTTTTGATTGCAAAAAGAGGGCAAATAATTCTGGAAGACAGTTTTATTTCATAACTGTGAGGGAATTGTTTTTGTTCTGTCTTCCAAAGTTCTTGGAAGCTTTAACATATTTCTTGTAAAGTTGTTTTTAGTTAAAACTGAAAATAAAAAAATAAATGTAACAAAATGTGTAATTTAATTGGTCTTTAAACCATTTAAAGCAGTGCTGTATTGCAACACAAAAGATCTTGACAGAGTATTAGAAAAACTTACTACATTAAGTAAAATTTGTTTCTGCCAGTGTTAGTAAATATGTGAAATGTAAAGCAGTAGTTGATAACAAATTGCTGAGGGTCATTCTAAACAAATTTGATACAGTAGCTTGCTGTGATGTATTTCTTTGGTAAAAGAGTGGAGCCCTTTCTCTCCCTGTTTCTAATCACATAGCTCCAGCCTGTCTCTCAATGCTTGAATGATCTGGTAGGCTGCCTTTCTGTTTCTCCTGGTAATTCATTAATATAACTTTGAAAAAAATAATGATAAAAATGTTTTCTCAGTTATCTACATGGGAACCTTTTCCAGTCAACGTTCTGTTTTAAACAAATGTAATCGTAATGCTCAGTTTCCTTTTCTTCGGGAAGAAGGGTCGTGGTAAGGTTTTAAGAGTGTGTGTGGGAAGCTAGGTTATTGAAAATGTTTGAGCAGTAATGTTAGGGAGTGAAAAGGACTGCAGACATTGTAAGCAATATTAACCATTCTAGAACTGTGCAAACAGGAGTCTTCCAAACTCTGTGAAGTATTGGAGTAACAGCTGAAATGTTGGTATACTCCAAGATTCTCTCACCTCGTCAGTACTCATGGGGTAGGAGTGTATAGAAAGTTCTTTCAGGGATTGATTCTCATTTTTAAGCTAACCTTTATTTGAGAGCTCAGTTCTAATGAATGTTGAGTCAGTGGGTCCTAGTAAACAAAGTCCTGACGAATGTATCAAAAATATGGAAAGACACTATTTTCATGTGCAAAATAACATGCAATTTTGAGACTACGTTATTTTAAAGACTTGTCAACTTGAAGACTGTTTTAAAAATTCATTAATGTGTAACCTTAACTTGTGCGGTTCATTACATGTTGGAGACCAAATGATGTGTGAAGACCTAGAGCATTTGAGCAAATAGCAAGCTAAATGTGGGGACAAAAATGGCAAGTCAAAAACAGCATCAATGAGGAGTAAATTATGATGTTGCTGAAATCTTATTTTGGAGTGTCATGCCTATTTTCTGTGATCCGGGTGTACTTAACTGCTGCCAAAAGAAGACTTCTGTTTACTGCCTTGTGTTCCTTCTCTTGCCTTGGATAAGCTTGCTCAACCAAACCTTGAGCTGATTCAGCTTGCTCAATCATCAGTGAACTTCCCACGGCTTCCCCACACACACATGAAAGGGGAAAAACAGAAAAAGAAAAAAGAAGGAAAAAAAAAAACACAAGGGAGGGGGGAAGGCTAGCAAACTGGGTTGGCTAGTGGTAGTAATGGGCACCAGAGGAAACAGTACAGTGACTCTTTTCTTTAAATTACCCTGAACACTTTAAGTTGTCAAGGTTTCCTTTGTGTTTTCTTAGAGGATGCTGGTTGGCATGGAAGTAATAGCAAACTGCTCGTTTGTTTGTGATTTTTTTTTCTTTCTTTGAAAATTAGAATAAATCTTAATCTGCACTAATAAAGATAAAAACATTTTTTTTACCCACTAGTAGTATTTTTTTATACTACCATTTTTTTTTTCACCCTGCTGAAAGGGTAAATGTCATCTTATGAAGATCTGAGTTTGTGTTCCATTTAGGAATTGACTTTTTGGTATAAGCTGTAGCATGTGCTCCAGCTAAACTGAAATCTATTCTGAAAAATTATTTAAATGAATTTCCAACTTGAAGCAAACAGTGGACATTTTAGGGCCATCAAAACCTCTCAATTATTTAAAGGTTTGTTGCCAAAGATTCTGATTTGGACCAGAGTTTGATATTACAATTTTGTTCGCTTGTTACTAAGGCGCGCTAGTTAGTGGAGCGTGACTGCTGTGTGAGAGTTTTGACTGAGTGAGTTTGGTTTTGTCTATGGTGTCTAATTTGGTGCTGTTATTCTGCATGGAGTAAGAGCAAAGGGTGATTTTGGCCTGATTCCTTTTCCTTTGTTGACTAAATTCACTTCAGTATGAGATCTTCCTCTTCTTGTGTAAATACAGCAACTGTGTTTGGTTTCTGAATTTAGTTTGCTTATGTAGTAAGAATTGCCAGCAGCAACACTATAGAAAGTGCATGACCTCTATAAGCAGCAGCAGCTCTTAAGGCCAGACTCTTTGACCTGCTTCAAATTACACACTTAACTTTGTGCTTTACTCTCCAATTGTCTGTGTAAAACCTTTGGTTTATATTCCAGGTTAAGTATATCTGAAAGGCATTGCTGCTGATGCCTGTCACTTTGGGGTTTTCTTACTAGCAGCGGTATGTGTACTACAACTTGTCTTAAATTGTTTCTATGTTTATAACATGTACTTATACTGTTACTAAATATTTTAGGTCTATCTGGTGCTGGGAAGACTACAGTGAGCATGGCACTAGAGGAGTATTTAGTATGCCATGGTATTCCGTGCTACACATTGGATGGTGACAATATTCGCCAAGGCCTTAATAAGAATCTGGGTTTCACACCAGAAGATAGAGAAGAGAATGTCCGTCGTATTGCTGAAGTTGCTAAATTGTTTGCAGATGCTGGCTTGGTGTGCATTACTAGTTTCATCTCTCCCTATGCTCAGGTAAATGTGAAATGAAGAGTAGGGAAAATACAAAGTACAAAATGTCACTCAGAATTTTAGTTACAGAAATTGCTCTCTGAAATTAGCCAGAATAAAATACTTGCTTGGTTTTTTTTGGTGACATTGGTGCTTTGTATAGATGATTACTTAACTCAGAAACATTAAATGTAAGCAAAGTTTACATTAGTTCTGTAACTAGAATTGTCCTTCAATCTATTAAACCAGAATTACTACTCTAATGTTAGGAACAAGCCCAAATCATGCTCCAAGAAAGAGTCTTAAAATGACAATTATCTTGTTTGATCCATGTAGATTCCAGTACTTTATAAATATGAAGGCTAGGTATACATCTAGCCTGAAGACTCAGTTACTTTGTTTTTTAAAGCAGTTTTTCCTTTAGTGAATGAGTGGTGTGAACTTTCTTCTTACTAAATGGCTGAAAGGAAAAATGTTTTATTTGCCTGTGGTTCTTTTTACTTTATTTCATATTGTGTATACAACTTGGAATTATACAATACTGAAAATTAGCCTAAATCCGTGTTCACATGGTTTTGTGAAGACTGTTTTCATCTGCATATGAGAACATAGATGGGAAAGACAAAAAAGATATGTGAACACAAGTATTTTGAAGAATGACCCAGGGGCTTTAGGCTTAGGCATTTCACAGCATGTGTTATTTCTTTGGTTATAGTAGTACAAACAGTTCTGTTAATAATTTGGGGATCTAGAGAGGTAGGTAGATAGATGGATATGTATAGAAAATCCTGCACTCTATGCCTGGGTTTTGTTTGGAGTTTTTTTATAAACCAAGTTAATGTAAAATATCTCATGTCTTCATGTCAACTTTTACCATGTGATCTCCTCTAACCAAACTGATGCAGCTTGCAGGGTATCAGTTGATCAAATCATGTTTCTTTTTTCAGACTTCGAAAGCTTGTTTACATTTTGCTGTCCACTTCCTTAAAATGAACTGCGAAAGCAGAAAGACAGTAATAATGTGTGGGTGCAACCTTTTAGGATTTTTCTTCTGTTTTCTTTCAGGATCGTAATAATGCCAGACGAATTCATGAAGGGGCAAGCTTGCCTTTTTTTGAAGTATTTGTGGATGCTCCATTGCATGTCTGTGAGCAGAGAGATGTTAAAGGACTCTATAAGAAAGCCAGGGCTGGAGAAATAAAAGGTGAACCTAGATGTAGTTATATCCTTTGTACAGAGTGAAACATTGGTGTAATTTGACTCCACATAAGTGGGTGTGCTCAAGTCTGTGAGTGTACCACCCTTAAAAACAACATGGACTTGGGACAGGACTGAGAAGGTAATTGGGATCGACTTCTTACTCCTGGAACTGACCAGTTCAATATATAGGACAGTAAAAGGGCAAAAGTGTCTGTCCTTACACTGAAAAACCTTGAGCAGATTACATAGTTTCGTTGCAACCTATTATGATTGAGGATTAATCTTTCTCCTTTATGTGGCCATTGACTGGTTGAAAAAGAGCCTGATTCTTTCTAAAGTCTATAAAGAATTGCATTAGTAAGACTTGCTAGTTTCTTCCAAAATGTGAAGCATGATCACTGTCTCCCTGTAAAGACCATTAAGAACACTTCTGAAGAGGCAAACTTTTACTTTGAAATTAGGGGTTTGTTCTAGAGCCCATGAAAATGATTTCATATCCCCAGCCTCAGGTCAAGATTTAAGTATAACCTGCAATAACAAAAGCTTAGCTATGCAATCATTCGTTGCAAGTATTATTTCAAGTGCTTCTTTACTCTGTGTTGCATTACAGTTTGCAGAGGTTGACAATAGCTCTTTTAACCCTTATTTAGTAGCAAAGCAGTTTTTAAAGTAATTGCTTTCAGGGTTGGAATTTGCAGATGCTGTAATGATGTTACTGTTAATCAAAAGTGATAAAAAATTCAAGAAATCTAAGCCATTCCACATGAGTGGTTGCTTGATACTTTTAGTACTACAGAATATCATGTGAAGGCCATAAATAAATAAGGCTGAAGTAAGGTTTGTTCAGATTCAAAACAAGATGGCTTGATTGGCATGATACAAAGATACAGTTCAGTACAGAATCCTTATTTGTGCTCTAGAATATCCTTAATATTTTGTTAATTGTACAAGCCCCAAAATGAAATTGTGTTAACTGTAGAAGTGGTAGTGAAGTATACAGTGTCTTAGTAAGCTAAAAATGGGTCTAGCAGTGGCTATATCTTATGACCCCTCTGATATTTGAAGGATGAAAATTAAATGATCTTGCCAGTTTTCAAGGTATGTCAGCAACTATTATCTTCTTTTTCTTTGACAATGGTAATGGGACACTTTCTTTTGCCTCCTATTCCCATTCCTCCAGTAATCGGATCCTTCTAAAGTATGCAGTTTTTGGAAGATACCAGCCTTTCTTGATCAGCCCAGTACATGGGGTACTGCAGCAATTGATATTTTTCTTAAATGGGGAAATAAGCTACTGATTTTGAGAGTGTTTAAGTCGGAAGTGAAGAACTCGAGTTTTAATGTTTGTGTTTGTATTTGTACTTGCGAAGGATGCAGATGTTCAGTTGCTGTGTCCCTGCTGACATTCCTGCTGCAGATCAGACTTGTGGTGCTTACAGTCTTTGCCTTTGGGCATGATTTTTATTCCTTGTTTATGCATGAGTGGTCAGAATCTCCACTATTTTAAAGCAGATTGTTAGCTAAGTGGGCCAGAACAAGTGTCACTGGTAGCTTGTACAGTCTGTGAGAGTTATTATAATAAACACACTCATCAATCTTACATTAGCAACTATCTTGAGAGGAGTATGTTAGCTAAACTAATGTAATAGGTGTTGGAATTCCTTGTTTCAGAGTACTGCTTGGTGGTATGAGTGTAAATTTACAGATATATTGGGTGTTCATAATATTTTTTTTTACTATTTCTGCAACAATGACAGCTAATGATGAAGGACAGTGGATGGATGACTAATTCTGGGTTGATGTGCACAGTTCTTCTACCAGTGGTCCTTTTTTATTCACAGTGTTATAAATTATGAAGACCAGTTTGGAATAAAAGAAAATTTATTACAAATTTAGCAAGCAGCAGCAAGCGTTGCAGCGCTGGGCAACCGGGGGAGTCTCATGCTCCTCCAACGG
>JAWWEU010000125.1:25749083-25783284 GCA_035583155.1 Acropternis orthonyx | reverse complement strand
GTGTGATTAATCGTGTGGAGTCCTCTGTTCTATTAGCCCCCAGATATCTTAGTTTTCTTTTTCAAACTAAGACAATACCATTTTCATGTGTGCAAGGGAGTCTAGGTTTACTAATCCTAGTTCTCTTAAGTGTCAGGCACAGTCTTACTAGAACTGTCTTGAAGCTGTTTACATTTTTATAATAAGTAGGTTGTTGATGGAAACTGCATTGTGAAACCTTTGTTTTGCCCTTTAGTGGGACACTAAACCCTTGATAATATCTGAAGATATTATTTTTAATAGGCACATTTATTTTAAGCTATTGATGGTTTATAAAATCAGGGCATTCTAGCATGGTAATGAGCTAGGGTCCAGAGGGAAATCTTCTGTGAAGCAGCATAATTTGTATTTGACTATTATACTGTTCTGTACAGGAGGCAATACCTTCATTTGATTCTGGGCTTATTGCCGTGGCAGGAGTCTGCTGCAGCTCTTCTGGGCTGTCTTACTGTCTAATAAAATCTGCCTCCAAAATTATGTCTGATATATAATGAACTGAGCTTTTCCTTATAAACCACTTTTTCTAAATGCTAGTTTAATTTGTTTTCCTTTTATTTGTCTTTGGAGATACGAATTATTTAACAGCCAGTGAGACTCACCACGTCTTTTTACTCCTGCAGTCATTTTATCTCCCACTTGTTTTCATCATCCCACTCCCTTTGTTTTACTTTCCGTGGAGGTGGTGCCTAATGTATGATAAATACGTTAAAATTCCTGAACTAACTGTGTGTTTCCTACAAGTATACCTATTTACTCTGGGCTGCATATACTGGAAAAATAAAGATAATTTATTTATTGTTGTTTTGGGTCAGTATGTACTCTGCTGTAAGGGTGAGCTTTTTTTTTCTCAAAAAGTAAAGTATTACTTCGCAAAGGTTTCAAAACCACTGAAAAATGTGTTTTAAAAAGAACCATCAGCCTCTTTTCTCTCATTTTTTTGCTACTGAACATCACTGGAACATTTGACTGGTTTTTGACATATTACACCATCTGTTGTTGCAGAAGACTGTTCACAGTTTTATCATCATGGCTGCCTTCTTTTTTTTAGTTATGTTTTTATCCTTGTGTTTGTATCTTATGAGAAGCTTAAGGTCTTGAGCACTGTGGAGTGAGAATGTCTGGTTTAATACACACAGAAGAAAACTTGATTTTTTTTTTCCAAATAAAAAATTGATGTTCTAGTTATAAAGCTTCGTTTCAGTTCAGTCTGTATATGTGCACAGATGGCCTCACACTTAAATATTCTAAATGTAAGTATGTAGATTAGAATACTGCTGTTATCATTAGCTGTAGGAAGTACATTTAATTTGCACTTCTGTTGACAAGGTGTTTTATTTTTTTTACCTTCATGTTTCCATATCTAATGTATCTTGTATAGTGAATGACTTAAACTTATAAATGCTCAGTCTCCGATCTTTTTTTGCTTCTTCAGCATGTATAAATCATAGTCTTCTTTTTTGTTGTAGGTAATGTAGGCATTAATAAGTCATAAAAATGGTACTCAATCCAATAGTTAAATACTTACTAGGTGAATGTTCTATTGGTTACTTAAGGTTTAAAAAACCCCTCTTGTCAGAATATTTCACTTGAGCCAATCTGCTGGTTTGAGTAACTAGCTATGTATCATAATCTTGGAACAGTGCTGACATTTAAATGAGTAAAAATTGCATAATGTATAAAGTCTTGCTTCTGTGTAGTGCAACATTAGAATTTTGCTTCTTGGTTGCGTGTTCAGTGTCCAAGAAGCCTTCTGAGCAAACATTAAGTTCTGTTTATTCCTTTTCTACAGGACATTGTACCAGTGGATGCCTCTTATGAGGTGAAAGAGCTTTATGTGCCAGAAAACAAGCTACAGTTGGCCAAAACAGATGCTGAGTCTCTGTTAACCTTGGAAATAAATAAGGTATTGTGCATTCAGTTGTTTCATTGCCAAAGTTGAAAGACAGTCTAATCTGCTGCTTAGTGGAAGTTGAGGTAGTTGAAATACCTGTGCTGTTTACAGGATATACCTAGATACACCTTTTCCCTCTTTTCTTGAGAGAAAGCACAGCATCTGTGTTTGCTTTGATCACTTACCAGAGATAATTGAATCTTCATAATTTCATGAAATTTACAGTGACTTACTCCCACTCCCTTCCCTCATCCATGGACTAAACTATGCCTGGCATGTCTTGTAAGAGTAGTTGCTTCTAAAAAGATTGCTGACTTTTTTTTTTTCCAGTTTACTTACACAGATCATTTTATTTTGAATTGTAATTGCCTAGAATTATGAAGGAAATCAGTTACTGCTTCTTGATTCTTCTTGTTGGTAATCTTCAGCTGAACAACAGTAACCTTTTATATATATATACCAAGCTCAAACAATTGCAAACTCAAGTCTATGTTGATGATCAGATCTCCTTTATCGCTTTTTTTCTGGTTAGAACATATTCATGCTACTGTTCTGGTTTCCAGTGGAGAGAATGTGGAAAAGCATGGATCAACTTGGTCAGCCCTGTTCTTATTTTGGTTAAATGTATTATTTTTCAATTCAGATAAATTAGATGAAGCTGCTTCTGACTGTGTTTCTCTTCTACCTCATTCCTTTTTCTGAAGAACCAAGCCTAAACACAGATACGATGCATAAGTTTTTGCACTGGCTTTTTGAGAGTGTTACTAGAACATAAAGTTAAGAATTAGTTCTAGGAGCTGACTAAGCTCAGAGCTAAGCATCTGCAGTGAGTAGACTTTGAAGGACTGAGATGACAAACTAAACATTGAACTAAATACTTTTAAAAGTTGCTAGTCTTCTACTACTACTAAATACTAATGCTTCCTTTCACCACATTTTACTAGGTTCTAGTAAACTACCTGTATAACTGTTCATTACTTTGATGAGCAATAAATACTTAAGGTCACCATTGTCAAATTTCTGTAGTATCCCATTCTAAATTCCTCTCTATCTAGAGAAACAAATCACTTCTCCCTCCACCCGTGGCTTGTTAAATATCAAGCAAGCATATAATGTAAGCTTGGGAAGAAACTGTGTTTTGTACTTGCCTCAGCGTAAATTAAACAGTGTAATAACATCAGTCATGCTCTTTGCAAAAGAGACTTGCACAAACAAAGCCTGTCCTTGTCAGAGACCTGACCAAGTCTTGGTAACACACATGCAGAAATAACAGAGGCCACACACTAAGTCACAGTGTGACTGTTTAAGTGCTAAGGAAGGAAATTCTCTCTAAACTGATACCTCTTAAACTAAACTGAGTATTAGTCCAGAGAGAATTTTACTTCTGAATTGTCTCACTAGTTTATGCAAAAAATTTTAATTCTATTTTAAGATTAGATGTCTTTAATATTCACACCCATAATTCTGATACTTTTGTGGTAATTGTGGGTGTTGTTTTTCTGTGTCTCTTTCTTTAACCTTTTGATTATCTTATTTTGTTAAAAACATAAAGGTAAGTGGGACTCTAATTTTGTTGAAATGAACTTTATCAAGTATATACAAATAAAGTTTGTTGTTATGTGTTCGTTGATTTGTTTTTTAATAAGTGGATATTTGATGCAGTGTAAGGACTGGAAATAGCCAAAAATGTGAACAGTGGAGAGGAAGTTGTTATTTTTTCCTTACTTGTAGAAACTTTGAAGTATTTATGATTAAAAACTGTAGTATTGATAAATCTTGCATTTATCCTGTTCTGCATTTTAGGACTAAATAATGATCTATTATGATTAATACTTGATGTCAGTAATTAAGCAACAACTTTTGTCCGCTCTATTTCTCCATTTCTTTACAAGGTGGATATGCAATGGGTGCAAGTGCTCGCAGAAGGTTGGGCAACACCCCTGAATGGCTTTATGAGAGAGAGAGAATACCTACAGTGCCTTCACTTCGACTGTCTCCTTGATGGTAGGATAAAATAACGATTTGTCAAATCAAGCAAACTAATCCTACTTCTGAAATATTATTGATGCTTTGCCTCTTAGTGGTGATGTGGTTACATATTATCAGGTTTGTGCACAACCTGGGAGATTATAATTATTATAATAATCAGTTTTAAACTTGATGGGTTTATTCTTTTTACACCTACCATCGTGTTAGAATTTGAATGTCTTGTATTTTGCCTTTACAAATTCTACTTTTTCAAATGTTTTCAGTTTTGAAAAACATTTAATTCTAAAATCCACATTTCTAATTTGTTTTGAAGAAACTGATTTTAGAACTCAAAATTGCCATTTAATTGCTGTTTAGCTCTGTGTGCCAAAAGATTTGTTCTGTATTAGTAAGGAAGGAAAGGACAGCAAAGTGAGTTGAGTGTTGGAGCTGTTCCAAGTATGAAATCGGAATATGAGGATGTGGTTTGAGTATGAACAATTGTCACATGTAATTGAATTAGTATGACTTAGTAATTATCCTGTGATGATTTAAATGAATATCTTTTATTTTGCATTACCAATTGGCTAAGAACAAGCCTTAAGTAGTGAATAAGTGGTAACATCCTCAGGTTTTGGAGTTTGTGATCCTCTGTCATTTTTCATTTATTCCTCTTTGAAGGCTCTATTTTACTGCAACCTTCTTCTTATCTCCATGCTTCCTTTTGCATTAGTCTTCTCTTGCTAGAGACCAAGTAGCAGAAAAAAAGAAGTCACTTTTCTTTCAGTTCTATGCTATAGGTCTCGGTTGTCCCTCCAATATTTTCTAGGTCCTTTTTCTGTAAGTCAGATGCTGTTCTAGGCAGCATAATGCCATCCTGTTATTCTGGAATATCTGAAGCTTGCAGTGTCATTTTGGACTCTCAGTTTTATTTTCATTCTATTTGCCTTCTGTATGCTCATCCAGATGAAGCAATCCTTTAAAGTTATCTGAAAAAATCTCATCCTGACACTGGGCTCATCTGTGACTTAACAAACTCGCTTCATTACTTTGCCTCAGTTTCTTATTTATACAGTGGCTGAAGAAAAATGTAAGAGATATTATATTACTGGTCATGGACAGAATTTTAATAATCAACAGACTTGAGATCTCTTCCTAATTTGAAATAGTTATTTACTTGTTTGCAAAGCGAAAGGTTTTTTGAAATTATCAATTTTGGAGTGTCAAACCACTTTCTCTGTGACTGCTGCCAAACTCAATTTTATGACCTAGTTGCTTTGAAAATAACTCTGAACACCAAGTCTAAACTTAGGAGGAGCACAGCATGAATTATGGATTTTGCATTATGGAGAAAGGGGGACCTATTTTTCTCTTAATCTTTTCATCCATCTTAATAATTTTTAATTTTCTAACAAATTTAATTTCCTTATAAAATATGTATTGCATAAATAATAGTGAAATTAGCGTTATTTAGAGACTTGGCAAACAGCAAACATCCATTAACTTTAAGGGGCCCATGACTTTTCTCCTGGAGACCACCCAAAAGTTTTGTACTCATTCACCAAGAGTGTCCTCATTAGAGTTCAAGGCTTTGTATGAGACTTACAGTATTTACTCCACTGGGTTTCTCAAATCTCACTCTTGTAGTCAAGAAAAACAAGACTTCCAGCATCTGGTAGTGAAGTAGAAGCTTAAAAATGAGGATGACACATAACCTTAAAATTCAGATACATTAACTTAGTTTCAGAAGTAAGGTAGCTGGTAAGCTTTCAGCTGAACAAACTTTGCAAAATACTTACCTGACTCTATAGTTTTTTTTATTAAATGTATATGCTTGACAGTTTTGAGTAAGTGGCAAAAGTTACTTCTTGAAATAGTTGAATTATGTATGCCAACTACTTGGGTACATTTGTCTGCTTTTATCAAATTGAATTTTTCTTATGGACTCAAAGAATGGCTACTGAGACTGCTATTTCCTTTTTACTAACTATCTACTCCAGTAGCAATTTTGCCTTATGTTTTAGATGATCTATTTAAAAATGTTATTTTTGTATTTCTACCTACTATATAGATTCTTGAGCAAGATACTAATTTGAGATTCCCAAAAAGTAGTATCCTTACAGTCTAAATACTTGTGTGCAGCTGAAAGTACTTGCTATTTTCAGTACTGTGTTTGCGCTTTCTCAAGCCTCAGTGTTTGCTCAATTTTATAGCACATGTATCTTATGCAAGAATTCATGCTAAAAGCTGCTTTTAACCCGCGTTAAAATAACTGCTTGAACTACCTGCTGTGTGATAAACTTACAGCCATCAACTTAACCTGTTAAATCTGGTAGATTTTCTTAATCTCATTGATGACCATTACTAAGTATAAGGGCCTTTTTTTTTGCCCTCTGCAGGTGGAGTTATTAATCTGTCAGTGCCTATAGTGCTATCAGCCACTCAAGAAGACAAGGACAGGCTCGACGGGTGCACAGCAATCGCGCTGGTCTATGAAGGTTGCCGTGTTGCCATTCTCCGCAATCCTGAATTCTATGAGCACAGAAAAGAGGAACGCTGCGCTAGGCAGTGGGGAACGACGTGCAAGGAACATCCCTATATCAAGGTGTGTGTTTAAAAGTTGAAAATCTAGTCCTGTGAGCCATATTGTTGTGGAGCTGCAAATTAAGTGAAGCTCGTGTCTGTGACTGATGTACTTTGACAACAAAACTACTGTGAAAATTAAGTACAATATTTGAACGGGAACAAAGGTTTTGGGGTTTTTCTTCTATGCAGCTGTTGAATAGTGTGCACTTAGTGTGCTAATCTAATGTCAATATGTACACATGAAATGAATTAGAATGTACTGTAGAATCTGTGCTACAGAAGAGGGAACTTTGCCCTCCAGTGTACCTTAGGAAACACATCCCTCTGTGTAGCCAGATGGATCATCAAAGCTCCTTAATCAGCGGATATATGCATTCTGAAGGACAGAAAGCTTCTATTCTGCCTGCATGTGGAGCATGTGAGATCTGCCTGGTTTAGATATTTTTGAAACAGGCCATGTTCCTGGAGAGTTCATCATTTAACTCTCTGGGGAGTAATTTCCCATCCGTTGTGTTTGTTATGTTTTTTAATCCTGGCCTTATGTGTGTGTATGTCATACTGAAGTGTTCTAATTGTAACATACTCATCACAGTGCTGTGTTTGGTTATGCAGGCTGATGTAAATGTTGCATCTTAGCTCTGCAGAGCCAAAATATGTTTCTTTCCCCATTTTTCTCTGTAGTAACTTTTTGTTTACAGGTATGTCTTAAAATTAGTTAAAAAGAAAAAGGAAAAGCCTTTGGTATGTTCTGAAAGTATCTGTATGACTAATAGAAGATTTTCAAAGGCCTTGATGTGTTCTGTGATGATGAACATAAGATTACCCTTTTATTTAAAACTTTAAACAAATTAAGAAATTCTAAGAAAACCGCATGCAGTCAGGATTTGAATGTCATGTTATAATACAGTAATGTCATGGCTGAAACTAGCATAGAAAATGAGGAACTATGTTCTTATACTGTACTGGGGTGCGTAGTAGTATCATGATAGCACAAGAATTTGGTGTGTCTTTTTAATTAATCAGAAATGTTTGGATACCTGAGAGTTTCGGTAGTGCAGAGTTTTCTCATCATCTTATTATCACACCGTCCTTCCACCTTGGTAAGAAATCCAAGTCTGGCATTTTCTTTGGGAAGGAAATGGTTACTCTAGTATCGCTGAATTCCAGCAGGTCCGTTATCTCAAACAAAAATAAATTGAAAAATCCACACTTAATTTTTTTCTGGGTGTAGTTTGTTGTGTCTTGTGCTATACCAAGACTTGTTGTCATCTTTATATTCCATAAGGCTAAAAAATTTATCAGAATGTGTATGAAACGTGGAAGTTTTTTGTGGTTCCATCTTCAAAAGCAAATGCATCCTCAGAAATTTTTGAGTCTATGGCCATTGCTAGAGTATGTTAAGCAGCTTGCCATAATTATTTTTTGATAAAGGGTGAGGTGTTATTTAAAGATATAAAAAGAATTGCAGTGAGTGTACAACATGTGTTGCTTCCATAAAGTGCTACCCTGAAACAAATCCAAAAGCTATTCTACTTCCAAGATTCTGACTTTATTCCTAAGTTAAAGTGGGTGAGTAGTTTTAATCAGAACTGTTTACTTGTTATGTACTTGCTGACCAGAGTCTTGTAAACTACACGGTGATACTGCAGCTGCATTTCTTTAACCAATAAAGTGTGCCAACCTCATTGTATTAATATCTTGTAATTAAAAATATATTGTAGCTAAATAAATTGTAATATATAAGGCTTTCCAGACACTATCTTTGTTTGTCACGTAATAATGTTGGTTAAAAATACTGGCTGCTTGCATTTCTGTGTATTAAAAAATCCTTAGTTTTGAAAGAAAGGCATATGCCTATTGAAGATTTGTGTATTTCTCCTGCATCATGGTATAACATGTCTGGACTATGTTCCCATGAATTTTTTTTATTTTTTTAATATTCATGCTTGACTTGGGACTGTCAGATAAAACTAACCTGGAATACTTCCTTTGGTAAAGATGTGTTCCCATTGCAATGTCACAGATGCTCAGGAGAAGCTGACAATTAATCCTAACAAGGAATTTCCCTTCTTTTCCTAGATGGTTATGGAGCAAGGGAACTGGCTTGTAGGTGGAGATCTACAGGTCCTTGATCGTATTTATTGGAATGATGGACTTGACCAATATCGTCTCACTCCAGCTGAACTAAGGCAGAAATTCAAGGAAATGAATGCTGGTGAGTAAATTTTTCTTGTTTTGTTTCTTCCTGCAGAGACTTGTCCAAATGTTTGCTGTCACCACTGAGGCTAGGGCTGTTTCAGGGATGAAAATTTTGAATGCTCTCTTAAGTGGAATTCTTTGCTTCTTGATAGTAGTAATGTTTATGATCTCAGGCATTGCATTGCCTAAATACATAATAGAAGCTGCTAATGCCCAAGGTTCTGAATTTTATCTTTCCACTCACTCTAAACATGTCACCAATGCTATGCTCTGTGCATAAAATCTACTAAGCTGTTGATTTTCCTGTGGTTGTACAAGTCCTAATAAATAACTTGCTTTTCTTATACCTTTTGTCTTGTTTTTTTCTCCACAGATGCTGTCTTTGCATTCCAGTTACGCAACCCGGTGCACAATGGGCATGCTCTTCTGATGCAGGATACTCACAAGCAACTTCTGGAACGTGGCTACCGGCGCCCAGTTTTACTCTTGCATCCACTTGGAGGCTGGACGAAGGAGGACGATGTTCCTCTAATGTGGCGCATGAAGCAACATGCTGCAGTGCTGGAGGAGGGGATCCTGAATCCAGAAACAACAGTGGTAGCTATATTCCCTTCCCCCATGATGTATGCTGGACCAACTGAGGTAAATACATCAAGAGTTTAATAGAAAAAAAACCCTTTTGATGGTGCACTTAAATATTTAGTGCTGTGCTTGATATTTGTGTCTTTTGGTTTTCTTAATGGAGAGAAAGGAGACTAATTTTCTTTGGGAAACCATATTGCCATATTTCTCTCTTTCTGTCATCAGCCGAAACATTCTTTTATGAAGAAACTTCTGTGGAGGGTTTTCCTGGAAATGGTGGGAGAAAATACTGGATTTATAGGCTCCTTTCTTTACACTTACAAAGGTGTGAAAATAAATTAATCCTTCCTCCTTGTTTAGAGTCTTTCTCAGAAAGATTTGTAAGATCTGTTAACATACTGAATGGTTGTCCTCAGTGTTAAGATACTTAAGTTTTATCACTGTTAAGCAAAAAGTTGATGTGTTGGAGGCCTGTACACAAACGAAAAACAATCTTTGTTTATTTTTTGGCAAACTTAATTCAGAGAGAATTGTTTCAAGACTTTTGTATGAAATAATTCTTTGGCAACACTTTATTTAGGAACCAGGTCTTGGGCTGGAATCCCTAGAGGTTTGTGGGAAACAGCAGAAAGAATAAATGCTCTCATTTGAGGTCAGTTCCTGTAGGGAATATTGATTCTCCATCATGTTCTTTTTTTTTTTTTAACTCTCTCCCCTCCTCTCCCCCTTGAGTTACAGAAGTTCAAGTTCTGACCAGGCTCAGAGATTAACTCTGTAGTAGGTTTTTAGTAGATAGAAGACTTGCTAGTGAAATTAAATTAGACAGGTGTCACTTATTTTCTACTAGCCAGTTGACTGGTCAAACAGAGCTTGCACTGCCTTTCCATCAGATCTGCAGTCCAGATCTAGTTGAGGCATGTGAGTGAGTTACTCTGAGGAATCTTGTGGTGTTCCCCACAGATCTTTTGTGAGAATTAACAAAAATTTTCTCCTTCATTCTTGTGTCATGAGGTGGAAAAAAAATCCACAATCCATTCTGAACAGAATAAAAGTTTTCTTGTAACTTCCATGGCATTTTCAGTTACCTCCAAGTAATGTTTGTGACAGTAACGTTTGTTCAAGTAATACAAGAGATTCTTCCTTTAATAATTTTCCATAGGTCATTTAAAAGACATTGGTACTAGATTTGTTTCTGTAGCACAAGTGCTTTGCAGAACAACAAGCAGCTGTTAATACGGTTACCTACAAGGTGGATGTGGCTTTTCAGTCTGTAAAGATCTTAATGGATATGTTTCAGAAGCATCAACTTAGCATTTTTGTATTTTTAAAATTCCTGATAATTGCCTTGGAAGAAAATAAACAGTTCTGTAAGGGAAAACTATCAAAATGCAATAAATTGACCTGCTTAGGAAAGTAAATATATTCTGAAGTGGTGTGAATGTATAGAAATGGGACCAGAGCAGTGTGCCCTTGTGGCTAAGAAGGCCAATGGTATCCTGAGGTGCGTTAGGATTAGCATTGCCAGCAGGTTGAGGAAAATGATCCTGCCCGTCTACTCAGCCCTGGTGAGGCCACATCTGGAGTGCTGTGTCCAGTTCTGGGCTCCTCAGCAAAAGAGAGACATGGAGCTCCTGGAGTGGGTCCAGTGGAGGGCAAGGATGATTAGGGGAGTGGATCATCTCTTATGAGGAAAGGCTGAGGGAGTTGGGCCTGTTCAGCCTTGAGATGAGCCAACTGAGGGGGAACAGTGCCAGTGTCTATAAGTGTCTGAAGGGTGTTAGGAGGATGGAGCCGGACTGTTCTTGTTGGTGCCAAGCAATAGAAAAAGAGGCAATGATCAGAAACTGATGCACAGGAAGCTTCTTATGAATATAAGGAAGAACTTCTGTACAGTGCAGGTGACTGAGCACTGGAACAGATTGGCCAGAGAACTGCTTTAGTGCCTGCCAGATGTTTTGACAGATGTTTATTATTGTTCAACTTTTGAAGCTGTTTTACATTATGTAGTTACTAGGTAGGGCCTTCAGGCTGCACATATAAGAAACCACCATTATATATCTGCTGGTTTTTTAAACTCTTCTCTGAGTATCCTTTGGCAGATACTAAGCCATATAGACGGTATGACAATTCTTTTAAGGGCATACTTCCCAGTGTGAGAGCATATTGGCATTTTCCAAAGCTGAGTCTTTCTTACCTAAAGTAATATAATAGTTATTTTGCTTTTCCTCTATTGTACAGGTAAATTTTGTATTGAAAATATTACCTGTAAAAATTAATTAAGAAAATTCAACAACATCCTGTGACATGATGTCTATAAACTGTCATAAGTGCAACATCTCTACCAGTTGTATCTAGTAAATTCTTCAAGAGGTCTTTAGAAGAAAAAAAATCCTCTCACCATACTTAGTAAAATAGATGCATATCTAAATAATTTAAAAGCACTTCTTTGATTGTAGGGTGCTGACACTGAAATAGTCTGTGTGCAGAATTTCCTTTGAAGTAAATTTTTTTTTACCTTCAGTAGTATTGAACTATAGGAGGAAAAAAAAAGGTAAACCCCAGGTTGTTAGGTATGAAACCACTCATTTTGAAACACACGGCCAAGTAATACAAGAAAATTATTTGTCAATATTTACAATACTTCAACTATTAGGTGGAAGTGAGTTGGTGCATCCAAGCAAAAATTCAGTAAGACTAAGGTTTCTGAATTTGACATTGTTTCCTCTCCCCTTCACATTGAAGTGTTAGAATCAAATAATTTCCAAGGGATTGTGGAAAAATGACTAAATAGTTACCAAAGCTGGAGTTGCTTTATCAGTTCTCATCTTGGAAGCTTGTGGTATAAATAGTCAGTCTTGGTGTTCTGAAAGCCTATCCCAAGCATTCATGTGCAGTATGTACCTAGTTTATAAGTCTGTTGAGTCTTAATATTGATGCAGACTAAGTGTTAAAGTTCCGCCTTGGCCACCATCCTTACCACAAGTATGAGTTAATGATGAGAATGGGTAATTTTTCTTTTTGAATGTATAGGTAAGTTGATTAGATTGTTCACAAACAATGTGTTTAAGTAGCCTATCTTGTCTTTCTTCCAATGTTTGTCAGCTATGTATTGGTCGGGATGTCTTTTTAGAGAATTCACTGTGATTAAACTAGAGCAATATAAAACTGGATTCCACTAAGATTCCCAAAGCAGCTGGTTTTGCTTTATATAAAAGGAAAGGAATGGAGGGTGACATCAGGAAGAACTGAGCTAAGAAATGCGTGAGCTCCATCTTTTCTTGCCCTGATGTCCCACTGTGCTGAAGTAACTTCTTGAGTACCTACTGTACAAATAAAACGGGTATAATATGTTTTGGCTGTAAATTTGGTGGTTGTTCTCATAACTGGTTTTTTGTTGTGTTATAGCTCTGTAGTAAAAGTCATGTCTGATTAGGGAAAATGTAATTATAGAATACATGCACATTTTACGGGTCACATTTTGAGCCTTTTCTTCTGTTAACTGTTTCCACTTGTCTCTGTTTTAGGTTCAGTGGCACTGCAGATCGCGGATGGTTGCAGGAGTTAACTTCTACATTGTAGGGCGAGATCCAGCAGGGATGCCGCACCCTGACACTGGGAAAGATCTGTATGAACCAACTCATGGTGCCAAAGTGTTGACAATGGCTCCAGGCCTCCGAGCACTGGAAATTGTACCCTTCAGAGTTGCAGCTTATAATAAAAAAAAGAAGTGCATGGATTATTATGACTCTGATCAGTAAGTTGTATTTTCATTCTAAGAAAATTTTGAGCAATAGCTGCCTTTTACCCCCTGCCCACATAAATGATTGTTTATAATTAATTTCATATTGGTCAAACATGGCAGTGTTTAGATGTGGTTTTAGATCATGAATCCAACTTGATTTTCAGCATGATTTGCTTCACAGTGCAACTACCTGATCTAACTTTATCTCACACATGAAGGCTCCCCCTGTTCCAGGTGCTGGGATTTCTCTGATTCCGGAACATAGTGGCACAGATTGCTAAATCCAGAGAAAAGTATTACTATTTCTTAAAATGTTAGTATTAGCTTTTTCTGATGCTTTGTCTTTCTGAATACACTTCTCAGGTGTCAGGTGTGCATCAAATAAGAGGTAAGAGAAGCAATGAGAGTGTGCAGCATGGAGAAGAAAGTGTACAAGAGGGGCTGACAAATAGCTATTTTCTGTGTTTAATAATAATGCGAAATGATGCTCTAAGACCATTGTGTGTCCAGGGTTTTCAGACTGCATCATGTGCACCCTTTTATCCTTTCACTGTGTCTGTAAGGCCTTGGTTTGGGGCATTTTTTTCTCTGTTTCTGTAACAGTCATGAAAAATAGACCATGCTACTACTGGTGCGCAGTTCTGCCCTGCTGCTCTCAGAATTTGTGCTGTCCTTCCCTATACACAGTTTGTAGGGTGAAGTGTGGCAGCAGTCCTCTAGATGGCAATGTGGACACATGCGGGCTCCCTGGAAAGAGAGCCATTACTGCTCCTACTTGCCAGAGGCAGAACACTGTGATAGGCTCCAGACAGAGTTAGAGCTTGGGTAGGTGCAGCTGGCTGTGTTTCAAGATAATCTGTGTAATGCTGAAAATGTGGCAGACTCCTGGACCATGTGGTGTTTGACTCTGTAAGGAAGATGGCAGGAAAGAGAGGATTGCCTGGAAATATGCGAGGATCAGGACCAGTAGAAGACCCTTAGCTGTCAAATAGTGATGTTTGTGGAAATACTTCCAGAGCTCACCAGTTACCTGGTGCAAGAGAGAGCATGAAAATGTGGGGAAGAGGGTTGTATGCATAGAAGCATTGCTGTGACTTGTTCTAGAAATGGGTAACTTTATTTCTGTTGCATGTTTCTCAGTTCTTTGAGGCTTGGAGACTCGACAGCCAACTAGGCAATTCCAGAATTTAACCTCACTAATGAATGCATGAAAGGTTATGGCAAGTGGGTTTCCCTTGGATTGAGCTGTAGCTGAGCTGTGTGTCTTGGCTGCTGGATGTAGTTATTCTTTCCCCATGTTGTTGTCTCTTCTTTCAGGTCTCCTAGACTCCTCTGTTTGGGAAGGTGCTTTTGAGAAACCATAATACGCACCATCTGTTATCCTGAGTGTCTCTTTAATTTGTCAAAGTTGTACCACACCTGGCTTGGCAGCAAAGACATACAGAGGTTATTGCAGTTGGGCTCTTTGGTGATATTAACAAATTACCTTTCTGCTTCTGAAGGCAATCCCAGGCCATGGGGATGGTGGAGGATGAATCTTTGGCTAGTGGTTATCCAAAACTTGATCCAACAGCCAGAAATTTGGGCTGCAGAATTAGCAGCGGAGAGTTGCTTTGCTTCTGACATCTCTAAACTTTCATGCTCAGGTTTGAGGAGAAAGATGTAACACTTTCTGATACCATGCCTTGTGTGCCTGTGGTGGTAGGTGTTCACATGCTGGGTCAGCACTGGTCAGCTACATACCAGAAGAGACTGGGCAATTGTGTGATACCTTGCTGTGGCTCAGCTGCTCAACTGTGGTGGTAAGCCTGGGAGCACCAAAAAGCCTACACTGCCCAGCCTCCAAATTAGTAACAAAGGTTGTTAACTTCTCTGGTGTGCTGCCTGTGATGTCAAGAGGTTATTGTGCTTAAGGCCTCCAGCTCCCAAAGGTGTTCACACACGTGCAGTTTTATGGAGTTCATGTAACAGTTCAGTTTGTCTCTCACTTGCATTGGTGTCCTCTAGAACACATGATGTCCTTGGAGTTTCAGTAGACCCAGTATCTGCTTGGGAACAGTCTGGAGAACATAACTATTGAGTTTGTGTCAGGACCTCATGCTGCTGGTTAACAATGTTGAACTGCTGCGGTGCTGTGTTGGACCTGAAGTCACTTGGCAGCAGGTATATCTACATGTGTCCTTGTTAGTAAGGAAAGGCAGAAGCATCCTGGTTGCATTCAGGGATAATCATGGAGCACTGTGTGTGAGGAAAAGGAGTAAGAAAAGACTGATGTGAAAGCCTTTATAATAGCTGCACAGCACTTGTACTTGCAGAGTGAGGCACAAAATTTAATTTGTATAAGTAGTTTAAAAAAAATTACACTTCAGAATATTAGGACATGTGAACAAGCAATGACTTGAAATTATATTTGTACTTCACCTTGTAAAGCCAGCACAAATTTTCATTTGTTTCTTGGACATCTTAGGTTTAGTACCTCATGAAACTGAAGTCTTGAAACATACTTTTGAAAAAGATGTGTCTAAAAATAAGATCTAGGAAAGGAATTTGAGCAATTCATTTGAAGTGATGTGTAGCAGCACAGGTATTGATAATTTCATTTTATTTTGCCTTTGGTCTAAATGATGATAATAAAAAAAATTGCCCTTTTACTGTTGCTAAAGTCAGATAGCAAACCTAATTTAAGTTTCTGTGGGAAGCTTGAGCGTTTCTGCTCGCATAGAATTCTGAAGAAGTAATGCATGTACAAACTAGTATGAATATTGTTGCAGTCCTTATCAAAGTTTTTACACCTTAGATTTCATAGAATTTTGGACCTGTAATAGAATATGTCCAAACATGTTTTGGAAAAATTTATAGGAAGAATTGTAGTTATAATGGATAAATTCCAAAAGAATGACTGACCTGTAAACCACTGTTAGAATGAAGTGCAAAGAAAACAACAGAAGACCCAAGCAACCAAAAAATAATACCATCACCCCCCAAAAATCCCTACCCAATGCTGAAACGCCTTCAGAAAAACAGTTAATATGTTTCTTCAGCCAAAAAATCCTCACAAACAATTACCACAGACAAGTGTAATTTGGGATTGGTGGCTTAATAATAGTAGCTGGTTTTGTAAGCAGAAATTCCCAATTCTTTATGGAAGATCAATCCTATAAAATGCAGCCACAGACTGCTGCTGAGACAAAACTCAATTAAGAAAGGAAATTAGTCTGGCAATTAAAAAAGCCACAGCAGTGTCTGGAAAGAAATTATTAACTTTTTTGCTGAAAGAAAACTGATGAAAACATTTTGGCTAAAAGACACCATAAGTAAGGTGACTGGAGAACATTGTCCCTGCTTTCTGTAAAACGTGAATAAAGCATGGGTGTCTGTGAAGAAGATAAATTGTCACTTTACATGGTTTATTCCCAGGACCTTTAATATGGTTGCCACAGCTGCTGTATTACTATCAAATCATACATATAGGATAGCTGTTCCAACTGGGTGGTACATACTGTTCTCAAATTTGTTTGGTTTTTGAAATGGTAGTAAGAGGCTAAGATAAGCACACTTGACTTGTTCTCCTTAATTTAGTTATGTGAAATATGGTTTCTCAATTGCCATTAGTACATAATTTAGGATACACTGAAACACTGCAGCACCTCAGAAGACTTAATCCCTCCTGCTGGTCAGAAAGGAGTTTATAATTCACAGCAGGTAAAGGATTTGTTTTGCCTATGTTGATATTTATCACATTATTGTGTTCTAATTTCACCAGGTTTGTTCATGACCAGTTAGGGTTTGAACCTAGCTGACACTGGCTGGTCAATTCAGCATCATGGGGCATTCATTGCCAAGGCATAATAGAGACTGATGTATCAAAGACTTGATGCTGTAAGGGACAACATTCTGTTCCTGTAGGGGTTCTGATGTAAGTCATGCTAAATTCAGAGAAAATCCTTCTAAAAAGGTTTAAGGTTAGAGTTGAACCCCAGATAAGGAGACTGTGAATTACCCCAGGAATTAATTGGATCTGAAATTCACCAGCTGTGTAGAACATGACAGTTGTTTTGAAACCAGACCAGGGTGAATAAATCATGGTATTGTTTTATTTCCATATGTGTGTTTAAAAAAAAATTAGTAGTCAAATCTATGAATGAATGGTCTGTACTTTTATCATGTATCTTGTATTTAAGAGTAGTTTCTTAAGACCTTGAGAGCACAAGACATTGCTCTCCACAGAGAATGGGAATTCCAAGGTCATTTGCATGGTGCCAAATACCCTAACAGAAGGTTGGTGTTCCCAGGATTATGAGTGATCTTTAGTGCTCCCAAATGAAAAAATCTATTATGTAGTATTTTCTGTATTTAGATTGAACCTGTAGGGCAACATGTTGAAGCAGAAAAAATATTCTCTTCAGTCACTGTGAACTTCAGTCACTTTTTTCCACACTAGTAGAGTTCTAGGAAGCTATGGCAGAGTGCAAATACCAGTCCTCAATGCAGTATGTTCGAAAACTGTTTTTCTATTGACAGATTTTTGTTGTAGATTTCTTTCTGCCTTTCTTACCTTACCTCTTTTGGGACAATGCTTTTAATTGCATTGGCACAAAGTATTATGTCAGTACTGTTCAAATTCAGTCCGTAGTAAAAGATCAAATCAATGTTACAAGCATTTCCTAGCATACAGCATGGCTCAAAGAAAGCTAATTCTAGCATCCATTGAGTAAAAATTTCAAAAGTACTTAAATGCCATCCTCAGAAAAGGCTTTGATTAAGTTTCATTGAGAGTCATTTCATTGAGAAAGGAATTCGTATGGCTTTGGCATTTATATTTCATAGCATTGTTAATGGTCAAATGTTTCCCCCTGCCATATTCCATCTAAATCCAGTTTATACAGAGTAACTATTAATGTCCTCAGAATTCACTATGAACAAAATTGCTTGATAATTCTTTTTGTTTTGTCTTTCCGCTAAAGCAAATTACTCATACTGATATATTGTATTTCAAAATACTTGTGGTTCACATCACGCCACAGGGGTGACAGTACTGATAAGGTTTTTCTCCTTAGCAGAAATCTGTTTCTCATATTCAACAGATTTGATTTTTACCACTAGTAAAGACAATGAGTATTGAGTGGTTATTCAAATACTCTGTTTTATGCATGACAGCAGAGATTAAACTGGAAAATTGTCAATGCAGCAATTTTTACAACTCCAAAACATACATTGCATTTTGCCAACGCTGCATTTGAGTCACTGGAGTAATTACTAATTAAGGTAATTTTTTTAATAAAGAAAGACCCATTCAAAATAGAAGTTCAGGATAATGAGCAGGCATTGTTAGTACTTTTGCTGAAATGATCTTCACTCATTTTTCTTCTTTCATTTTCTTATAGTTTCTGTAGATGTCCTTAGCTTATTTTTGTGTTTCTTTCTTGATATCTCCAATTCCTAGCTGTTCTTTGTGCTGCTAGGGGTAGGAAGCAGCTAAAAGAATTGTCTTACTGACTGTCCATTGGAGCAAACTTACATGACTTACCTAACTTTAGTGGTTTAGCACCTTTATTTCACTTGCAGGGCACTGGAGGAAATTGAGTGTTTTTCTGAAAACTGACAAGGGTGGTATAAAACACTTTTTTTTTTTTTTAATGCTCAAACTTTGGTATTGCTACTACACTGAGAAGAAAACCACACATGAAGAAACTTTATAGCACTTGCTTTACTTTTCTCTTACTGATGATTTGAAGATTTGGTATTTTTTTGACAGAATTAACCAGGCTTTTCACTTTGCCCCATGTATTTTATAGCAGTAATTCTTTACAAAGAACACAAGTTACCTTCAGGCAGTGTTAGCGAAAGGCAGACATCTCTCTGCTAAGGACAAAATTTTCAGATGTTATAAATAGCAGTGACAACTTGTTCTCCCATGGAATTACATCAACTTTTAAGTTTTCATTTTTGTATAAGTTATATTTTGCAGGATTGAAGCACAGTAGGGTTTTTTTGCCTTGTTGTGACACTTCAGGAATCCACAGTCCCAAAGTAAAAGCAATAAGAAAAGAGCATGTATGGAAGTGCTGCTGTGTAAATATATACAATGCAAATCAAAAAGTTATGGGGCCAGTGGTGTTCTGAAAGGGAGCTGTGGAATGCTTTCTGCATCTTGCTAACTTCATACCCTACTGAGCACAGACCAACATTTAGAGCCAAGTTCTGCCCTCTGATGTGCACACTTGGTTCTTGTTTCTGTCTAAGGCATGTGCATCTGAGATCAATACTTGGGTTTTATTTCAAACAGACAAGTAAAGAATGAGTAATGCATGCATGTTGCAAATTGAGCAAATGGCGTAAGTAAAATTGCTCTTTAGTTTAAGAATGCATAATTTTTTCCTTTGGAGTGTTTGATAGAACTCTGACATTCTTGTCTTGCTTTTACTGTTTCAGTCCTGTGAGGAGTAATTTGACTTGTGGAGCTTTTGCTGCTTATGACCACATATCTGAGAAGTTAATAATAATTTAGATTCCTATGTTAACAATGGTAAACAGTCCTGATCTATGTTCATGCACTTGTCCAGCTGAATTCTTTAGGGGAAGGTATTTTTATTATTCCCCTGCTTTTTTCTTTGTTTTGAACTGTATGTGCCACATCATTGGTATGCATATATATATATATATATCTATATCTCTGCTCACTGTCTTGCAATGGCCCAGCTGTGGAGCTTGCCTGTAGATTCTGAGGCTTTTACTTTCCTGCTCTGCAAATTATCCCTCACTAAGATTTTGTGTGATGTTGTGTCTCTAGTGGCACTGAAATGACCTTCTTCAGCCAGCACAGAAACATTCAACCAGCCCATAGGGCTGGTCTCCTGCCATGGCAAGGCAGGGTACAAAACAGGATGGCTGCTGTTGCTTTGACAGAGGGCTGAGACAGTAGGAAGAGTGGATGGTTCTCCCACAACAGGAGTTCCATTTCCTCACAGAAAGCAAGGCAGGTTTGATGGAAGCACAGACTGAATTCAGTGCACAGGAGTTCTTTTGGGCCATGCTGCTAAACTTCAGGAGTTACCTAAACTGAATATTGTAGAGGGTGTATATTCTTGAGATTTACTGGCATTGCTGGCCAAATGTCTGGAATTTACAGTTGTTACACAGCATTATACTCCCAAGAAGAAATGTATAAAGTATCAAGAAAGCAGAAGGAACATGAGCAACTGTGCCTGCTTTTAAAGTATATTCTTTTTTTTCCCCCCTCCTTTTGCCCCCACTCCTACTCTCTCAGCCATGAAGACTTTGACTTTATATCGGGCACCCGCATGCGCAAGCTGGCTCGGGAAGGACAAAACCCCCCGGAAGGCTTCATGGCTCCTAAGGCTTGGACCGTGCTGACAGAATACTACAAATCCTTGGAGAAGGCTTAGGCCTCTTATTAACTGCAGATCAACCTTTGACGCCTGGTTTATTTACGAGCAGGGGACCACACAGTCACCATTCATGCTACTTTGTTGTGGTGTCTGTCAGGAAGTTCTCTGAAAACACTCTTTCTTCTTAACTTAGTATCATTCTTTGCCTGTCCTTATGGGTTCTATTATGTCCTGGCACCTAACTAGCTGCTGGTTTTAATGTCTTCTCTTTTATTACAGTTGATATTCTTGCAGTAGGATTTTTAACTCTTGTATTTTTTTTATATTTTACTGCCTCTGTCCTGAGTTCCGCAGCTGTTAAAGAGATGCAGCTTTTTCATATTTTATTTAAACTGCTGGCTAGTGTCTGGTTTTAGTAGTTTATAGGAGAAAATGTAATGGTTAGTCCCTTAACTATGGATAGATTATCTATAAATCAAAAAAGTAAAGTAAGTTTGAAAACATCTGTAAAAGTGCCCTCATCTTTATCTCATCATCATCTCCAGAAGCACTTAAAATTTATTTCTCATTATATGTAATCAAAAAGCAGAAGGATTTTTTTTTATGTAGCGTAAAATTTTGCTTTCTTTGTTTAATTTTGGAGTTTATTGAGTTGTGTAGTGATTCTCTTCTGCTGTGGACCTGTAAAGATGGCCAAGTAATGAATAAAATAAAATATCTAGTTTACAGTTTGAATTGTTAACAATTTCAGACATTGTTTTTATATATGCTTGCTGCCATACGTGTCAATAGGGAATGCTTTATTTCATTTGATATAGCTTGCCAGTTTTCAGTTCCAGATAAACTTTTTCAGCTTACTACAACTTAAAAAAAAGCATGACAGAACAAACTGAAATTCATGTTTAATCATTGCAATAAAAAAAATTCTTAGATGTTTGCATTTCCTGTGGTACAAATTTTTAGTTCAGAGATTAATTTTCTGGCTACTTTTCAAGGTCTCCAAAGAGTAATCTTCTTCTCTCGAGTCAGCTGTGCTTGAAAGACAAAGCATATGATGTTCTAGAATTCTTCAAAAGTCCCAAAGTTAGTTAATTCATTATGTGAAACATTAACGGCTAAAGGAAAATATAAAAAAATAAAAGTAAACCTCTTCTTTGAGTGTACAGTAACACTGACCTACTGGGATATTTTGAAGCATTTGTGGTTGATCAGTGGAACAGTCATAACCTCTTTTAGCTATATGAGAAACTAACTCATCCTTGCCACAGAAACTCACGTTTTTGTTGTTAAACAAAATAGGAGGAACTAGCTAAAATTTTTTTTTAGAATGTTGATACTGGATGAAGTACGTGTTCATCTAGATTTTTTGGATGGCAAGAAGGTTGTGGTGAGGGGACCTGTGATGTGTGTATGTAGTAACACCTTCAATCCATGTGGCTGATGCAAAGACAATCTGGACCCAGCTTTTCAAATTACAAGATTAATGAGGTAGGTGGAGATTACCAAACCCTAATCCTTAAAGTTAAATAAATGGTACAAAAATTGCTGCATCTCCTCGGTGAAATCATTCCTGCAGTACGCATGAGCAACTTAAGAAAATGGAAATTCTTTGTAAAGAACCTCATAGCTGAGAATTCATCTTTTCCTGTGTGAGTTCCTGTATGCCATTTTTTGACTAACATGAGTGTGCTGGGTAACTTTTCAGGTAAGGATCTTCTGGTTGTGATGTAAAGATAAATGCTGAGGAGGCTGACTTCTGTCTGATTTTTTTCTTTCAATGGGGAATCTGAGCATTAAAAACTCAGTAATACATCAGAGATGCAAAATGGAGAATGTAGACTAGGTCACAAGTCTTTTTTGGATGCAGTTTGAAGGTAATAAAACTTCTGGAATAATTCAGTAGAAGTCAGGAGAGGGAGGAAATGTGGGGCTGTCTTGACATGATAGTGGTGGACATAGAACAAGGCTACTATGACCTGTGTAACCAATACTATAATTTGCCTGAATTTGGACCTCCCTTGCATTTCATATTTCCTTAATTTCAAAAAGTTTCCCAAGTGAGTCATACAGAGGGTTAAATTTACTGTCTTTCCATGCTAGAAAAAGAATAAAAGTTACTTGGAGCATCCCAAACAAATACTAGCAGTGAGGTCCAGATTCTTTTCCTTTCCCAATAGGATCCTAATCAGTGTATTATTCCCATTCCCTGTAATTGCTGACAGTTTCAAAAATGAGTGTGTGTTTGTGTGTGTGAGAGAGACTTTCACATCATTCCTTGTATCTGGTCATGAACCTTTAAGCTTTTGTGCTAGGTATTGTAGGAACAGAAAAAAAACTCTCATCTCTGCTTCCCTGTGAGTTAGATCAGTTTAGTGCATCTAAGGCACCACCTCCAAAAACGGAAAGGAAAAACTATTCTTTCACTTAATACAAGAGAACTGATGGGGAAAAAGTAAGATTGAAACTGAATCTGCATTTGACTTTGCATGTATGTCTGTTTATCCATCTGTAGGAATATGATTTAATGTGGTGCTTGAACGCTAGTAGGAAATGTGTAGGGATGGTATTCTACTCATCAAACCTCACACAAAATCTTTCACCATCACCCATAAAAAGTCACTCCAGGGACTTCAGCCTGGAGTGATTTGGCAAAACTAATGAAAGCAACTATAGCTAAGAATTAGTATTTTGTTGTTCTTTATGAATTGGTCTTGAAAACTTGCTTAGCAGAATTCTTGATTTAGATGCTGTTAAAGAGTGACACTGGTTCCAGTTGGTTTTTTATGTTTAGTTTTTTAAAGATGGAGCTGAGAAGCTAGACTGCTAAGGGGAAATTTAAAGTTTTCAGTGGCCAATTCATTGGATATGAGAATTCCCTGCCAGCAGCCAAACAGGTGTCAGGTAAACACGTGATTTAAAGGAAGATTTTGCAGAGGTTTTTGCTCATTTGTATTGTTTTACCTTGAATAAAGCCTGAGGGCTGGAATACCAGTGCCTCTTTTAAATTTGCTTTCTCATTCACAGACAACTTCTTGATAATGAATATGGCTGGATTTTTACTAGGATGTTGAAGGTGTCTGCTGAAGGGTTTTCTTTGTGTCTCCTGCAAAATCTGTGTCTGCTCTTGTGGTATGAGCATTTTTTTTAACCTGTATCCCTTTTCGTTATTTAGTCTTTATTAAAATCACTTTTTTGTTCTCTATGGAGGTTACATATGCACATGAGCCAGAATCATGCGTTCAATATTTCCAGAGCTGTTTGCCTTAGAAACCTCATCTTGATATAATTTTGAAGCTGAGAGGGAAAGGCAACTACACTGAAAGCTAGGAAACACAGCTCTAAAGCCACATCTGGAATTCTTAGACTGTTAGTGGCTCCAACTTAAAACAGAGAACACAGAGATTTTATATGCCATAAAACTCAAGGAGCCTTGGATTCAGTATAAGGGTAGTCACCCGACTCTCATGTTAAAATTCAACTACACAGTGCTTTGAAGTATGATTGTAGTTAGAATGGTACCTGTCTATGTAAAAAAGAGGGGAAAAAAACCCCCAATTTCAGTATAAACTTCAGTGGGCTGGAAATAGCGCTCAAATCTTGCTTTTATCCTTTGCAAGCAAAGCTGTTTTGTCAGTGGCGTCCTACTGTCATCACTCTAAATTGCATCATATGAGAAGAATACAAACATTTTGGCCATATCTGCTTATTTTCATCTCATAACAGCAATTATGATTGCAGTCTAAGCTGTGAGTTTTCTGGTTTTGCTGGGCACTTTCAGATCTCCAGGCTTTCCACCAAGATGACTTGTGCCTAAATTATTATGGTCTAAATCAATTATTTCTGTAATGATTGATAGCAAAGTTTTTTGCAATAATTGTGATGAGACAGATGAGAGACACCAGTTTCCATGTGTTAATAGTTCCTGAACATTGTTGATACATTTTCTTTATTACAAAACCTGACATTTTCTTCTGGAAGACAAACACACTCTAACATGGAAACATTTCACTGATTTCAAGAGTGCTTCTCAGAGAATGAGAAAACGTTTAGGCTTTTGTATTATTGATTTGATTTCATCAACAGCTTTCTCATAGACAAGTGGAAGGAGAAGAGACCCTTTGACCCTTAAACATTGGGTTCAAACGGGTTGCCTGCCTTACAATGGAAAACTGCAGTTGGATAGTCCATGGAAGGTTATTTGCAGGAATGCTCATGTGACACTGAGTTCTGCCTTGTTTATAGTTCATCTACGACCTGTGAAAAACAATATTTTAATCATTTGATTCAATTTTTTCCAGACAATGAAGGCAATTAAAATACAAGATCATGTTTAAGTATGACTTTCCACTAGGAAAAAGTTTAGTGCTATTACTGTATCCTAGTTTAAATATAAACTGTCTGAAAGATCCAGTGTTATATGAGCAAAAATTTCCTATCATACTATGTGATAGCAGAATCAACATTGTAAGTACAGTGCAAAATGCACTTTATTACTGACACTTCTTCATTAGAGACAGTTATTTGTAACTCCTTTGTTCGTTATTTCTTCAAGGAAAAATACTGCTTTCTGAAAACTGAAAATGTGTATGCCTTACTTGGTAGTTAGAGACACTCAGAATAGCAGTGATTCTTCATAGTTTTTCTGATCTGCTGTGAGTATTTTTAAATAGATGCACACTTCTGAGCTCTCCCACAAAATAGCTTTGCAAAGAACATTTAAGTTTTTCATTGTAAACATTCTTGGCTATTTTGTTTATTGTAGTTTGATTATTTTCCACTCTGTACAAAGAAGTCATCTTGTAAACATCAATCTTGCATAGAGATTGGGCACAGAATTTTCATCAACTATTAAAACAACTTTAGCTCAGTTCTTTTTCGTACAGTCCTTTGGTTCAGGGATGTGCTTCATTCCTGTTGTGAGGTTTTTTTGTCAAATACTTTATGTGCTGAAGAAAAGTGTATTTAAAAACAGTGATTTGATGGTGGAGAATTCCAGGATAGCCTCATTCAAGCACTGACAATGAAAAACCACATCTTGTAATATGTGGTTTAACCCCAGCTGGCAACTAAGCCCCACACAGATGCTCACTCACTCCCCCTGATCTGGGATATGGGAGAGAAATCAAAAGGGTAAAAGTGAGAAAACACATGGATTGAGGTAAAGACAGTTTAATAGCTAAAGCAAAAGCTGCACACACAAGAAAAGAAAACAAGGAATTTGTTTACCATTTCTTATGGGCAGGCAGGTGTTCAGCCACCTCCAGGAAAGCAGAGCTCTGTCATGTGTAATGGGTACTTGGAAGACAAACACCATCACTCCAAATGTAAACTTACTTTTTCTTCCCCCAGCTTTTTGAGCAAAGCATGCTGACATGTGCTATGGGATATCCCTTGGGTCAGCTGAGGTCTGTCCCCCAGTTGTGTCTGCTCACAGCTTTTTGTGTAACCACAATCTGCCTGCAGGTGGGGTGGTGTGAGAGGCAGAAAAGGCCTTGACACTGTTCAAGCACTGCTAGGCAAAATAATGAAAACATCTCTCTATTACCAGACTTTTCAGCACATAACCAAAACACAGCCCCATACTAGCTACTGTGAAGAAAATTAACTGTCAGCAAAACCACCCTACCTTCAAAAGAATATTGTACCTTTTCTATAATCATGGTTAGGGTGCAAATGCAAATTTAAAGCAGCATGTTCTGCCTAAAAGATGTGCAGAAAGAAATAATGGAAACCTAGAATGGTTTTGGTTGAAAGGGGCCTTGAAGATCACCCAGTTTCAACACTCTGCCATGGGCAGGGATACCCCCCTGACATGGGGTTGCTCAAAGCCCCATCCAGCCTGACCTTGAACATATCCAGGGATGGGGCCTGTGCTAGTGCCTTACCACCCTCGCAGTAAAGAGTTTCTTCCTAAAATCTTACCTATATCTCTTCTCTTTTAGTTTAAAACTGTGGTCATGTAAAAAGTCACTCTTCCTGTTTTTTATAAGGCCCTTTTAGGTACTGAAATGTCACAGTGAGGTCTTCTTGGAGCCTTCCCTTCTCCAGGATGAACAACCTCACCTCTCTCAGCCTGTCTGTGTAAAAGTGCTCCAGTCCTCTGAATATCTTGATGGCCCTCCTCTGGACGTGTGCCAAAATGTCCACATCTTTGTTGTGCTGGGTGTCTCAGAGCTGGATGCATTATTCCAGGTAGGGTCTCACAAGGGCAGAGTAGAGGAGGAGCATCACCTCCCTCAGCCTGCTGACTTCACTTCTTTTGATGCAGCCCAGGATAATGCTGGCTTTCTGGTTTACAAGCACATATTTCTGGTTCATATCCAACTTTTCATCCACCAGAACCCCCAAATGCTTCCTCACAAGGCTGCTCTCAGTGAGCTTTTCTCCCAGTCTAGACTCATGTCTGGCATTGCCTTGACCCAGGTATAGCACCTTGAACTTGTCGAACTCCACTGGGTTCTCATGAACCCACATCTTAAACCTGTCTACATTTCCATGTATGCCCTCCTGTCTGTTGTGTCAACTGCACCGCTCGGGTTCATGTCATCTGCAAACTTGCTGAGAGTGCACTGGATCTTGCTGTCTGTGCCATTGATAAAGGTATTATAGAGCCCCAGTCCTCAGACAGGGCCCGGAGGGACACCAGTTGTCACTGGGCTCCACATGGATATAGAGCCATTGAGCACAGCATCAATGAATATTCTTCCGTCAGTTTTGGGGGGTGGGGGGGGCAAAAAAAGCACCTTCCTTTTCACATTTTTACTGTGCTTGAAAAATTAAATGTCAAATGTCCTGATCTTTCAATTTCTGTGCTTAAATACGTGTCCTGATAGGGGACCAATGTGTTTTATCTTATTCGACCAGTTGCATTGTATTCAGTTTGAGGACTTGCTGAATGAGAATTGGCAAAGAACTGAAAATCCTGGTCAATCCAGACCAATCCTGCATGAGACAGTTTCAAACAAGCCAAGTTGTGTTGTCATTTAGACATACATAGTTGACATTTTTCACCTGTACGTAACTTGCAATAACTCCTCATTTCAGATTTTTCTGCCTAACCATGTAACTAATGAAAGAAAATTCAGCCTCTCTGCCCATTCCTGTTTGATTATTATCCTACATGTGTCTGTGGATCTTGAAACTAATGCTAAGGAAGTAGGTCCCCTTTTTATTTTTTTTTTTTTTTTAATTTTTTGTCTTTAACTCTGAAAGTCATCTTTGATGCTCATCAATGTGAGCTTGATGAAAGATTTGTCTGCCTGTGGAGAAATTAATCTGATTGTTTCGAAAGCCTCCAGAGTGTGCGCTAACTCTTCGCTCTTTCAGTCTGTGACAATGTTAGACTACACAGAGCCTTTATTTTGACAGAAAAGGGGTAGCTACTCGTTTTTTAAATGTGACACAACTGGGTTTTCTGAAGAAACAGACTTAACTATCCAAATAAAGACAAAAAAGCTTGCAAAATGATCAGAACAAATTAAAGATCAGCCCAGTAAAACCCAGATTTGTGCCTGTGTATACTCCCCAGGGAGATTACCATTAATGTGAAGAATTCCAGCACTGCAGACGATTTTTTGCAGTATGAATTTATTATGCACTTCATGGTTCCTGTGGATTTTTCAATGTCTGCTCAATCTCCATGTGCAGTTTTAATAAAATATCGTACATTCATAGGATGTTGTAACATCGTACATTCTCCTGTTGTATCATCTTCTTCCTTTTCTCGTAAAAAACTATTATTGTTTCAGGCTGAATGTTTTCTCACTTGGATGTTCCGAGGGAAACATTGTAGTTTGAAAAAGGAACTCATGCAGTTTACAGTTTCATCAGTCAGCTGGGCAAATTATGAGAGAAGGGACTGAAGAGTGTTCTGTGACAGTGGATTTTGGTCAGGGTCAATATAACAGGGCCATATAATCTTTTTTTATCTGCAGACTACTACAGATAGGTATGCTTTTTTTGTTTCATTGAGGATTTTTGGGGGTTCTTTTAGTAAACATTAGTCAGCCTGACACCTTGTTGTGTAGTTATCTTCTGAGGGTCTTTTAATGGTAGTCCGAGCCTTTCTGGAATGCGCGGCTCACAAGTTCAAAACCATTGCTCTAGAATAAAGTTAACAAGTTTTGTTAGTTTTGTCTACATGAAATTACAAAGTATAGAAGCATTCGAAGAAACAAAAATAAAAGAAAAAAAATTTAATTGGAGCAGGCAGTATTTGAATATTCTGCTTTAGGCCAAACTCCATTTTACATCTGCCACATACAAGAAAGTTGCTGGTATATATTGGCTCTCTGGGTTTGAACAAATGCCGGTAAGAATCCAGTGAAAGGCAAGACAGCAGCTCTGAACCAACCAAGCCTTGGCAAACTCTTGCACTGCAGTTAAAGAAGTGGAGTGCAGAGGACCTGAGACCCTGAACTTTGGGACTGGATCTCTTGTACATTAGATAACAAGTCAGAGCCAAGGCAAATACCACTACTTTCTCTGCTAGAATGTTCATGTAGAGTAATCTTGTGTACACAGTATGTTGAACCTTGTCTCTGTAAGAAGAAGTCATGTAAGGTATTAATGTTCTTCTGTTTGCATTTCTCTTTAGAAAAGCAAACATTGCCTGCCATGTGATTGTGCCTTAACTCTGGCTGCTTTGAGATTATTGGTCTTGGACCTGGCAGTGTTGACCTTTCATACTTAGGGTTTACTTGGAGTCTAGCTATCATTGTGGGGGTCCAGGAGTTGGTTGTCTTTGGGCTCAGCTGATTCCTAACTGTGACCAATGCTGAATCTTTTTCACAGCCAGGATTTTTGGGTTTCCTGAGAGTGATCTTCAGTGAGCTTTACTATTTTTATTATCTCTGGAGCGTGTTTTCATGGTCTGTGGTTTTGGGCATGTGGTTTCCCTTTCTCCCTCCTCATATATGTGGAGCTGAAAACAACAGTTACTGTAGTATAAACCAGTGTCCTAGTTCACCATCTCTCTGTGCTTCTGCTGCTGCTTGTCATGTCACAGCTTCCAGCCAACAGCCTACTGGTTGAGAAACAGAGAATGCCTTGGTGTTGTACAAGCACACAATAGCCAGCAATAGCCCAAACATTACTGCGTTATCAACCTTGTGCAAGTTACAAAGTACAGTGTCATATGGGCTACTGTAAAGAAAGTTATTTCCATCCCAAACAAACCCAGCAAACCTTTGTTTCTTCACAAGAGTTGTGAAGGTTGGAAGAGCTGCAGCTCCAGATATCCTGCGATACTTCCGTATTTGACAGAAACTGCTCTTCTGAGGTAGCCAAATAGTAAAGAGAATTGCAACTGCTTGTGGCTGCTCTGATTCCGTATGCTTCTACCACTAATTGTATATGCTTCTACCCGTGGAACACCAAGTGGCAACATACCTGTGAAGCCTGCTGAAGGAATTTGTGCCAGATCTGGAAGCAGAGCACTGCATTTATTTGTAGGAGGCTTTTTATTCTTGCCATGATATATCATTCTGTACAACATTAGTACAACAATCAGAATGGTTTCTCCTCAAAAATGAGGAAAACCAGTACAAGCTTAAGTGACATGGAAGCAGCCGAAAATCTAACTGAAGCAAATGAAGAGCTCTGAATTACATCTTTCTCTTAATGTCTCTTAATAACACATACTTCATTGTTTGACCTCATTTCTCCATTGTTATGTATTTTGTTCTCTCCAATGCTTCCCTGTTGAACAACAAGGATCAGAGAGATTAAATCTTGTTTGCAACTAATCTGACATAAAGGCCGTTATTCCTCAGTATTTCAAGGTAAATGGTAAATAATTATTATAACGAGAAAAGCCTTTTTGTTTGCACTGTGGCATAACTAAGCTGAAGGTAGCACTTCATTTGCAAAGTGTTCACAGCATTGTTCTGCCACCATCCATGGTACTGATACACAACCTGGGAAATAATCAAAAAGACTTACTTGTTACAGGCTTCATTGGAAAAAAAGAGCAAAAGAGAAGCCCGCTGTTCTCAGCTAGAAACATGCCAATTCTGCAGTGAGAACAGAAGATGGGAGAACATCAAAATTTAAATCACCACAGATGAAATACAAAAGCAATTTAGTGTTTTCATTGATATTGGTCCTAAGCAGGTTTCTTTATTGAAGAGCTGATTTCATAAAAGCTGCAAGATCAAGCTTTTACAAAGAACTGTCACCTTTTTTTTTTTTTATAAAGTGATTTTCAGTTATCCAAGAGCTGCTAGTTAGTTTTAATTAATAACACTTTTAAATTGTAGACAGATAGAAAAGGGCACTTGTAAAGTGATAAGTTTCTTGATGTTTTAGACTTTTCCTTTGTCTCTGGTAGTTTTCAACCCAACCTGAAAATATAACTCAGCTTGCACATTGATGGTTATTACACATGAGAGCATGTCTCTGGGCTCTGTCAGAGCCTCTCTGTGGGCCTGTTGACCTTGCAATAATTAGAAGACGTTATTCCCAGTGGGCTAACAGCAGATCTACCCTTACTACTCCTGCTCTGGGATTAATTTAATGAGTGAAGTGCAAAGTGCTACATAGATTTCTGAGAGAACAGGCCACTATGGGAACAGCTGGTCTAGCATGTCTTGGCTTGGTAGACTGTCAAGACATTTGGACTTTGTTTCTGTGGCAGTCAGTGCTGGCAGATGTCCTCTTATGTTCAGAGGTGAATCTTGTCCCTGGAAAAGTAATTTTGTAAGTGCAAGGAGAGGGCATTGCGGTTTCACTGTGGGAGTCAGTACATGATCTTTTTCTGACGCTGCTGAACAGGCCTTGCTGTCTTGTATATTAGAATGACTTAATTTGAAGATTGGTATAATGTTGAAAACTGGGTGGTTTCTGAGGGATGAATTTTACCCTTCTGTGTTATTTTGTAAAATTGAACATTCTCTGTGCAGAATGTGTAGAATAAAAGTCCGCCCTTTGCAGAGTTCTGCTGCACATCCAGGACTTTATCGGTCTTCCTCAAAATTAAATACTAGGCAGACCTGTTGTTCGTATGTGACATGCTTATTTGCATTTGCTCTGATCTTTGTATGTTTGAAACATACTCCTTTCTGTTCGCCATTTATCGTCTTAAGAAAGAGATCTCTAGCTACTAATGTATGCTTTATGTTTTGTTTTGTTTCCTTCTGACAGAAGCATACATTCACTGTAATGACATCAGGCTATTTCTGTCATAAAGAAAATAGGAAATTGAATCATTAATTTTTGTCTCTCTGTTAAGTCCTAAACAAAAATATTTGCATTTTAGTTTCTAGGCTGTGTAGTTTTATAGGGTTGAGTTTCATCTTAAAGAATTCTTATTCATCAGAGCATGAGGGGGATTAGATTAGATTAGACTAGATTCATCTTTCTGAAGTGTGATAGGCCTTTTCATTGCTTCTCAGAAGAATTCTAACTTCTGTCACTTTTGTTTTATTTGTTTCTCTGGATTTATGCTAAATGATAGTTATCACCCATGAACCACTCTTTTACTTGTGACTTAACCAATTCAATTAACACTAAAACTAGACATAAATCTTAAGCCATCTTTAGAAACATTTTTTTTCAAACTAAATTTGCATTATTTCTTTCATGTGTTGAAGATTTCCTCATTTATTGGAATTATGCACTAGATATGCAAGTCTGTTTCCATAGGACAAGACGCCTGAAGGATGAGCAAGGCGAAATCATGTTACTAGATAAGTTTTATCCTAACCTGTGTTCCTGTGTTCAAGAGGTGAGTTTGTTACTGGTGCTTTTTGGCTTACAGAGTTAGTTCTGTAGAATTCTAGTGTTAAGTGTTATTTAGTAGGAATCACATAATGGGAAATACAAGATATGCCTGTAATAAGTTTTTTTTTAATATGAAGTGACAATTGAGGGGCATGGTTTTTTTCTTCAATGTTGTTCACATTCAAGAGATACCAAGGTATGTATAAGTGTTTGTGTATACATGTATGGAGATAGAGATAGAAAAGTGTCTTAACCACGACATATGTTTCTCTTGAGATTCATCTGTTTTTTTCAGTGACAAAGCCACTTGATTATCCCTGTTGGGATTGCAGACTAATACAGCTGTGAAAGAAGGAGCTGGATGCCATATTGCTTAATCAGCCAAGTGGCTGATTAGTCTAGCTATTTTGTGCAGAGGACAGATGCCATAACCTCTGGCATAAATGATATAACATGATTTTTCAGATCCCGTTATTCTTTGCTGGCAGTTGGGAAAAAAGATGTTTGCTGTACAACTGAGCTTTGCATATTGAAAGTCAGAAGTATGAAAATCAGTGAGGAAGAGTAAACAGTATAATTTCCATTTTTGCAATGTTTCTTGGAGATTAAGGAACTTTGCAGAATATTGTTTTAAACACTTTCAGGTTACTCACTTCAGATGTGAAAATTAACTTGACAAACCTCCTAGGCCTCTTAATATGGTCATTAGAGAACAAAGTCAATATATGACACATAAGGGAAATCTTTTAGGATTCAAGATAACACTCTCCCAGATCAGAGAAGCACACTTAATGTTGTTTTTCAATAGTTTAACTTAATGGCACATATGCAGTGGCAAAGAAAGAATAGTTAGTATCACTGAGAAAAGTTTTCCTGCTAAGCCAAAAGTAAAAATACTTTCACCACTATTAGGTTTTATTGCTGTTCAGGATTTCATAAAGTCCATTTTAGATTGAAGCAAAATGCTTAATGTTTTTGTCTTGCAATACATAGAATAGAAAAATTCTGGTTTGAATTAGCTTCCTATTTGCGCAGAGTATAGTAAGGAAAAAGTCTGTAATTAGCTTTGATTTAATCACTTGTAATTCAGTTTGGTGTTAAAGAGATTAATTCTACTCTGTAACACTGAGGAGTTCAGCAAGAATCTCTTCACTGGAAGGGTTGTTAAAGCATTGGAATGAGTTGTCCAGGGAAGTGGTGGAGTCATCATTCCTAGAAGTGTTTGGTAAATGACTGGACGTGGCACTGAGTGACAGTGATGTTCAGTCAAAGGCTGGATGCAATGATCCTGGAGGTATTTTCCAATCTTAATGATTCTATGATTTCTATAATTAACTTTCCAAGCAGGTACAGCTTTGTACCTTGGAAAATCTTGAAGACATTATGTCCCTGATGATACAAGACTGTTTTTCTCCATGTCCAGTTTTTAAATTAAGTTTCAGCACAAATGAATGCTCAAGATTTCATAGGACTGGACTGTCCTTTTCTCTTATGCTAGAGAATATGCTGGCTATATTAATGAAATATGTTTCATACCCGGAAGTAGTAGTAAAGGAGAAAATGGGATACAGATATGAAAGAAAACTCATGACTATATGCATCTGTGCATACAAAAAAAGCCTGTTCTATTGTGATGCAACAGAAGTGTCATGAATTGAAAATAATCTGTTATCTACAATGGCAGGTCATCCTGGAAAGAAAAGTCTGTAACCTCTCAAAAAAGAAATCAATATAGTTTCCTGGAATTAATTTAGCTTAGGATCCTAATAGTACCTCTGGATAAACCCATCCATGACTCTTTTCCATCTCTTTTGTTGTTACTCTTCTGTCAAATCCATTTGCTTCTCTGTTTTTATCTCCTTGTGGTTTTATTCAGATGTGTTCCTATGATTCTGTGTTGGGGACTGTTGTGGTTAAGTGTTACTGTTTTGGTTTGACTCTTGGCAAAATGCCAACCACCTCCCAGTGCGAGAGTTTCGGTTAAAAGAAGTGAGGGGAAAAAACCCTTAAAACATGGTATATATACATATATTTACAAAAATTTACGGCATATATATGTATAAATATAAAAGACAAACCAAAAATAACTTATTGAAACCCCCCTCCCAACGACACATGGGTTCC
>JAWWEU010000125.1:25734604-25748983 GCA_035583155.1 Acropternis orthonyx | reverse complement strand
GCTGATACCTGTCCCTAATCACATGACCCACAAAATTGGGGCCTAGCTAAAACTAAAACCTTAATCTGAGTTTTTTGTGGTTTATCAAACCCATCACATTAAGAGGTACAAAACTTGTCATTTTGTGCAAACTTAATTTGTCCTGAAGTAAAGCATTCTGCACTTGATTATGTGCTGGCATTTAATGTCCATGATGTTATTTAATACCTTAGACTATTAGAACATGTCCTTCGAATACATTCTTTTTGCACCTATCTCATCTCTATTTTAATTTTTATCTATATGTTAAACTTTGGAACTAGATAATCTCAAAGCGAACATTATTCTTTTAGCACTGACAGCAATGGAACATTTTTGGAACCAAAGTGTTCCAAAGTCTAATGGCTGTTAGAAGGACGTCTATGCTTTTCTGGCTTTAAGCACAATGGTCAAATCTATCCCTGGACAGAAGGCTAATAACGGCTTACTTACCACTTAAGTAGAAAATACAGACTGATGGAAACGGGAGTTATTCTGCTGACTTCATGGGAGCATTACAAACACACACTTCTGGATTTGGCTCAGAAACTTGAAGTGATGTGAGTCCTTGAAGGTTCAAGGGGAGAACAGGCCTTTTAGCCTGTTCTTTGCATCAGAGATTCATATAGCCTGGGTGTATGGATTATCCTACATAAAAGGCCTTCATCAGTTTTTACCATATGGTTAAAACACATATACATATTTTTACATCCAGGCACTGTGAAGCAGCTGGTATTAATGAATAAAAATAGCCAGCAAAATCCTGTCTTGTGGTTGCTAGAAAGAAAAATTTATAGCCAGGAGTCTTGTAGCTTACTAGAAAGAAGGAAAAAAGGAACAATCCCAAAACACATGACCTCTGAAAGCATGTATGAACTCTTAGTTTCATCTGCATCTTAGGCACCTGTATTGCTCAAGGCAACAGAATATGAAACTGATTAAAATATATTAATTCTATTCCTACTGCTGAAAATTACAGTGAAGGCAATTGAAGAGTATGATGTTTTGGGTTTCTTTTTTAAACACCAGTGCTGTAGAGTGTCTTTTAGTTGGTATTAGTAATCAAGGTATTTGTAACTTCATGGAGAGCCTTGGAAAAGATATGTTTCTTGGAATAAATGAAATATAACTTACAAGGTGATCTTTGGAAGGTAGTCGTAATGTAATGCAAAACTGCAAGTTCTAATAATTTATTTAATAGCCCCAGTTTAGATTTTTACCTTCTAAGAAATAAAGCTGACCTTCCTTCTCCAAAGAGCAATGACAAAATGCAAGGTTCCTGTGTTTTAGAAAATGACTTCTTAGCAGTCCTTAGTGTTTCATCATTGATGCTCAGTGAATGAGCAGTAAATTTTCTTTAAACCTTCACTGAGGCTCATCTTACGGAGTTTATCTTGTGGGTTTTTGGTTTGTTTGCTTGCTGTTTTTTCCTCTTTTTTTCCTCATTAGAGCTGTGGTTCAAATAGTGGGAAGATCAATATAGCAAGCAAATGCTGTAGAGTGTGAACACTAAAACGGATTATAGTGTTGTAGTGAGGAAAATGTTGCAATTTTGTTTGCAGTGCAACTATATTGGCTACTGCACTTCTTACTTTTTATAAACAGGCACCAGGAGCAGTAGTAGGAAGGAATGTAGGGTTCTGTTGTTCTACAGAACTTGGAAGATTGGCATCAGATTCTAGCATGAGTTACTGCAGGAGGGAAGAATACAAAAAAAAAATTAAAATAAGATCAAAATAAATCTAGAACTGGCAAGCATTTTATGGACATACATTTTAAATGCTTCATCATTCATTTAATTCGTTCAAAAAGAAACTGAGCAGTGCTCAAGTTTTGTTAAAATTGGAAGAAACAGAGATCCTTGATGTAGAGAGAAACATAGCAACAGCAGCTCAAAACTGGTCAAAGAAATACAAATGAGAAATAAAGATATATTTTTGTAGTTAGCATGATTATGAGTTGAAGCAAATTACCTAGAGATGTGATGGTTTCTCTTTCTTTTGCTTCATAGAAAGGCCAAAAGCCTTTGAAAGGTGCTGTAGACAAAACTGGGCATGATGTGGGAACATCCAAGTGAAATACTGTAGGTAAGAGGAGGAGCCATACAAAGGCATACACCTGATCCACAGGAAGGCCCCCACAGAATATATTCGTCTCTACTATTATTGGTCATGAACGAGAAGATCCCAGATTGCACATGTCCCTCTGACTGCAGTGACAAATGAAGAAGACTTGCAGTAGCATGCAGATGTGACCAAATTCTTCTTCCTTTTAAGGCTGAGGGGAACATAAGCAGGATACGCAGAAACAACGTATTTCCTGATGATGCTGTTTCGTGGATCTATGAACTCCAGAAAAGCCAATAAGGATAAATGCCTGGTGGTTTTGTGGCTTTATTACAGAAAAAGTCTTGGAATATGGCAATTGCAAACAGCAGGCATGCAGGCAATTCTAGTGAGAACTTGTTTCACGGTTAAAACTGCTTAACTGTGTTTTAGCTCTTTCACAAGGCAATACTGCTCAGTATTGTTAAGTGTAAATATTTGTTACCCACCATTGTTGGTAATTGCTTATTAGAAGTTTGAAAATGTGTATATTATTAAACAGTAATATCCGTTCTACATTTCTGTTTGGCAAGTGTGAAATGCACATGTATGGATGGTTCTAATACACCACTTTGGCTTTGTGTTTGAAAGCTGATCACCTGTAAGTTTTCTGACTTTCAGTGACTAGTGTCAGCAACCATTTGCTGTGAATATCAGATAAACAAGAGAATGCAGGAGAGGCATACCTTGATTTTTTCAGCAAGAAATGTATGAGGATGAAAGGTACTTCTAGTTTGGATGTTTACCTAATCCTAGCAGAAGATGTACTTGCAAAGAAAAAAACCAAACCAAAAATCCTTTAGAACAGCTAGTCTGTTTTTGTAACAAGATATTAGTACAAGCCTTAATAAAAAAATTTAGTTCATTGTAGTTTGTAAAGGTAGAAATAAACATCTGTGATAGTGAGTAACTTGAAAACATACTAAAACAAAAGTGTTTGCACATAGAATTGTTGCATTTTTGCTAGGCAATTTCAATTCCTAAGCTCCCACATGTGAGGCATTTCTAATTTTACCCAGCTGAAATTTAGCATGCCAGTTGCCATCCCTGATTGCTGGGGTTTTTTGTTGCTTGGAGACCACTGGAATTCCTCATTTTTGGAAAATTCTTGCTCATAAGCTGCAAATTATTCTTCATTGTGGCTGAAAAAATATATAAAAAAACCTTGAATGTTTATATCCAGTAGTGTGAGTATCCTCTTAACATACTCTTCTTACTCATGTTTTTGTGTGGAACTACTGCATGACAACTTGTAGTATAGAGAGTATCTTCAGAAGGAAAGACTGATTGTTGATTCACTTGCAGAGGTCAATGGTGTGAGCTCACAGCCTGGTAGTCGAGACCAGTCATAGCAGAGAGAGCAAACTGTCCCCTGGAAATCACCTGTGTTTGCAAGTTCTTGATTCTACTGCCTCATGGTAAGTCACTTCTCTTTCACAAGGAGTAACCCAAGTTGAGTGTGCACATGGTGTCAGAGCAGCAGACCTGCTGTAACCACACGGTCCAGCCCCTATCAAGGTGACTGTTACATAGTGCTAGGAAAATGTGTAGTAGGTGAAAAACATTTCTACAAAAATTGTGGGTTTATGTGCTGTGTTATTCCAGTGTAATATTATTACAGAGCATTGCAACAGTATAAAGTAGGTACAAGACAGAGATGAGTGATAAAATAACTCCTATCCCTGCCATGATCAGAATACGTTTTCTGATTTATCAATGCAAAAATGTTTTTTGCATTGCAAACGTTGTTTACAAGGAATGGAAGTATTTCCATCACTAACATAACACTTTGGCTAAATCCTCAGAGACAGCCCTTTATCAAAATTCTGAGAGTTCTGAAGTATGGATTTTGATGTCACCATTAGACAGTTGTCTCACACACAAATTGGTGTCAACTGTACTGTGTAGAATACATGTTTAAAGTGCTTTAATTCTGAAAAACAAACTTATTTCACCACAGAGTATCATCTGCTGCCTTAAAAATGTAGAATCTTAGAATCATATAAAATGTCTATGTTAAAAAATGTGAAAGAAGAATCTATATAAAATATTTCTAAAAATCTATAAAAAATGCGGATAAATTATTGCATACTTTTGATGTACAAGAACCTAATACACTTCTTTTCTGTATTCAGTACCCTATTCTGTATTCAGACCTGGGAAGTCCATTCAGATGTATGGGATATCATTACTATTCGTGCTTTTAAATTGACTGTGATGAAGACAACTTCTTAATCCTATTTTCGAGGATTTTAGGCATCAGGCTTATCATACAAAGTGGGCTGTTAGTGCATCAAATTATTGAGGGTGATAAAAATTACAGAGATCTCAATGGCTGTTTTATTGCTGGCTTACATTGCACATGCCTGCCAGAATAAACACTGTGTATTAGAGTTAACTGAGAAGCAGACTGCTTACAGACCTTACAACCTTTAAGTATCAAAGAAGGAAAAAACATTGCAAAGTAAGAAAATATAATGGTAATAAAGCATCCTGTGATGAAAAACAAATGCAGAATACATTTCAGATTTATACAATTTTTTAAATTCCTCTCTTCTCTTTTCATGCTTGAAAGAAAATTGTACTGTCACACTTAGAACAAGGCCTAAGGAGGTGGTTTGATTAATCTTGATAAGCAGTGCTGGGTACAATTGTGGGAGGAGCTCAGAGGTTCACATGAACACCACCTGGCTCCATTAGTTTTACTACAAATAGCATGGGTTTGAATACTAGTTAACACTGAGAGAACTTATTTTTCTATGACATAAAAAATTAAATAAGAAAACAGGTAGTCTTCTCTGCTACAGGAACTCGTAGGCTGAAAATGCTTCAAAATACATTAGAAAGACTGCTTAAATATTTTAATGAGTAATAGAGACTGTCTCTCTTTTTTTTTTTTAATGTATGATGAGCACAGCATAATTCTTTCCCCAGAAGACCTTTCTTTCAAAAGAGTTTATAAACTCCTCCTGTGTCTTGGTATTATGTAAGCTAAGAGTCCCTTGGCTGTAATAAATATTGGTTAGCTGACCTTTTAAAACAACATTTGAAATAGTTTTATTTCAGCCCAAAGTTATTCATAAATAAAACAAATTAAATTGTTGCTTTTATTTATTGCTCACATTGAGTCAATTCAATTTTCCATAGAAATTTGATTATTAAGATGTGACATTGAACTGAGAAGTAAAGATACCTGATTCATTACTCATCATTCAAATTTATGATAGAATAGCCCAAATAACACATGCAAGAGTGCTGTAATTGTAGTTTTTGTATTCTAATGGCATTTTTAAGACTCTCTGAGTCTTAGTCCAATCTTTCCACAATTTAAGATCAGATACAGGCTCTTCAGGAAGAGAACTGATAGAATTCAGATACTTTACCCTGGTAAAATAGAAAAGTAGGATCTTTCACCAGAATGCCTCCTTAAAATTATGAATATCAACTTTTTTCCTTTTTTTTTTTATTTTTGTTTTTCTTTTTTGTTTGTTTGTTGTTGTTTTGTGTGTTTTTTGGTGTTTTTGTTTGTTTGTTTTCCTGTAAGGTTAAGTGACAACTTTGCCAAAAAAGGACCAGGGATTCCTAGAGGACAAGAATGACATGAAGCAATTGTGGCCATGCACTGACATACCAGAGCACGCCCAGGGAAAGGCCACCATTATTATCAGAGGACTGGAGCACATGAAGGACAAGAGTAGGGTAAGAGATCTGGCTTTGTTCAGGCTGTGAGAAGGCTGAAGGGAGACCTCGTGTCTGTCTACAGGTATCTAATGGAAGGATTCAGAGAAGACAAAGACAAACATTTCTCAGAGGTACATAGCAAGAAATAGGAGGCAACAGACATAAGTGACAACAAATGAAGTTGTTAGTTGTTAGGAAAAAAAGAGGTAATCAAATATTAAAATATTAAAAAAAGTTGCCTAGGGAAGAGGGAGATATCCTCTGGGATATTAAAAACTCAACTGGACAAGGTTCTGAGTAACCTGCTTTGAACAAGGAGTTGAATCAGATGGACCTCAGACATCCTTTCTAAATTCTATGAACCCTGGGGGAGAAAAGGGAAGAACAGAAGGGTTTATTTAAAAAACAAAAAATCTTATGGCCCTGGTGAAAACTGTGTGTTGTGCTGTTAAAACTGACCCATGGAAGAAAATCTGGACACTTTGAGAGATGTGCTTTAGAAAAAGATACTTGCTTTTGTTTGTTCTAAAAGAGTCAGATGATCCCCCCCCCCCCATCTTAAAAATTAACAAAATTATTTATCTTTGTACTTCATCACTACTTCCTCAGCTGCAGGGGAACATCTGTTCCATGGACGTTACCATCTCTTCATTAATCTGTATCTTCAGATGGTAAAAAAAGGGGAAATATAAGAATAGGTGAACTTCAGGAAAAACTTTGGAAAAATGCCATTTTCTTGATTGTTTTCTTATTGTAGTTTTTCTCTCATTTAAGGAAGTTATCTTTGCAAAATGTAAGAAAAGGCTTTTTGACCAAAGACTGCTCAGTATTAACATGCCTTAGACCTCCTATGATTTCCATAAAATGGACTCACATGCTTTTAGGCAAGCTTTTACTACAATAAAAAAATAGATGAATTTTTTAAGTAAAGTAAATGAAATGTTGATAAGAAGAAGCATTACAGGCTTAAAGATTTCCCTGCTTCCACTCCCTCTTAGTTCTTCTGTCTGCTCTATTTTTACAGGTTTGTCCTTACCATTGTTAATTCAGTGACTCTGTGCCCTATATGAAGCTTTGTGCTGCAACTCTTTGGCCTGCTGCATCTTGTAATCCCTCTGGCCTTCTTCCACTAATCTTGCCTTGTGTCTGCCAAGCACACTCTTTTAGACCCCTCTTCAAGCTGTCCACCTAATTTCTTAGAGGAACAATGAAATGTAGAAAAAAATAAAAGAAAGCAATAGTCTTGTCTGTCACACGAGATTTAGGCATAAATCCAGTTCTTATTACAAGCTTTTTTTGTAAAGAAAGGCTTGCAAGAAGTTCCTATGAAAGAGGAAAAAGGACATTAAACTACCATCTTGATTTGTGGGCAGAAAAGGGAGCCTGAATTTGAACAGGATTTACTGGTTTTGTTGGGCAGATGAGTTTCTGAAACTGTAATTCCTAGAGGTGATGAATATTTTGCTACTTCTTTTCCACTATAAACTCCTTGTACTTAAGAAGTAACTCCTGTCACCTGTATTCTTGTTTTTACAGGAAAGGGAACATCAAATATATTTTGTACCAGAGCCCAACTGTGTTGAACAACTGTATACACAATGTTTTATTATTTTATTTTTCTCTTAGCCTTTTTTATGATTCTATTGTTCCCATATGTGTCCATTCCAAATAAATATCTACCAACTTTCCTTGGAGCAGTCAGAAACCACTAATGATCTGTTACATAGCAGCTGCATCAGATTACTACCAGTTTTCAACCAAATTCTCAGCTCTTTTTGTGGCATTGCTTAAGAACATCTGCTCCCAAGCAGCACTGGAGAATCTTTATTGTCAATGAAGGCAAGGGTGACTAAAGCACTCCATATCATGCAGAATCAACTTCATGAATATATCCAAGAGGGACCTGTGCTAATGTGTCTTCGAAATGTCAGTTATGGACACATTCCTTGCACAAAATAGCCAAAAGCTTAGGTCTTGTGCAAGTTAATGCTATATCAGAAAGATCACGTCCTAGGATGACTGTGCTGGGTTAGGATGTGCTTTTCTTTTCCACTTCTTTCTGATGCTTTGAATGTCATAATTGGTCAGCTTGTTGAGCTGTCTTTGGCTAACTGCTGTCATGCCTGTGCTCTTTTCACTGCCACTTTCTTCTCATCCCACAGACAGCTGAAAAAGTTGCATGCCAGAAGCTCAATGGGAGTTGGAAAGAGCATGAAAGTGTCTTTTTGGCTTTATTTCAATGTCTTTGCCAGATTCTGATGTTGGGTGGAACCCGGAAAGTATTCACATAGAAAAACAATTGAAAAAATACCATTAACAGTACTAATTTTTTTTTTAAAAATCTTGTGACCATCCTAAAACTCAGAGAAACCTTTAACAGTGGTTTATTTGTTTGATGTGGTTACTCATTGATAATGAGTAGAATTTTTTTTATTTTTGGTATGGGAAATACAAAGTCTGGAAATTACTTGTACCTTTTAATGCTTGAAATCTTCCAAAACAGATGTATTGGTTAAAAAACAAATTAACATCTCACAGACAGCCTTTCAACCTCCTCTCCCCCCAACCAAACTAAAGTCCTGAAACAGAAGAGCCCCAAGCTTTCTGGTGGTAATTTTGACTGCTTCAAGGACGGGGGGGAGCACATCTATGTCCTAACAGTCCTGTCTCATTCTTGTCTCAGTGCTCTTACTCTAAATATAGTAGATTCAACCACCCCAAAGAAGGGCTGTCTTATGTGTAAGACCTAGACTGTATCTTGAAAGAATGGGGAGCCATTGGTCCACCTCTACTGTTGGCTTTGCTGCCTCCTTCGCATTTGATCTGGAGCAAGGCTGCACAGCTGAGTGGGATGCAGCTGTCCCACAGGTTGGAGACTTCATGCTCCTCTTCTACCACAGCTATTGCTTCTGACTTGTCGGTGAATCCAGCCCTTCCTAAGCATCTAACTCCTACTGGTTTCATTGTTCCTAGCCTTGCATTATCTGTCTGTCGATCTTGTGTATAGAAGGAATATTTTCCTCTATATTTAAATGTTAAGTTTTATGTGTAAGCCTAACCCCACTTTCCTGTAGCTGTTGGTGAATGATATAACACAAATAATTGTCTCTTAAGAGAGGTGAATTAAAAGACATCTCTGTTCAAGTGAATGCAGAGAATAAATGACAATACTATTAGTGATGGATAATTTTTAACTTTTCTAGACTCTATTTCCTTAAATTTTCAGGACTATCAAGTGTGAATTCTTGATGAATATTATATCAGTGCCATGGTAATATTGTGGTTTTAATGTCGTATTTGCAACACATTTTGCTTTCTAGAATTTGTTTTGGCCCTACTGTGCTCCTGCTTGTCTCTGTGTCTATGCCCAAACCCTCACCAAAGTATGTCTGTTGATACTTTGCACGTTTCTTTCTATGTCTACAGCAGACATTGCTCCTTTCTCTTTGTCAAGAACTTGGGACAGAGATGCTGCAGGGGTGTGGTCAGGGCAGTTCTGCTGGTGGGTTGCATATTCATGAGGGACACAGGTTCAGCTGCCCCTGCCACCTTCAACTTTCAGAGCAAGTGAAGTTCCTCAGGGACAGCTTTGGGGAACAGACACGGGACTAAGCAGCATAGAAGAAAGAGAAATTCCCCAGTACACCTGAGTCACTACTAATCCTCCCTTGGAATGGTTTAATACAGATGGGCAACTGTCTAAGTATCAAAACAAGATTTCAGTGATATCTTGCCTGTCTTCAAATATGTATTTTGAATTTATTCAGGTTTTCACTTACAGTAGTTGGTTGTTGATACATCAGGGTCCATATAAATTTACTTAGCAGCACTGTTGTCCTCTATAGTCAGCAATGCTGTTATTTTTTAGACACTCTGTGTTCCTTACTGTATATCTTTACCACCTAACCGTCTTATTTCATCTAGTGGCCATTATAAGCCAATGGCATGTAAAATTACATTATTAGATCAAAACCACTGTTACAGTAGCATTGCATGTATCAGGTATATTTACTTTGAAAACTGCCTATATCTTACTTCCCAATACATGCATTTATGTGAAATATCTTATGAAAAACACTAACCTGTAACAACTGTACCTAATGCAGACAGTTTTCAAACCTACACAGAGGTCTTCACTGACTCACATTGGAATATAAGGCTCTTGTTTAAGCAGAGAAGATCATAAGCAACATTATGCCAATCCAGAGACATCTCCAACAGTGTCACAGTAACAGTGCAGATGACCAGATTAAAACGAAAAACCTGACATGCAAACATATTTAAGAGTAACAAATGGTTCTTAACATTCCTTAATGGTTGAAGTGAATGAGTGGGAAATACAGGAAAAAACGTACTTTACTGGTGATAGATAGCAAAGGGTTGAAGGTCAGAATAAATCTCAGTTAATTTGCTTTCTAATCTGTTTGCCTAATAATTATTAATTTATAGTATTAATAAAGGACATGAGAAACAGATTAAAGGATCAGAAAGTTCATCAGATGTAAAAAACTCTTCAGAAATTTGACAACACTATCTAAGGCCCCAGAAAGCCATAGATAGCATTTTCAGTGTTTGAGACAAGACAAATAATTGCCATTAGTTTTTAACTTGATATGGTTCCTAAGAGCAGTCATAAATGCAGTCCTGAACTGCTTTCTCCGACAAAATTTCCACTGAGGTTTCTTTGAGTGAAGACCAGAGGGTATGACATCTTTTGTGATTAAATTCAACATTAAAAAAATCTCTTCCCCTAATCTTTTATGTTGACTTCAGAGTTGTCTCTAACAGAATTTCCTCTTGAAAATATGCCTGCACAGCATGGCAGCTTTGGTTGGATAATTCATAATATTCATGAAAGATTATATCAGAGTACGGACCTCACTGAAGTATTTATTTGCAATTCAGCAAATAAACATATTTTTTTTTATTCAGTCCAGATCCAAACTGTTGGAGTAAACAGTGCTCTTTTTGTTGGAATGGACTTTGCATAAAGACACTCCATTAGTCAACAGTGCACCAAAACTGTATGTGTGAAGAATACTACATCAGTAGTTTGTGTTTTAAAAATCTAGTAAAAATGATCTGTATCTGCAGCCAAAAAAACCTGCACTCGGATGTATCACAGGAATAATTTGCCAAACAATCAGCTGAAGCAGGAGGTTCCAATTTTTCAGAGCTTTAAGGGCTCCTGGCAGAGAGGAAAGCTGTGTTGTATAGATGCTGACAAGTACAAGATAAGCAAGTTTCCCACTTGCTGCAATGTTGTTGGTTTAATTACCCTCTAGTGTCTATTTGTTATAGCCCCTTAGGAAGTACTGAAGATACCAGAAGTCAGACTCTGCTAGTTACTAAGTAGTTACACATTTTTGCAAAAAAAAAAAAAAAAAAAAAAATAGGACCTGGCTTAAAAGGGATGAAAACTACCACAGCAGTAAACCACAAAGGACACATCTCTCTTTAAACCAGTTTCCAAATCTATGATCTACAAATTCCCAAATCAAAATACGACTTTGCAAAATGAGTCAAAGCTACTTAAGCATTAAACAACAGTGTCATTTGCATAATAGACAACTAACAGAAGAGCTTCTTGATACCTGCTTTAATACACATAGGCAGAGTGAAAGGAATCCATAGTATGGTTTGAAAAAATGTAAATTTCTGTTAACATAATTTCTGCTTGATGTCATGTGGGATTGCAGCAGATTCTATAACATTTTGATGATTTTTCTTTTTTCCAATGATGAAGTCATATGAGGAAGTGCTATCTATCCAGTGAAGTGCTTATAATCTCCTGCTCTTGGACATGAAGAAGTTGGTCCTGTTATACAAGGAAATAACAATGCAATTGCTTTGCTAATACTGTAGAGATTTACCCATAAGGATGACTTTATATATATATTAATAATATGTAATTGTTTTCTCTCTGCCTTTGAAAAGTACTCCTGATATTTCTTTGGTTCAGATTTCCAAGTTTTCACTGCCAATATTTGAAAAGACCTTTTAATCATACCCTACTTTTAATATTTTAGTTATTACTGATTTTGTGTAATCATCCTATTTGAATTTCCCATTTCATTATATTTTTCCAGTAGTGTAACTGTAAAGGGCACAGTATAAGAGCATATTGTTAACAGCTGTGACTTCATACATAATTAACAGCAGAGGACCACCTCTTTGGTCCATGACATGATGTAACTTTTTGCTATGCTTTCCTGATTTGCTGTCAGAGAAACAAGTCTTTGGGGACTGGACTCAAGCTGTTTATTTTGCTTTGTTTTCTTTTATTTTGTCTTTACATGACTTCTAATACAGTAGAGCCCTGTTCTCAGCAGCTCTTCCAGGCGATGTTGCAATATAGATACATAATAACATTAACTCTCTTTGACAATACATTCTTCTTCCAGTTGACTGCTGCTGTTATAATTTGGTTTTTTTTCACCAACTGTACCCAGGTAGTTTCCATCCTCCTCCCCTCTTCCAAATTAATTTTGTCATTTACAACCCTGATAGATTTTTAGTAAATGATTTTCTGTGCTTAATGAAGTTCAGAACATGTCCAAGATCAATATAATGTTCCATTTTTTGTTGTTTCTGTTAGCAAATACATAGATAAATAGATTACTAAATATTAAATCGAGATATAAAATGTTCTTATTCACTGTGATACTTTATGTATTTCTGTTTTTTATTTTTCTTCTCTTTCTTTAAAAACTCCCAATTGCTGAGAATGTCATTTAGGTTGGTGGTTATATTCCTGAGAGTAACCTTACTTTTTTAAAACAGAAGAAGCCACATCAAATACAGGCCTGGGAAGTCTGTACCATGTAAGTAATACAAGACAAAATATTTCTTGACACAGTCATGGAGAAAATTACTGATATTAGTCAACAGGGTCAGTGAGTCTTCATTATTCACTGTAAACCATAATGGAACATATGAAAATACTACCTGTAAAGTCTCTGAAGGTGAGGAATATTAGCAGCTGAAAGCGTTCTGTGGAACAATGCCCCCAGCTGCTTGCTGGGTTCTTGTACTGTTTTCTTGTCATGTGTCTGACCACTTTTGGAGGCAGGGGCTTAATGGACTGTTGATGTCACTCCTTATGGCTGGTCTTACATTTTACCTGTGCCGTAAATCTCCCACATCTGCTTGTCTGTGAGAAGAAGTGAGAGAAGGAGCTTCAGAGATAGCATAAGCAAGTTTCCCAAGAGGACACTTTTCTCAGTTTGCATAAAAGTTCATGTGAAACAAAGAGACAAAAGTGAGAAAGAAATTGAGATAAGTTTATAGAAGACCCATAATGAAAGAAAAGTGAAACTCAGAACTTAATGAACTATGAGGAGGAGAATAAGATGGTGTCTTTCCAGAGTTCTGAAAAAGCTTATGTTAAAATATTTTGTATAAATACCAAGTATTTTCAATATGTCTGTCTAGTCAGGTTGTCCCTCAAGAATATCTCAGTATGCATATTTAACACATGGCAAAAAGGAAATTCAGGATGCTTATGAGCTTCATTGCAAAATAATTCAGAAATTTGGAATACATTTGCCTTCCATGGGCTTAAGGTGGATCTCTGCTCCAAGGGCACAGCCTGCCTCACCTTGGTCTGCACCACAGGCTGCATGGGAATTTCTGCTCCAGCACCTGGAGCACCTCCTTCCCCCTTTGTCTACACTGACCTTGTCTGCAGAGCTGTTCCTCTCATACATTCTTATTCCTCTCTTCTCTCACTGCAATTCTTTCTGTGATGTAACTTTTCCCCCCTTCTTCTTAAATGCATTACCCCAGAGGTGCTGCCACCATCACTGATTGACTCAGCTGTGGCTGCCTCCGAGTCAGCTGGCATTGGCTTTGTTGGACACCTGGGAAGCTTCTGGCAGCTTCTCAGATAAGCCACGCCTGAACTCCTATACCTCCCTGTGCTCCCCATTAGCAAAACCTTGCCATGCAAACCCAATAGAAGCATTCCAAAGGAAAGGATAATTTGAAGGTAAGTGGAGTACAAAATTAAGTACAAAATGGGTTTACCAAATGTAGGTCACAGCCAACTAACCTGATAGTGTTTTTTTTGTTTTTAAATTATAATAGCTGCCAATGCAACACACTTGGATCCTAGTAGTGATCTTCCCGAAGTCAAATGCTGAAATTAAGTAGACATCAGATGGAACTGAATCATTCCCAGAGCTTGTTTGACAATAATCATGGAGTACTTTCTGTTTGTCATTAACAAAAATAAAGTTGTCAGGACAGTCTGCATTTTTGCTGCTGTTGGTTTCATTGGCTTTCTAGTATTATGCTAATAAAACCTTTTGTCAGCAGATGCAAGTTAGTCCTCATTTAATAACAGCAAAACTTTTTGACAAACCTTTTTTTTTCCCATGCAGAGTTACATTTTAAGTGCTGATTGGAAACCACATGAAGAAGGCAGATATAAATTTCTCAATGTAAATCTGCAATGCTGCTTTTTGCTGACTTTCCCTCCTGCTCCTGCATTTGTATCTGTTATGGGTTTAAGGTTTCAGAATTTTCCCTTTCCCTCACCTGCCTGGACTGGGAGTGATGCCCGGAGCAGAGG
>JAWWEU010000125.1:25702224-25734504 GCA_035583155.1 Acropternis orthonyx | reverse complement strand
GTGTGATTAATCGTGTGGAGTCCTCTGTTCTATTAGCCCCCAGATATCTTAGTTTTCTTTTTCAAACTAAGACAGTATCCAGCTAGGTATGTTCTGTTAATTTAAGACTCTGTCCTTCCACAGAATCTTAGGAAACTCAGTTGGCATCTGAGGAGTAAGAAGTTTCATACTGTAGTTTTACTAAGGTCAGTTGGAAAGAAAATGCAAATGAATCAAAACAAAATACAGGATCTTCCTGTAGTAAAGGTCCAAATTTAATTGCTTAGGTTCTTATTAAATGCCATGAGACAGGCTTGGAATGTTACTTTTTATGTTAAGAAAGCAAACAAAACTTTCTTCCTTTATGTAAGAGTTTAAATCTAATTTATTATGTTCATAAAGGCACAACATTATATTGAGACTGAAATTCTATTGAAGAGTAGGGAATTATGGCTGGATTTGGATACACAGACTGCCTGGGATTCTCCATTAGCTGGAGTAATAAAGGCTTGTGCTTTAAGGAAGAAAGTGTTAATACTGTGGAATCCAGTCACTCCGTCTTCATTCTCTTCATTCAAGAAGGAGTAAAAACAACCATCATATCTCCCTTTCATTTGATTAACTTTTTAGTCTGCTGCATGCTGCAAGCACTGGGTGTATTCTTTGGAGGACTATCAGAATTATACGAATGTATTTCTGTAATTCTGAAATTAGGAGGTAACAGCTCAAAAGAGAACATTAGAGAAGCTGAAAAATTGCAAACATTCCCACTAGTCTTGTTTGAATGCACTGACATCCTAACACAACCCATAGGTTGAAAAAACCCATGCCAAAAAATGCATATAAGCTGCAAACCACTAACATTTTCTGGTTTGTGTTGTCTGTCCAGTCTGGAGACTAAAAAAATAATCTAGCAAATAGAAATGTCTTGGTTAAATCTCAGAGAAATTATCAATCCTTACTTAGGATGTTCTTTAGCTGGTACATGTTTAATCAGAAATGAGACATCTATTCTTATTTTCTTTGCTCTCTTGATGTCAGATATCAGGATGGTAAATAAAATTTAAAAGAAAATCTTGCAGTAGGAGAAATAATTTGTGTTCCTTAAGATTCTTATGTTTCAAGTACCTACAGGGAATGCTTTTCATTAGCTGAAGAATGAAAGAAGCGAATGTTTGTCGTTTGTTGATAAGCAGTCAAAAATTCAGTGTGATCCATGTGTTCAGACAATATGCTGCTGGACATATTTTTCTTAATGCACTGCAAATGAGCTCATGAATTGTATTGTTAGCACATGCATTTATTCTCTTATATTTTTCTCTGTAGAAAAATTGTAAAATAATATTTTGCAGAGTAATGTAATAGGTTTTTTTCTTTATTAGTCTTTTGCATGGAGAGCAGAGGTAATGTTATTGGTCCCCATCCTTCCAACTATTGTCAAACAGTTGGATGAGAAGTGATCATTGTGAATTACTGTTATCTTGGTTCGTGTCCTAGACCAGCTGTGAAAATGGAAGCAAATGGTGGATAGCAGAAGGGATATTCTAAGTGTGGTTGTATTTGTGGTGTCACACAATACGTAAGTCCTGAGTACTGGTGTCCAGTTTTGGGCCCCTCACTACAGGAAGGACTTTGAGATGCTGGAACATGTCCAGAGATGGACAAAGAAACTAGTGAATAATCTGAAGTCTTATGAGAAGCAGCTGAGGGAGCTGGGCTTGTTTAGCCTGGAGAAAAGGAGGCTCAGGAGAGACCTTATCACTCTCTACCATTACCTGAAAGGAGATTGCAGGACTGTGGGGGTCAGTCTGTTCTCTCAGGTAACGAGTGACAAGCCAAGAGGAAATGGCTCCAAGTTGTATCAGGGAAGGTTTAGATGGAACATTAGGAAAAAAATCTTCACTGAAAGAGTGGTCAAACGCTGGAACAGGTGATCCAGGAAAATGGTGGAGTCATCTCTGGAGGTATTTAAAAGACATATAGATGTGACACTTAGGGAGATGATTTAGCATCTACTGAAGGACTCATTAGAAATCTTTTTTTCTTTTTAATTCTTAAATGTTGCCTCACATTATCCTTGCTTTCTGAAATACTGGATGATAAAAAGGCAACAATCTAAACTGCTGACAATTTCATTCCATTCGTCTTTTAAAAGTTTTACTCTTTTATTTGGTTCTTTGCCTGTGGCAACAAAATATCCTTTACAGTTTAAACTGAAAATTTTGCATCCAAACCCCCCGGTTGTGATATGTTTGTTCAATAGTTTCCCATGCAATACTCTTTTGATAGCATATTATCGACTGTATTTGTCTCCTGTTTGTATACTCTTTGCTTTCATGTCTTAGTTGAAGATGTTTGGTTTTCCTTTCCTGCTTCTAGTTTTCTGGTTTTGTATTTTATAACTTTGTAAGTAGTGCAAAATGTTGGGAAATATTAGTACATACTCCTGAAACATATTATTTTGATGTTCTGCATGATAAATTGCTTGTTTTATTCTCTTCTAGATAAATATATCTTAATTTTTTGTAAGGTTAAAATGCCAAAATATGAACACGGGATTTAACTGAGAACTCCCACCTTTAATACAACTGGATGATAAGTTTTCAACTGCTCAAAAAAGTCTGAATAGTCACTAAAAGCATCACCCTTGTCAAATCTACCCACTTATGCCAGTGAAATAAGATCAGGGATTAGTAGATTTGGGTTGTTTTCTCTTTTTCTCTTGCCAGCTCTTCCTCTCTTCCTTATTGTGCCATTGTGTTGTTTTCTACCTCTTTATTTTCTCCCCTTACACTATCAGAAAACTATTCTTTTGGATTCACACTCTTGGTTGTGCCCTTTCCAATCTCTTTTGTATTTGTACTCAGCCTCTTAGTTGCTGAAATTTGGACTGATGGAAGCTGCTGAAAATAGAGCATTCTTAGGTTAAGGGCAGCATAGCAGATGCAACATGCAGCACAGGAAGAAGGAATTAATGTGGCAAAAATATAACTGCAAGAGAGAGAGGGAGGGAGAACAAGAAAGGTGAGAAAACAAGGCAGCCTTCTCCAGGTGTGCCTTCATTAAGTCTGGCTAAAATTGTCTGGCCTAAAACTTGAAGCTTTTGGAACCCATGTTAATTCAGCATTGGGAAAAAGATAGAAGCATGGATAAAATAACAGCTATAATGTGTGACATTCTAGAGAAGAGCTAAACAGGCCTTCTTCTTCAATGGAGCAATGATGGGCTTTGCCTTGTCCCATACCTTACACAGTTTGGACCTCCCAGAGGTTGCTTGGCACTCTTGGCTACAGTGTTGATTTTATACAATTATTTTTTTTAATTTGCACAATAAAAAAGTGTGTCTCTAGAAGGAGATGAACTCCATAACGCAGGTCCTTAATTTAATACACAAACAAAAAAGGTGCCATGAGCCATTTTTTGAGCTGTGAAACAGCATTCCTACAATGAACAGCAAGAAAAAAGAAAAGCTTCAGTTCTGGCAATTTTTGTTGCTTGGTATTTAGTCTGTTTGTAGTAGGTATGTTATTAGTTCAAATCTTTTCTTAGTTCAAATCCTTCATGAAGGTATTACAGAAGCATTGACTTTGTTGTAGTTGCTCTAAACACTATGGGTTTGTTGTTAGCATATACTGGTAAAACAGTGTAGCACTCTTTGTGACCATCTGCTTTTTAAATATTTTCTCTGGATATATGTATATAAATACAAAGTAGTATCCTTGTTAACTAAATATAGAAACCAAATTCAAGTGCCAAAAATTATTTTCCCTTACTGTTTTCTTCCTGTGAGTGAGTCTGTTCTGTCTCTCATAACACAGACAGAGAGAGACCTATTTTTTCTGTATCATTATATTGCAGATGAACACTTGATTATGCAGCCACCATGCAGTCTTTGACAGGCTGTTGCAATCCAGTCAGAAAAATTTCTTTGCATCCAGCCATATAAATAATTCTCAGGAGTTTGAATGGAAGGATTGTATCTTGAAAAGAAAAATCCCGAGGTCTCAGATTAGTTGCAGTTGCATTGTCTGCTTTGCTGGTTTTACTTTTGGAAGGGCTGAATGTAAAGGCTTTTGATTTCCCAAAGTGGCTAGTGATTTTGAATGCCTTGTTAAGAGTCTGCATGTTTCCAATGTGAGACACATGGAAGAAACTGAATTTTCTTCTAATTTTCAGACAATCAAGTCCACATCCTTTGTCTTACAGACTGAAAACACACTGAAGAAAACAAAATTGGAAAGAATTTTTCACTTATTTTCTGCATTTTTCAAAAGGGAAATATATTTCTTAGTTTTTTTTTTTTTAAACATAAGTACATATTATGAAAAAACTATTGGTGCTAATGAGTTTTTCCCAGAAAAGGTGGATGGGGACAAATCTCTGGGTGAATAAGGTTTAGCATGAACCACAACATTCTGAAACAATCATGAGTGAATGCGAACATCTATCTCAGACAATTTTATTTTTTTTAAGCTTTCTGTCAGGTGTCTCTCAGAAATCACTAGTAGGTCAGTATTTGCTCCTGCTCAGTTTCTGACTAGTTGAGCATTCAATGGAATGGGAAAGAAGAGCTGAGTTGAACTGCTAGTGATTTAATGTTTTAGATTAGACACAGATCATACAGAATGCATAAGTAGTTCAAATGGTGCATATTAATTTGTATCTATAAATAACCTTGAAAAATAGATGTGTTTCCGGTTTTATTTGGATATTCTTGGCTTGTGAATATATGAAGGAACATCTTCATTTCATTGTGGAGCCTTAAGTTTCTTAATTATAAAACCCCCTAGGATGTATAGACTGAGGGAGGTTTTCTGTATGCTATCCACAACAACATTGGAAGGAGATCTATTGTTACTAAAACTGTCTTGGGCAAAACAATTTATTACAACCACAAAAGTACTATTGGTGCATCAGTTGTAAGGAATGACATTTTAGAGATGTGTCCTGGCTATTTTCACCAGCCACAGAGTTCAAGAGGAGGCTAATGTAATACTTTCATTTATTTTGGAGGAGAAAGAGAAAATGAAGGTAAGCTTTATTATTATTGTTATTTTTATCATTGATCTTATGAGGTGCTGAGAAACAGCTATGCTAAGCCTATAGATTGTTGAATTTTGCTTTCAAGAGGATGAATTGCAACGAGAAGTTGTCTTCTTTTAGATGGTGTTAATGGATAGCTCCATGAGATAGTGCAAGCACCTTCAAATATCTGTTTTAAATTAGTGTATATTTAATATTGCTGAAAAATGAATGCATTTTGAAAGTGTGAAATCTGTATAAAGTTAATGTCAGGTGATGATAATTGCATGACTTTCCATTCACAATAAGGTTGAGTCTTCTACTTATTTATTTTTTATGATCCAGTGAAGATCTCCTAATGTTTTTAGGTCTAAACCAGTCTCAGTTCCTTTCAGTCCCCTTTTACTGTACATGCAGCAGCTCACAGTCAAACCAATCACTACCACAAACTTCAGTGAGAGTTAAACAAGGTTTTATGTCTGCAGTTATGACATTCCATCCCACAACCTGCTTCCACTTTCTTTAACAATAGGCTCCATGTCTGATCCAATATGCTAACATATAAAAATATGTCAGATTTAAATGATAAAGGCATGTCTACCTCACTTTTTATAAGTTTGGGGTTTTTTTAAAGATGATTTCAGAGCCTTCGGCATTTACATACTGTAAAAATATTCTCTTCAGCTATGGTTAATTTTATCATATTGGTTGGAAACAGAAAGAGACTAACAAACTCCAGATTGGAAACATTTTAAATGAGCCAGCAGTGAGCAATTAGAACAAGATCACAGAAAAAATGAGGAACTCTGTAGCTCAAGCTATTACAGCTTTAATAAAAACAGATTTATGTAGTTCTTGGTCAGTGTAAATTGATGCTGCTTGGAAGTCAACAGATCTAGACCATTTAATACAGGCGTATGAAATCATTACTTTCTATATATGAAGTGTCACTTAAAAAAAAGTAAACAAACATCGACCCATCTATCACACAAAAAGCTGCTACCTGTGAGATATAGAAAACTGCAGAAATGAAGAGAACTCCAAGATGATAAGATTTAATCCAATCATGATAGCATAGCCTCTCTCCAGACATGCCTTATTTGCATTTGACAAGGTTGTGAGCTTTAGTCTCCACAGAGGTGATAAGGTTGTGCCTCAGCCTAGACTGAAACCGGGTTTTGCAACATCCATTGTTCCCCTCTATCTTGTAGCCATAAATGTGGAGTAGCTCCTATCTTCCTTGTCCCCCCTTAGTTAACATAATGTATTCTCTTGATTATAATGTTCCATCCCATCCTTAGCATAACCTAGCCCCTGAGCTGTAATGTTTTACTTAGTAAGCCTATATATTCTGAAGTGTAGCTTCAATAAATTATCTCTGTTCACATCCCCAAATGGAGTCCGTTTGTCCCCGTGTATCCCCTGACCGCTACAGCTACCCCCAAAGAGCTCGCTCCCATCCCTCTTTAAATTACTAGTTTACTTCTGAAGTGTTCTCCAGGCCAGTGTCATGTACTGGCTGCTCTCTACATGACAGTACTATGAGAGCAAGCTTACAGGGGTCTCTGACCTAAACATATGTGCCTGGCTCCCAGCCTCACTGCCCACATCGCTCCACAAACCGCCCCATCCGCAGCAGGGAACAGGAGGAACTACCACCTCTGCTGATTCCAGGTGCACCTTGCTCCCACAGGCAAGAAAGAAGCTGATGAGAGGACAATTTGAGTGCTTCTGGGTGGTGACCAGCCTACCATGCTTTAAGGCAACATGTTTCAGTGCGTTTAAGTTCCTAACCATCTGAAATCCTTTTCCCTTCCCCTGGCCTTATTCTCCAAACGTAAGGTAAAAGTGTGGTCCTTAGCAGGTGAAAGATAAGGTGATTGGCTTAGTGAGTTAATTAACAGCTATACTGTCTTCTGGGATCTTGTTCTGGCTTTGAGACGAGTAACTTGAGTGTTCAGTTGTGCTTTCCCCATACCAGATCAGGCTTCCCTGTGATCTGTGTGCTGCTTACGGATCACATTTTGCAGTGTGTTTATGTATGTAACATTCCTTGCTGAATCTGTGTAGTATCATGTCCCACATGTCAACCAGAATGTTGTTCTCAGTGGGGGAAAATAGTGGAAAAAGTGGAGATTGTTGTTGGATTTTTTTGGATTTAATGTTTATAGCAGAGAAACCTGAGGTAAATGTTGTGTTACTACTATGCTAGGAGGTCACCCTGTTTCTATCAAACTGCTGTTTGCAATGTGATATAAGCCATTTTCCAGCTCTTGGCACAGACAGGCAGTTTAAAGATAAGTCTGTCATACACCTTCTGTCCCCTAATGCCATGTGTTACAGAGACAGATGCACGTAAGGAAAAGATTTCTGACAATGAACAAGAGGAACCGTATTTCAATGTAATTAGAGTTCATCAAATCTGTGTGGAGTCCTAGAACCAGAGTTCCAGCTGTGTTCTCTGAATTGTACTTCATGTTGTATTTCATGGCTACCCATAACTATAAGTAACAAAGTTTGTTTAATTTATACTGGCGACACTGAGTGTCTAAGGAGTAACATAGTGGTGATGAGTGAATCTCAAAATATCTTGAGCTCCGTTCTAGTTGGGATAGTAGTAAAAATTACAGATGATGATGTGAACATATTGGATCTCTCAAAACATACTGGGGACCCCAGTACAGAAGAATCTTGGCCACTGTGAGAATTAACTTTGAACTGGATTGAGCAGTGCCCAAGGCAGCTGAAACCAAATGGTAGCAATCAGCAGCAAATACAGTGAGAGAGAAATGCAAAAGCTACACAAGTAATGTAGCCAGTTTGATTTCAATTTAACTCTGGCATGTTTTTCCTTATTGGCTCTGAAATCTTTTGGCATGTAGGTCAAGATACCCAAGCAGTTCAAGCAGAGATTTACTCGTCATCTCTGAAAATGCATTATTGCCTGCAGTTAAGGAAATTCAGCAGAAACCTGTGTCTTCAAACTGAGTCCAATGTCAAATTCTGGCCTGTTCCCATCCATACTAGTTCCAACAGAGGAGGTTGCCTCCAGACATTATGCTCCTTTCAGTGTGTGAAGACACCAAAGGAGAGTAATCTGCTGTCCAGTGTGGGACTCGGACACTGGGGCAGGGAGTTGTCTTGTCTGTATAGCAAAGAGAGCTGGCATAAACAATTTGAAACAGAAGAACAGTGAAGTTAGCGGATGATAAATAAGGAGCTTAACTGCAAGTTTCTAGATGTTTGAGATGCATATTTTAAAGAACAATGTATTTCCAGCCTTAACTCTGTTTTACCTAAGCATTTTTGTTAAGAAATGCCTTCATTTATAGTAAAATGCCACTAAGGCACTAAAATGGCAAAAATGACTGGATAGTTTGCAGTTCTAGATGTAGCTGAGACCTCAACTGCACCAGAACTTCACCTGAGACAGCTCTGTAAGAAGTCTGTCAAGAGCCTGCAACTTCAGCAATTGTGTTCCACGCCTAACTAGTGAGCCCTTATTGGGTGGTCCCGTGGCGTAATGGTTAGCACTCTGGACTCGGAATCCTAAGGGCCTGAGTTCGAGTCTCAGTGGGACCGTCCCCATGGCAGTTAAATGCCTCCCTGCCATCCGATCCCGTCAAATCTCGGATGCTCAGCATGGTCAGCCCCGGTTAGTACCAAGTGCTGTAGACAGTCCCGAGGATTTCACTGTCACTGTCCGAGCTCGCTGGAAAATGTACCTTAGGACTTAAACGGTGGGGCCAGTTCTGCACATGCTGTGCCTCACCTGAAAAATCCACTGTACAGGCTGGAAGGGCACACCCACATGGGGAGAACCCTTCCCCAGATCTTCGTTCACGAAGTCTGGCCCATTATAGTGAGCCTTTTAACTTTTTGGCAAAACCTGAGCTTAAAAAAGAGACTAAAATAGATTTTATCTGGAATACCGAAAGAAACCACACATTGAAGAAACCCTTTTAGATTCTATGATACTCAAGGAAATCAGTGATATTTACATATGGTAGTTTTTCTATAATGAAAATTAGGACCAGGGGTTCATTAGAAATCTGATTTGTCAGTATTTATCCTGTATAGCTCTGCTGGCAAAATTCTTTGACCTAAAAATTCTGCTGTTAATTCCTGTGTGAATTAGATTTATTTTTAAGTGTCAAGTAAATTGATCACCCCTCTCTTGGTTTTAATACAGAACTTTAAAAATTGCCAGATGCTGCTGGTGTGTGCTGGTTTATGAGGATGCTTGTCAATAGCCTGAGGCAGCATAAAAATGCAAGGTCAAGTAAGTTATTTTTTGAATGTACAATGTGATGTTTTGTGTTTCACATTTATTTTAAGAGAAGCAGTGGACTGTGTGAGAGCATTTGAAGTTCTCACCTTTTTCTCCTGATAGTTTTGGGTTGTTGTGTTCCGAAGAAAAACTGTTTGGTTTTTTGGCTTTTTTCTTTTTTTCAGAAAATGAGTGATGATTATCTGAAACTTGTCATTGGTCCTCTTCGGCACTGCAGACCACACAAGGAGGAGGAAAATGGGTCTGTAGGGCAGCAGTATTACTTCTGATTGTCTGTAATTTAAGAAAAATATTCTCCCTATCAGCCCTTCCTAGCTGGCAGAGGCATTGAAGTTGTTGACAGTGTTGGTTGATGCTCATTGGGAAAGAGGAGTTTCTGTCCATGAGTACAGATTCTTCTGATCATACCCACTGCTCAATGAATACTAAGCATGTGGTAGCTGTCCTTGAAGTTTGTAAGAAAAACTATAGAACTTGGGCTAATTTCTTAGACTTCATGCAGTAAATTTGGTTTTGGTCACTCGAACCATCTGTGATTCTTGAGGGGGAAAAAAAAACCCCTAGTGACAGGTTTACAAGTTGAGCCACTCATTATAGGCCATAATTTACTTCCACAATGGAAAGCTAACAGATCACTTGCCTGAAGTTAGGCCCCTAAACATAAAAGGAAAAGTATTTTTTTCAAAGAAGCTGAATATCCAGATTGTTCCCATGATTTAAGTAATGCAGAAGTTGCCCCAGTTGTGTACTGACACAACACACTGATGTTTTTGTAAGCAAACATGTTCTTGAAGATAAAATATAGACAGAGAAAACATAAATATGAAAAATTTAAATAAGGCAGGACAAAGACTGTAATTGTGGTCAGTTATGTCAGGAAAGTTCTTGAACCCTGAGCCAATCATTTCACGTATATCTAAATTATTATTTTTGGTGGAAATAGCCCTTTGTGCCCATTGCAGGGAAGTTTTAAATCTCTTAAGTTCCTTAGCCTTTGAATAAGAGGGAGGATGGCAGAAAGAAGAGAGAGAGTATAATTTTCAGACAGCACTCACAACTCCAAACTCTCAGGTTTTTCAGTGTCTCATAATTAAAAATTTGTTCCTTTGATTGTTCTGTGGTGTCATCATCTGGATACAGTCTAGACAGGAGATACTTTAAATGGAGAAGTGCTTTTTCTTCTCTCTGTTACAGGAATGCAATACTGAGGTTAGGAAACTCTTACCTTTTGACTATGGAATTATTGGCATGAGTTCATTATAAAGTGTTGGAAAGGGGCTTTACAGTTGTTACAGTCAGGGATTTTTCTGGTCCCTCTACTTCAGGGGAGGAAGTGAGGTTGCTCAGAAAACTTGATGACTGCAATGGAGCAGCTGGTGGGGAAAGTCCTGATCCAGTTTTTCTGGCATATGCTTGAGCAGTAAAGGATGCAAATGAGACATTTCAAGAAGAAGTGATAAATTTGGCAGCATTCACATGGCTAGGTCTTAATGAAGAGAGAGAGACATCAGAAAGCCAGAACAACTTAATTTAGTCATGACGAATCTTAAATAAGAGTATTTTCATTCCATTAATTTAAATGCATTTAAAAAAATAATATGTCTCTTATACATGTACCTTTTTAGCAATGTGAAGCCAACATCTACATTTTAGATACTTATTCAGGTTATATATTTAACTGAGTGGTACTACCTATAGAAAAATTCATCTGTGTTACATTAAAAAGGGGAAAATTACTTCTCACCTCATCCTTTATGGTGTAAACTGGCACAGTTTAATGAGGGCAAAGGAAGTTAACCAAGGAATTAAATTTGGCTCTACCTGCAAAAACCAGAGAGGCAGACCTGTAACATGAATTTCAAAGCTATGCTTGAGAACATAATTTCTATGCATCTGCATGAACCAGAATTTTTATTTCCAGCTTGCTGATTTTATGTCCACTAGCTGTCCATAGTGTTTGTCCACTGACTTGTGTATTCCTGTTGGGAGATGGTTGAAGCTGTTGGTTACTTCCAGAAAGCTGATCTGTATTTCTGAAAATACGAGACAGGTCCTGCCATCCTTGGAGGAATCTGATTTTATGACTGCCAGTAAAGTAAAAGATACCATATCTTGCTTAGGAAATAGCACTGGTGGTTTTTTTCTTGCTCTTCACAGCTACCTGCTCTATGTAGCTGTGGTTTATTAATTTGCCTTTATTGCAATGTGGCTGTGCTTTGCCTATATACTATACATCCAAAGTACATCTTAATTTAAAGCTGAATAATCTGCTTTCTTTTTGTCTGAGGTTTGATGTTCTTAACTTTGCCTGGAATTTGAAGGGGATGGCAAATGCGACTTCATGAGAACCTCTGGTTTCAGGTCAGAAACCAGAACCATCACTAGACTGCAGACTTACAGCTCATTTATTTAAGTTCTGGCAACTATGTAACAATTTCAAATTAAATAGTTATTCAAATCCAGGTCACTGGAATAAACAGCTAAAATTTTAGTACAATTGTAATCACTATCTATTTATCTATACATAAAACCCTCCCCACCCCCAGTTTTAGACCCTTTTTTGATTTTTTGCTAGAGTCAAAGAAGCTCTGAACCACAGAGATATAAATGTTTAAGCAAATAAGTGACACCACTAATTCATAAATCTCTTGTTAGAAAGCTGGAGAAAGAATTTTCATGTTACCACATACAACTGAACTATACAGATAAATATGTGATTTCTACTGAAGTATGATCCTCATGTCAGCTGTTTTAGGATTTTGCCGGTAGTACAGAATAAGTCCAATTAGTTCACAGATAATTAAAGTAGTAGTAGGTCAAACATCCTTTCAAAGGATTATATTCTTATTACATGTTCAACAATAAAAATTTTTAAATCATATACTATTCAAATCTATGTATGTTCAAGACAAGCACTGTAAATTTATGCTTTTATTGTATCTTGCATTCACTAAAGCTTCACTAAAGAATGATTTGATAGAAGTATATTAAAGCTACATTGCTATTATCTAAAACCACTGGGCAAAGTTCTCTTAGTTTGAGATGGTCATTTGAGACCATACAAACAGGATGAACAGGTAGCAATTTACTGAAAACAGGGGACAAAATTGGAGCATTTACCATTATATACTCTCTTTTTACATTATTTTTAGGAGAGGAATATGCCCAGTTACAGCTTTTGAAGACAAAACAAAAGGCTGATACTAAAAATTTTGTTTGTCCAGTAAACATGTCTGTGACCAGAAGGGAAAGGTAAGACTAGCCACAAGCAGCTGTCTTAACTTGATTGTAACAGGCTTTTGATCAAAATCCCATATATCTTCATTGTTTTCCTGGGCAATTATATTTTGTCTTGTATGAACCTGAGGCCTTCAGGTACCCGAGGTTAGGGAAATGGGATTTCTGTCCCACATTATTCTTGGCCATTGCCATCCACAGTGTGCTGCTGCAAAAAGAAACTCTAAAGAGGGATCCCCCAAAATTTTGGTGCATCCATTTAATAGATCATGTAAGAAACAAAAAAAGTCCTTGAAGCAAAAGGGAAGTGATACAATGGAGTGTGTGGGTTTGTCTGGTCAGAGTCATATAAAACTGTGTTTACTCTTCATTTTACATACCCTCCATGTGTCCATATGACATCATTCCCTATAAAGTGAGGAATACTGTGCACACAACCATGAGTTTGTATGAGATGCAGTGAATATCCCATGAGAGAGGGAACGTGACATAATTTAAAGTTGGAACCTGGAGTGATTTATGAAGGTCATTGTCTTACTGATTTAGATACTTTCCATATGCTGTTGTAGAAACTTCATTTTGTATTGTATGTGTAAAACATGTGTAGCAAATTAGTTTCAATACAACTTTCTTTCTTTAAAATGTTTTGGTTTTAAAATGTTGATGTGTTTTTTATCTCTACTCTGTGATATTCCACTATATTTTTATTGAAAGAACATTTAAAAGAGAAAGATTTTGAGGTGACTGCTAAAACTGAGTGTGGTGGACAATAAACCTGGAAGTGCTTTTGATGCTAAAACATGCTATTGCACTGGTTTTATGGCTTGACTTCTGTATCATGCTTAGTTGATATAGAGTATGCCCTGTATCATGCCTGAAGCCCTGAAGGTACTGTCCTAATATGGGAGGAATAGATTTTTTTTCTCTTACCAGCTGTAGTCCATTATAATTCTATCTCATTTTATTTTGGAAATTATTTGAAGATGGGTCTAGTTACACTAAAATTATGTGATGGGAATATGATTTCTAAAAACACATTATTGTTTGAGGCATTTAAAGACTCAATTTAATTTACTGTAATATATAAAATACTTTTATTGCAAGGAGAATTTATTTCAGTGGTTGCTTAGTAAGTGAATGGACATTTATTAATCAAATAAATCAACACCACCCATGGCAACTTGCCTCAGAAGTACCTGCTAAGGAGAGATGGATGAACAAAGCATGAGGAAAAGATTATCTGGTTTGTGCTCTGCCTTTCTGCTTGCAATTTTCTAGAATTTATTCATTATTCAGCATTATTCACTGAGCAGTGTCTGCAGAGTAGTTTGTCTTGTAGCTTGTTCAGGAGCAGATTGTAGTGAGTATTCAATATCGACTTCGAACAAAGATTATTTGTCATTAATATGGGGGTCCAGTTTTGCTCTTTGTGTATGATTTCTTACTCAGAAAAGTTCATGGATCATAAAAGAGGCTCCTAAGTGTCACTGGGATGTAAATAATAGCATGAATTATGATAATGCTTTAGCTTGATTGTAGACCCTTCATAATGATCTTTGTAGACTTCAGTGGTATTCAGACCAAACTTTAAAATAAATATTTCAGCACTGACATTTTGGACTTCCACTTTAAAATATATTAGGCACACACTCTGTACTCCTTTTTGAGAAATCTTTGTTCTGGTGACTTTGTCTGTCATTAAAGCTTTAGCCAAGGTATCCACAGAAAATTAATTGTAAAGATCCAAATCCACCTGAAAAAAAAAAAGACTCAAATATCATTAGAAACTGTGAACTTTCTTCTCCTGCAACTGCAAACCAGGGTCTATGATTTTAGACCTTGTCCCACCTATTTATCTTGTAAAGCTTTGAAATGTGAAGTTGCATAAGACAGCAGAAACCACACTCGTCAGTACCAGAAGCTTACATTGCAATTGTTTAAAAGGCATTTTCAGAAACATAAAATACCCTCAATGCTGAAAAACAGTAATAGCAACTCAGTTCCTTATTCAAATGAATCAAAAATAAGCATGCAACTGGAGCAACAATTGAATTTCTTTGGTTTGTTTCTTTCCTTTCTGTGTAGCTGTGAAGCTGCTCAGGGTGCAGAATCCTGGGCTGAGCATGCCGGTGAATAGCACAGTAGCAATCATTTGGACATCCTTTATTGTATCCTCTGCACTCTTTATGTATCAGTCTCCTGTTGTTCTCCAGTATTCCATGCTGAATAACTGTGGCTGTAAAGCTTTAACATCTGCTGTAGCCATGAGAGGTTTGCTGGATGAGCCTTCCAGCAGGTAGGATAGCCTATTCCTTGGCTCTGCTATCATTAGCCAGAGACACTGCTGCTCACCCCTGAGGGTTGCTAATGTACCTTTCGGGGCTTGAGAAAAGCCAGTCAAACAGGTATTTCTCTCAGAGCCTAAAGAGAAGGGCAAACAACTCTTAGGTAACTGTGGAGGCAGCTTCTACATGCATAGGATATAAGGCAAACTTGGTAGGCAATATGAAGTTTATCCATGGGTAGGGAACTGAAACAAGATGCATGGGATTCTTCCACTCACAGGAGAGGATCTGTGGTGAAAACATGAAGTGAGGGGACAAAATGCTGACTTTCAGAGTAGGAATTGTTTTTGTATCATGGTCATCTCTCATTGTATTAGTCTTGCCTACAGGTAAGCAGCCATGAGTCAGTGCTTGTGCTCAGGCCTGCTGACCACAGAGTAAAGAATCATGAGAATGTCAGTTGGCAAATTCAAAATGAGTCTATGGTTGCCTCTTCCAGGTTTATCTCGGTGCTTAAAACAATTTATCTTCAATTGCTTTCTTCTGCTTGTAGAACCACTGGAAATCCCATCCCAGTCTACTTCTTATTCTCTCTAATGTCACTCGGTTTCACTTCTTTTCTCTTCCTGGATGATATGGCTAATTCGAGTAGTGGGAACCTGCACATCACAACCCTGGGACGGCCTCTTCCAAGCAGAATCCTTCCTAGGCAAGGACTGCTCCTCTTTTTGTCACTAGTTTGAACTTACCTTGTGCCTGATGCTTCTCTGTTTCAACAAGCTCTGTGTAACTCCCCTCTTTTCCACCGAGGCGCATGGGCATCAGTTTTCTGACTCTGTAATGGATCTTCTGCATTGGATTCATTGAGGTTCTCAGCTGAAATGCAAGCAGAAACAAAATGCATCTGCAGCATGGAGTAATTTCACTTGTCTCAGCTGACAAGATGCGTGGTCATTCTTTGCATACCTTTGTTTTGACGCTTTGTTCCTGGAACGGAACAATAATTTAAGTTGGACAGGTTAACCGCAGAAGGTTATCTTTTCCAGCCCCATGCCCTCATGAACATTCCTCCGTGCAGAGGGGAGCTGCGTTTCGCCCCTCCGCCGCAGCAGGTGGCGCCCGAATCCCGGGAATGCACCCCTTTCCCGGCACTAGCGCGGGTTTACAGCACAGGCGCTGCCCAGGCAGGGAAAGGTGTCTCGGTAACATCAGCGTCTTCTAGTACAAGTGGTTTAAAACCCACGATAGTCCATGAAACAGGAGAGACGGGGAATAAATAAGAAAGTTAGTTTTGGCATCAGTGAAGTTAGTTTGGGTGTAAGGACTACTATTTCCTTGGAATGTCTATGATCCAGGAAAGGATGTGATCAGTGTTCTTAGCAGGAAGTCCTTTCCGGAATAGCGAACTGGATACCTAGCAAATACATTCAAATATAACAAAAAAAAAAGTGATACGGATGTGAATAAAATCAAGGAAATAACCAGCTTATGGACGAGCAGAAGCAGTTGGTGCTTTTTACACAAACACCAATAGTATTTCTGAATTACAGTATGCTTTTTATCTTTGTTTCAGCTCTCCTGTGCCAAGCAGGAAAGAAATTCCAGAAGGAACACACCGACAATTTTCAGTTCAATCTAGCAACAGCATGACTTCATTTTACCCTCTTTATCAGAACGCAAGGATTTTGGCAGTGATTTTGTACTGACTGAATACTCTAGTGACCAAAACAGAGTGAGACAACTCTGATGTTTGGGGCCCTAATGCATGATTTGCAGCATTAATAATGCAGACCTGATAGGCCTTGGCTCTGTACAGCTAATGGAGAAAGGTGGTGCAATTCCTCAGGCACAGGACATTGTGCACCATGAATGCATATTTGTTTGGTACTAGTCTTCTGTTCTTTGAACTAGCAGCCACTGCCTCCCACTGCTTGATAGTTCCCTCCCATCTTTTTATAAATATGATCTGTTTCTTTCTCATGTCATAACTGGTGGGAAGCAGTAAATGGTAATAGAGAAGCTCTAAGAAAGAAATTAGACATTTCAATTAGAAAAAGTTGAAGAGAAAACAAGACCTATCTTTCTAGGTCTAAAAAAATAACTTTCAAACAGAATCAATGACAGAAACACCTGCAGGACAGGACATTAAATGTCTCTCTAGTGGTGTCCTGAGTATTTGCAAAGCCCCTGTAGTCATGCTTCACCTCTGTGAGCTTGGAAACTGAGAAAACTGGGAAGAATGTAAGTGCTATAAAGATACCAAAGATGAAGTGACTCCTATGTCATTAACCATAATAAAAAGGTGATTCCAGCTATACAATAAATATTGCAGAATTATTCTTATAAATCGATATATAAAAAGGGTGTAAGAAAGAATTATGTTTAACTATGCTTTGTGACTGTGTGAGGGTGTATTTTTCATGTACTTAAAAGAGATTTTTACTTATGGTTTCCCTGTCTTTTCTGTCACTAGTGCTGGTTTCTAGTAGTATAGTCAAATCACCAGAAAACAGGAGAAATGGGTAGTAGAAACATGTTGAATAGTAGTAAGAGGGTCTCTACTGATGGGTGACAGAGCTGAATTCAGTCAAGAATATTTCTTCTTTTCTCTTAGCATTGTGTAATCACTTCTTCCTGAGAGCAATTTAAGGCCACTGCATGCTCATCACCATGAAGTCTGATTTATTTTTTTTTTCCCAGAAATACATCAAGTATCTTATATATGGCCAAACACGGTTACAAGATTTGATTTTTCTGGTACTTCTGCTCTGTGTACTTCTGCACTGGAGACACACAACTACATATTTGTATCTAACTTTTCAGTACTTGTCCCCTGTGTACTCTCTCATGACTTGGAATGGAGGCAGCCTAGTATTATGACATTGGACACTCTACTTGAGGGGACGTGTTCTGGATCCCAATTTCCTGGCTGCATTGTTGACCAAATATATGTTAACAAACTTGCCAGTCCATTGATAATAAATTATTCCTTATCATTCTTCTTTTAGAGGAAAAAGAGTGAATAACTTTTGCTTTTCCTTTTCTATGTTCTAGAGAACAGGCTTAATAGAACTTGCCTGGCTTTCCTTCATTGGTAAATACCAGGCTTGATTCTCCCCTGCTTTACATTCTCTATAGATATTACCCTTTGTCCTGAGAAGCTGTAATATATTAACCTGTCAGAAGCAGTGGTATTTAAAATCTATTTGTAAAAAAAGCAAACAAACAAAAAACCCCCAAAACAAAACACCAAAAAACTAATCTATTAACTTTGCTCAAAACTTGCTCCAAAATGACTTCAGCCAGAGCCATAATACTGAAGTAATGGTGTAAATGTAATTACAAAATATACAACCCTCAAAACTAAGTTCAAGCAAATAAATGACATTGTGCATGCTCTATTATTGAAAGGATACAGAGCGTAAAAAACCCTCCAAACCAAAAATCTGTGTCTACTGTTTATTGTCAGTGTACAGCACCAGTCAAGAATGGCTTCAGCATACAGTAAGAGTAAGTGTTAATAAATTCCAACTTAAACATCAAGTCTGAAAAAATAGTATGCTATGGTGCACAGTTGAAGCTTTGAGTTTACCACAAATCCCAGAAGCTCACATTCCCCAAACAAATGCTTTCCAGCAAATACCAAACAAAAATAATTTTTCAACAGAAGATGTCTCTGGAGTGGAGAAAAATACCAGCTCTCTCAGGACAGTCATGCAGGAGAAAGTTAGTAAATAGTCATCATAAACTCCAGCTTCTTCTGTGGACTCAGCCAATAACCATCATGCTTGGGTGGTTGAGAGAACAACAAGATTATTTTAATTTTCTCTATGTGACAAATTCCTCTGTTCTCCAGATTAAATGAAATAAAGCCCTTCACTGCATCTGGTGTAATAAAATTATTCTATTACCCCCTTCTAGTCCAGATGAGGCAATCAGAAATGAATACTTTTTCCTTACAGCTGCTGCTTTTCTATTGATCAAAATTGCTCTGTGTTCTTAGTGACTGTAAATCTGAAAGAGGAAGTGTTTTTAGGAGATGGAATAGACGTGTATCACCCTCTTTGGTAAGCATTCAAGGTTTTCTGTACTCTGGGGACTGCAGAAAAAGCCCTCTGCATATTTCTAGGTCTCTGATGTTGTTCTTTATTAATGGGGTTTTCCACATCAAAATCTCCAAGCAGATCATGAATGTTGTTCAGCCCAAATGTATTCATAATTAAGCATTCAAACAATGCAAAATCCAGGATTTTTTTGAGACTCTTAATATATCTCATATTAGTAGACTGTTACCATCCCAATCCAGAAAGGAATTAATAATGTTTAAACCATTAAGCCGTTAAGGTTTTTGAGGAAATGGAAAGCATCCATCCTATCTAAGAAATCAATTCCACAGGAATTGTTCCATTGTCAAACACTCTGGGAAAGCAAGACCATTAGTTTGTTGTGGTTTTTTAAGTTAGCAGGGTTTCATCAAGACAGCTGCTTTTTTTAACTGTGCAGTATTATGGATGTTATTTCAACATAAGTTGACCCAGAACATTCAGATAGGGTGTATTGCTGGCAAGTGCTGACATGTGGGCTGCATTCCCAAATGAGTGCATTCTTTTCTCTAAACCATTGGTGGCCATGACTCTTTCTTCTTACTATCTGCTGCAATAACACCTCAAACTTTTTCTGGTGGTCTGCCATCTCAGAGTATCTAACAAGGATACTGGGAACATGCTATGTCTGAATGGAAGCAGGATCACAACTGGGCAGGAACCTGGAAAGATGAAGATAAGGAGACTTATTGCTCAATATAACCTCATATATTCATAGTGGCTAGCTTGGATTTCATGAAGTCCCAGCTTAGAAGGAAATTTTAAATACTTTTGCCATATCTCTGGTTTATTCCAGGAGATACACTTAACCTAAATATCCCTTTTCAAGTCCAACCACTTTGTATACAAAATTTCAGACCAAGCAGGAGGTTAACTCCTGGTAAGAAAGAGCAATATTTGAGGCTCCTGTAGTGACAGAAATCCAAGTGAGTGCTGTGTTCCTCAGTGATCTGTGAGACAGAAGAACTTTTCCCACAGAATCTTTCACAGTCTAAATTGGGAAAAAATTGGTTCTATGACATCAGACCTAGTCATCATTCTGGTCCCAAGAATTCAAGAATTTTCCATCTAAGTCTGTAGGATCAAGTGTGCCTCACATTTCTGTGCTCATAGAGTTTCTTGGCTAATGCTGGTCTTTTTCTGAGTATGACTCTTGGGATACCAGCCATTCAATCAGTCAGTACAGATGTTGTTCTGTTACAGTCTATAAGTTTTTTGGGCAACCTTTTTAGGATGTGGAGGGGAGCTGAACACTTAATAGGTCCTGCTTCACCCAGTTTCACATCTGCCATACCATTGGCTGAAGAATTAATTGTTGGGGTTGATATAATCTTCATATTTATTATCTTTAACTCACACTGTAATAAAGTAATATGAAACCAGAATATTTGAAAGACAATACAGGTAAAAACTTTTTAAAAATATTTGTTGAGGTATGTAAGAAAATCTCAGGTATTTTGTACCAAAATAAAACCCATAAAATGAGTCTTTTTAATGAACAAATCAATGTAGGTAGTCAGTAATTCCCTTTCTTCTGTGCATTTCAGGTTGAGCTTCTCAGAAAGCAGCCCTTCTCTGTGGAATATTTGGGGTTTCATAACCAGTATTTTTTTCTCTAAGTCATTTGGGCACATCGTGTACGTTCAGTCTCCTCTCTGTTCTCCCTCAGCAAGGAAATTGTCTCTAACTTATTCAGCAGGCAGTTTTGAAATTCCTCCCATTAAACACAGTTCCACTTCTTTGGAGGTGTGAGTGCCACTTTGGCAGGCTCTACATCTCTTGCATAACATTCTCCGAGTACAATTTTCCTTTTGCTTCTCTGAAGTGGTTTCATCTAGGCGCACTATTATAATCAGACAGATGTTGAAGGCTTTGGGAAGATCAGCACCCAGTATTTTTTCTGAATCAGAAAATGAGACTGGAGATGTACCTAAGAGAGTTCCCTGTTCACCTCAGGGAATCAGGTCTTGTCTCTGGCAGTGTTCCACATGTAGCACTTTTGAAGAAGATTAAAAAAGTCCCTGTGCTGTGGAATATCTGGTCAAATATATGTATATCACTGTGGAACTTAGGACAGTGAAGTTACAAGCTCACTGAAGGTCATAAGAGGAGAAGAGATGGGAGTTTCGCGACTCAGAAGGCCAAATAGAGGTTTCTGGAGAAATCTGGGCTTTGAGAAGCCTCAAACTTAAAAGGAAGACACAGAACTTCAACTAATGCCTCTCAGTGGAATGTTCTTTTTGGCCTACTGCAATCTTTGTCATCTGGGAGGCAGTACTATTCGTCTTTTAATAGAACTTTTAAGGAAGTAAAACTTTTATGTACAATGATTGATAGTCTCATTAACAGGAGCCTTTCAGGTGTTATCTCCCGAGTAGTTTTGTTTGCACTTTCAAGACCTTGAACCTGTTTCAGAGGGCAACAGACTTTCTAATTCTAAGGTCAAAATTACCAACCAATTCGCTTATGGCTTCCAGGGTTAGAGGTGTTAGGCTTGAGATTCAAACAACTATGAAAAGACAATTTCATTCCAAATTTTACTCCTTCTTAAAATTCTGCCTAATTTCAGTTGTCTTGTGGCTCTGGATGCTTTTACACTGATACTATTACACAGGTACTATTACAAGAAGAATAAAAGAGCGGACTTCATATGAAAGCTTATTTTTATGGACTTCTGCTTCAGCATAAATAATCCTTGACATAGTGCTGAATGTCTGAGGCTGTTGCTCAGAGAGAGGGATATGTTAGATGGAAAGTATTTAAAATAACTTGCTTTTACAATCTATATTGTATATTGTTAAGTACTGTTCTCATTTCTGATTACTCCTTTTAATATAGGCTTGAGGTTGGGAAAAGGAACAAGAATCATCATGCTCTATACTTCATGCTGACATGTCATGTTCTGCAGGCACTGGCTCTGTCTTAGGTTAGCAGTGTAATGTGGCCCATTACTCTGGAGGTGAATTCTGTCCTCTTGTGAAACAGTCCTATATCATGTTGTATTACTGCATAAGAAATACATGAAGTGCAATTTTCTCTGTGACAATCTTAGCATTTCTGAGAGATGATCAATTCAGATGTAGGAAGCAGAAATCCCTGTGTTCAAGGAAATTAACTGGGGTGTGGAAATGTTTCTTGTGCCCCCATCATGTAAAGCATATGTTGTGGTTTTACTGGGAGCTGATTGAAACAGCAGCTGTTCACAGGTGAGCTGGATCTGAGTCTAAATGGGCAGCTGTTAAGAGAATACACATGGCACCTGTAGAGCATTTTCTCCTCTTTTAAAAAGATCAAAATTACTATTCCTTAGTTTAAATGTAAATATATTTCTATTTTCTTTGCTCATTTGCACGAGTTCATGTTAGTTTCAGAAACTATGTGCATACTGCTGCACACCAGGACTCTGTTTCCTGCACCCACTTCCTCGTATGAAGTATCTAGATCCAGATTTGGATCTGAAACTCCATGGTTCAGAGTCACAAATTCAAACCCTAAATTCATATGTATGTCTCTATATAAATGTATCTATATATGTATTGTATATATCTATATATAAACACATGTGTGTTTGCATTCATATGAGTGTCTGGAGTTCTACACAGGTGCATATGGTACTTAAAACTCTAGGAGGAAAAAACCTCAACCTACCTCTTCAGCTAGAGCTGGGTATGCCCTGCTGTGAGCAGAGAAGCTATTACAGCTCATGACATGTCTAAGCTGTTCAGTTTATACGTGCAGAGCAGTAGGTTTGCAGCAGAGCAGACTTCAGCTACTCAATATATGCTGGGGTTTTGTCAGCCTGCTTTACTGCTGTGCTTTGCCACCCTGGCTAGGATAGAGCTGGCTGCTTCAGCTACATCTAAAACTCATCTGTCAGAGCACAGCACTGACATGTTGTTTTGAAGTTTTTATGTTCTAAATTCTTAATATTGTATTAATCCTTACCACACCAAAGACTGGACTCAGCCTTGGGACTGCGTGTTTTTATTGTGTCGTCCCATCATCTGTGTATGTGTGTCCCCAAGTAATTTCATCTGCCTTCCAGATGTTTGCTCTTTGTCTCATGAGTATCTGTTACTGTGTGATCCACCTTTAAGATACCAGCTCTCACCCCTATGGTACTGACCGTCTCCTTCAGCTCTCTCTGTCACTCAATCCTTTAGTGCCAGCACATATATCATCATCAGTTTTCTATGCATCCACCAGATGGAAATCACCTGAAGTAGTTAGGATTAAGTGTTTAAAAAAAAAAAAAAAAAAAAAAAAAAAAAAAAAAGATAAATTGCCTTATCTGATATTGTTTTTTGATCCTCATAACCAATGATTTCCTATCTGGGAAATTATTCTGCTAGGATAGTTTTGAATGAATTCTAATTATGGAGTTAGTTGGGAAAAAAAATCTGATGTTCTATTAGAACATCTTTATTCCTTGCATTTTTCAATCTCTACTCTCAAACATAGCCCATCAAGATTTAAACATGCTCAAAGGGGTAGAAGAACATTAATAAGGAAAGATAAAAGCAACTAAGCATGGAAATGTTGGCCAAACAATATCCAAGACAGATGAGGACGGCTTTGTATTTGTTAGATGGAAATTCCAGGGAGGGTGAAGAAGTCAGACTTGGATAAAAGGGAACTGTAACTGGGAAATGTGGAACTGAAATATTCTAGCCTAAACATTTCTGGGGAAAAAAAGAGTCCTAGTGGTGAGATATATTATATTGTGGAATAGTTTTTCTTGATTAAATTCTATCATTTTAGGTTTTCCTTTTTCTAAATAATCGTTTAAAAAAACAGAATATGTGTGGAATAAATCTTGTACAATTGGGGATATGTTGACCTGAGTTCCAACCTTGCTCTGAAATTTTATGTTTGGAAAATCAGCAATTAATTCCACTCTTATTGTGTAGATTTTTCAGGGATCCAGATTGCATCAAGCCTGCTCAGTGCTCCACCACGGCCAGCTCTTGCATATAATGATGTGACTTTTGCAGAGATGCCTGAATTGTGTCTGAATAAAGTAGCTTTATACCTGCAATGCTATACCTGCATGCACACTGCTGTTCAGGCTCACACAGCCTGCCTCCCAGGGTGTCCCAGATAACTTTGTCAGCCCTGAGCTTCTGTGGGTGTACTGATGGGAATTCCAAGAAAGATCAGGAATGTATCTGTTCATTGGAGTGAACTGGTGGCCTAAGATGGTGCTCTGAGTTATGCTCACTTGTCATGACTGTACGTTAACATGACCTGGTTTGATAAACCCATCAGTGAACTGAAGTAGTTGAAAAAATATCTTGGGTTTGATACAAAGAAATCTCCCCCATCCCTCCCCACCTAAAAAAAAAAAAAGATATTTGTTCCCCAAAAGTGACTGCCTTTTTCTTAGGCCACATAGTGGTTTTCTTTCAAATACTTGAAGCTGTAGTTTCACATACATGTAAGTGTTGATGGTCCTTTATTTTGGTCTGTCAAGTTTCAAAAACTGGAAAAAAAGACATATATTATTTTGAGTCCCAAGCAGAATGCTTAAAATAATAAGAAGCAGTATTATTTTCCTGATGTTTCTTGGATACTATCAGTCCTCTCTTTTCTTGTCATGCTATTAGATGTATAGATGAACAGAGTTCCCTTATTATTTGTCACAGAAAAAAGCTTGATCCAATTTGCTTGCCATCATTCTCACAGTGAATGTGCAGCTATTGATGCATGTAAGAGCTTTGCCAGTCTAATTCATGAGAGTTCACAAATTGTACATGTTCAGTGGTTAAAACAGGTTGTTAATTTTCAGATCATCAGCCCCAGTACTTGAGCTAGGAACGCTTTTTCAACATCTGCTTTAATGTTACTGGGAAAGGTGAGCCTAACCCACGGTACACACTAATACTCTAAGGTTATAGTCTCTGCAAAGGGTTTTTGTTCTGATGATCTGACTTGATTTTTCTGAGGAGTTCTGCACTTCACATGTATTATCTAGATGCTGGAGTAGTAGTTTCTGCATTTCAAGAAGAAAACTTTATTTCCATTAAAAAAAAACTCCAAAACAAAACAAAGACGTTACCTGCAATAAACAGCAGTTGTATAATCCTTCTGAAGACTTGGTTCAGGAAAACAAAAGGAAAAATAGTGGCTGTCATGGCAATAATATGATTGACTTTTATAGTAAGGAAAAAACAGTTTCTGTGTCCACATTCTCTGGGCTATATTTTCCTTTTTCCACTCACAGTCATGACTTGCACGCTACATACTGTAAGCAGTCCAACCTCACTAACAAACCACATTTTGGGATAGGTCTAGGAATTTCTTCTTCAGTGTCACGTACAACAGGAATAGGGGAATACAGCACACTAACCTCCAGCTGAATTTGGCATCTCTTCCTCCAAAATCCTTTTATTTTTCTTTTGACCCCCATGAAAGTCAAGTTTATATAATAATGAACTCCAGCAAGGAGCTGGAGCTCATTTACTATTTGAATAGCAGAAAACCTTTCATAATAGGTTGACATTATTCAGTGTGCAGAGAAACAGAACTGGTGTAAAGCTGCCTTTTTTTTTTCCTTGCCTTTTTTTTTTTTTAAATACAAATGCTTCAGTTGTTTGTTACAATGAGAAGAAAAGATTAATTTACAAATTCCTCATCTTTCCTGTTCAAAATTCCAGAACTTTTTGTCCACTTGTCTCCTGCTACTGTGTGCAATTACTGTGCAGGCTGCCAGGAAGAGAGACATAATGAAATAGTGTGTCCTTCAATTAACAGTGGCAGGTCGAATGGAAAGTATTACTAAGAGAACATTTCCCAGCCATTCTTTTGTAGAACACAGAAGTGTGATTAGGAACAAAAACAGAGACATCCATTCCGCTGCCTGTTATAGTTATTTGAAACAACCTGCTTAGGGTAAGAAATAACTCTTACAAGATACAGCCCACTTATGAAATACAAAGCAGCCAGCCTGGAACTCTTGGATTCACCATGCTTTAATAATTAACAGTGTTTAGTGTGTTAGCCTTCAGAATGTGTCTAGAGATAATAAGGTGCTATTTTTGATAGTTAACCTGATTGAGAAGGTGAAGAGGTGCAGAGAGGTCATCAGTGACTAGGATAGCTGGGACTGGGACCAAAGAAATTCCAAGGTTAGTAGCTCAGAAACATGTCAGTTTCACTCATTGGCTGTCTTCTCTTTCTCCACGTAGAAGAAAGTGATGGCATGTGTGACATGGGGACTTGGGTACCCTATGCTACACAAACTGCAAGTTTGTGTAATTCATAACTAACTAGAAAAATGAACCCGCAGCATGTGGAGTGCTGGGCCCTGGGATGGTTGAGCCCTGTGAAGGAGTGGGAGTGTTGGACAGAAAATAGATCAGGGACAGCCTGAGGAGATGGACTTTGGTTGATGAGAAGCTCAACATGACCTGGGGAATATGCACTTGTAGCCCGGAGAACCAAGCCATCCTGGGCTGCATTAAAAGAGGCGTGGCCAGCAGGTCGAGGAAGGTGACTCTTTAGGCAGTTTTGTATGCCTTCAAACATCCTATGGGTAGAAAAGATAATAAGAATATTTGCATAGGTAAAAATTTATATCCAAATACCCATGTGCAACATAAAGTGGTATGGAAAATAAAATCAGAACAGTGCCTGTGTGGAGTTTTGCAATAAGATCTTACCAGAATATTGGCTTTTATGGTTTGATTAAACCACTTATCCTCTGTTTTTAAAAAATAAAATAGTATTACATCATTTAATGAAAAAATAAAATCCATTTGCATTCTTAAGAAACTATTTTAATTTTCCATACAATTAATTAGATTTATGCCCTTTTAGTTGAAAAAAGTAATGTGTTCATAATTTTCTTCTTCTAAGACTTCCTGTGTCAAATGACCTAAATTGCTTGAGTGACTTGATCCACAACTACCTCTAATTATTTATCTTGTTCCTTTGGCTAATTCATGTTATGTTGGATTAACTGATGCTCTGGTTTATTTATCACCCTAAATATGTGGAAATGGCAACATTCCAATTTTTTTGGAAACAGTCTCTTAGCATCACCTTTATTCCTTGAAAACTTTTGTTACTCGCTGGCAAACAGCTTACAGGAGGGATACATCTTAGGCATATCTTGGGATGTCTTGTCCCTGATGAACAATTATAGATCCACTTTGCTGTTCAGACTACATAATTACCAGTCACACTGATAAAAATTAAAGCTAGTAATAATCAAAAAATTTTTAGCAAAATAAAGACAGTACAATGGCTTAACTCCAAAAGTTTTCATTGTCCTTGCAGCTGTTGTTTTAATCTATTTCCTTTTTTCAAAGAATATTGTATCTGGAAATATGACACTTGAAGCTTCAGTAAGAAGTGACATCTCACTTATTAAAAATGCCTGTGCTTTTCCATTAATAAATGCTATATTATCTTCAGAACATGAGTCCACATCAGAGGATATGAATTATGAAAAACAAGAACAAATATAGATGCCTCCCTGAGTGAAGAGAATGAGTCTAACGCACTTATCTGATGTTATCTTTCTCTTTATCTCCTGGGGCCTCAATATTATTGTTCTCAAATCTGTGTTCTCTCTGGTTATTGCTACAGTAATTGTTCAGCAATTGAACTGGGGATTGCTTGTCTTGTGCATGGCTGGGTTGTTTATAGTTATTCCAGGGAGACTTGATGAAAATTTTGTGGGTTTTCTGCTCTTGTCATGATTCATGGAGTACTCCTGTGAATGGGCTCAAGATGCCCAAGGACTCCAGCTAGACCCACTCCTTGGGTGCCAGGCTCACAGAAGAGCCTTACTAGGTAGAAAGGCTTCACTGATGTAGTACCACTTCTTTCTAGTAGTCTCGCATATATTGAAGTCTGATGTGTTTGGAAAAAACACGATGTGATGCTGACAGAGAATTATCAAGTTCAGGCAAGATTTGAGGAGGCTCTTCCACCAGATTGACATCCATTATGTTTAAGAAGCATGAGTAGGTTGTATAATCTCTGGTGTTTTCGAGTGGGTAGTGCACTACTTCAGTAAATTGCACAACTAAGGAGCAGTCCATCGCGTGTTAAGTATAATATGTGTGACCAGCTGAAAGATCCATAAGGACATGATCAGGTTGAAAAATGTAGAAGGCAGAGTGTTCAGGGCAGCTTTCCCAACTATGTGAAGTGCATATCAAATATCACAAAGCAGCAATGGATTTTGCTTCTGTTATGTGCTGTCACCACTCCTGCTGAAAGGGCTTGAGTGATGGTGTTCAGCACTGATTCTGATGTGCTGGAGATTTTTCTTTTTATTATGATAGACAAAGACCACTCAGAGTATTTCAGAAATAATTTGGGGTGTTACTTCACTTTTGGAGCTGTTTGATGGGTTTGATGGACAAGGTCGGTAGGTTTACCTAGACTAGGTTCCTAGAGAATTTGTTCACAAAGTTCTGTATTGCAACATCTTTCTTAGACGCGATTCTCCCTCTTATTCAGGGAAATCTGGCTGTGAAGTCAGTGGGAATTTTTCTTCAGGGGGAAAATAAAGGGTTACATACTTACATGCTTGGCACTTGGAAAAAAGGCTCAGTTTCTCCTTGATGGCTTGTGGTGTCACATTCTTTGTATTGCACTAAAAAGTATGTCTCTTGAGGAATATTTTTTTCTGTTCTAATAAAGCTCCAGGACTTCCTTCTGTTACTTTTAGTGTGTGAAATTGCTATTCCTGTGTTTTATAATAGTAAAAGTAGTGACAATATGATGCGCTTTATGGATGGCTATTATCTGCTGAAACATCCGTATTTCAGAAAAGTTGTCTAAGGGTAAAAAAACCTTACCAGAGAAGTCTTGACAGTCATTTAATTTCAGGATTTCTGAACGTTTATCAAAAAATAATTTTTTAGAGGTGGATCTGAAAATCAAAATATTATGTATATTCCTAAGTGTTAGAGAAACTATAAAGTGATATTTGGCTTTTGTTGCTTAGGCCCACATCTGGTCAAATGTTTTGGAAAAAATTCTTGTAAAGCTATACTTTATGATTTGTTCAGATTTATGTTCTGAAATAAATGACCTTATTTTGGACAGTTCCAGTCCTGTACCAGTAACATTTCCCTGAAAATAGAGCTGCTTCCTTCAAGAGGAACAGTGGGGAGAGAAATAAGCAAGCAGTTGGGGTAGGGGATTAGAAACAAGGCATGGCACAGGAAGCAGGAGTCACAGAACATTTCAAGCCTGGCTGGGTGTGCTCTAGGAAAGAGTAGAAAATTGAGACTTTACTGATATTTCAATATTTATGGTAGATTAATGAAATGGAGCATAGGTCCCAAGTATCAGCATTATAGCTTGTAAACTAATCCTGCTGTCTTGTCTGATTGTGGTTTTAGACTAGTCCAAATTGTAGCAGAGTAACTCAGGTGAAATAGAATGTGGTCTTTCACCCTGTTTAGGCATTAATCTAACTGAGTACATCCTCTTCAACTTATCTTCTTGGGCACTTGTTTTTCTTACATTTATATTTTTCAGTAGTTTCATTTATTAATTTGTCTTCTACATGTCTCTATGTCAGATGACTGACCACTTCACATGGAAAACAACCCAAGCAGAATATGGCTTTAACAATCCAATGTGTTTCCAAAAGTCTTATTCTGTATGGTTGACTTCTTTAGAATCCAAAACAGCACTTGTACTGTTCTGAAGGGTGGCTGCTTGATGTTTTTGTTTTACTAAGTTCAATGGCATTTATGGATCTGTAAATTCCAATAGTTGACTATATACTTTTCTTTTACACATCTTGTCCATAAATTTTCAGAGAGCTCACAATTCTTCTGGTAAGTCAGGAATGTGTCAGGCACTTCATCCTTCACAGGAAGTTTCGAAAATTCCCATGTATGATAGCTGTTCTACATACACAAAATTAGGGAGCACTGACTTGACTGTGGTGTAGTTGCAAACCAAAAGTTTGTATCTGGTTTTGAGAGCATGCTCAAATAGTATGCATGGTTATAGGACTGATTGCTTAAGATTGCTCCATAAAATTTTCGTTCCAGCCAGAATTGGTACATCATCTGTTAAAGTTCTGGCTTGTGCCAGTGGGGATTTTGTGAGAATTGGTGTTAGCAGCTGAAGTGAGACATGAAGATCCCTCACTTTCTTCTAAGCTTTCCCTCAAACTTTTATAAAAGTAGCTGTTGCAATAATGCACACACAGTTATTCCACAGTTATCAAATTGAGCCCAGAACTCTCATTGCTCACCACCTATGAACATAACAGGGAATGCAATAGGCCTCATTTGGATATTTGTAAAAGGCATTTATTGTGTGGTGCTCCACGGTCTCAAGGATGTACTTGGCACTAGTTGCTTCTGTTTCACTTTCTGTGAGCTCTAGGAATACTCTATACTTCCTAGATAGTAGATCTGAACCTCTTTTCCAAGGAGTTTTGTCAAGTAATAGCAGCTGAAGAGTAAGTGCTCTTCCCTGTTTGTACTGTATCTCACATCATTCACCATTTTCCGCTGGATGTGTGAATGTGCTTTTCCTGTATCTTTGAGCGTGCAAGTTCAGCTGAATGTGCTTTACACAGTTCATTAGCCTGGTTCTTTGTTTAGTTGCCCTGTGGAAGAGCGTCAGCAAACACAATGGTAATGGCTCCTGAGGAATTTCTTTGCTGACTGAATAGCTCCCCAGTGACACAAACCATTCTTTAATCCCTGGAGTGCTCCTGCTTTGTGTGTTTCCAGTGCACAAGGAACACAATTCTATGACTTCTGTGATTTGGCTATTCTGTTTTCTGGAGCAACTTTATTCCATAGCTGATTTCTGCTTTTGATTAGATATTTGCAGCCTACACATAGAAGAGGATTAATTGCCTGTCCTTCCCTTTCCATTCACACTTCCTAATCGATTTATATTCAGCTGATAGTATGTTTTTCCAATTGAATCTGATGACAGAGATCAAAAAGCAGTTGAGTGTAGTAGTACCATATAGACTGGCAAAAATTAATTTCTGACAATAAGAAGAAAAATAAAACTTGCAAGAAATGTAGCTGTGAATGGATTATTTAATGAATCTGATCAAGTACAATTTCCTGTTCTCCAGAGAATTATAACTTGGTGGAGCTGCATTCAATATATGTATTAATAGCTTGTGCTGGCTGGTCTAGGGACATCAAGATATCACTACAGGCAGTTTAGCATGCAGCTGTGTTTTAAAACGTAAGTTATATGCTAGAATGTTTAAGGGTGAAATATCATATGGAAAATATTAAAGGCCTTTATAGAAACCTACTATGATGTATCATCTAGAATAATTTGTGCTAGTTATCTTGTGGAAAAAATTACTCATGCAAGTAAAAGAAATTGAAATGGAAAAGCTACAATTGTTTCCTTAGACAAGAGGGGAAGCATTGCCATAAAACAGTAAAAAAGGTTTCAGAGAGAGTAGTGCAACAAGGGCACATTCATGAAAATTCAAGGAAGCAAATTCAGAACTGATGAAAAGAAATAGTGACACAATGTGTGGTTAGACTGGGAACTCTACCATATTAAGTCAAGGAAAGAAGGAATTGAGTGAGACTCAAAAAAGGAATGGAATGTTTTATATAGATGAAAAATTAATTTTCTGAACTGGTTTTAGTAACTGTAAAAGTTCTGTTCCCTGTTCCAGAGATTATTTGCAATTTTGTATGAAGGAGTAAATGGATGAAGAAATCCTGTAAGCATGAACCTTGACCAGGACACAGCACTGCTGTCTATATACCCAGCTATTGGCTTTTTGGGTTTTTTTGTATACCAACCTTCTGGATGTGTTCTTTACTAGACAGAGGTCCAAGTTAAAGGGGTGGCTAGATGGCACTTTTTCTCGCATTGGCTCCCAACCTAGGTGTTAATGACACTTTGCTGAGAGGTGGGAAGTATAAGTCTGAATCCTCTCAGTCTAATAAGTGGATTTAAGAAAGGTTTCCCTGGTCATTTGGTAACTCCTTTAATATCTGTTTTTAATTTTCTTTTACAGTAGGCAGAAAGCACTCCTCTTCTATAGAAAATACTTTAAATCTGTTAAATTCTCTGGAATGATATCTTTTGCAGCAAGAATGGACTTGAAGTTTTTGTGGATGAAAGACCTCTGTACTCTTGGTTCAGATAACGGAGTACAAGGGAAGATGAAAAATAAGTTTAATTCTGTCTTACAGATGAGCCAAAGGAGCAGATGCTACAGTATGCTACCTGTGGGTGTCCAGGCTTATCTGAGCTGGTCCATCTCATGGGCAGAGAGTTATCCCATTGTGCTGGTTTAAAGGTAAACCAGCAGGAGGAATGAGTCTAACACACAAACAGATTACAAGTCAGAATTACAGTTTAGTAAAAAGATCACAATAAGTAC
>JAWWEU010000125.1:25690593-25702124 GCA_035583155.1 Acropternis orthonyx | reverse complement strand
TGAGGGGGCCAGGTGGAACTCTTTTCTGTGGGGCATGCAGTCTTTTTCCTGGTTCCACGGTTGAAAAGGAGAGAGAGGTGATCTCTCTGAGGTGCAGGGTTGGTAGATGAAAGGAAAATTCCAAGATTTTAAATCCATAACACCCATATATACTTTACTCAGGGTTTTGGACCATTCTGCTCTGTCAGGTGCTGGTGACTCTAAATATTGGGATACTGATCTGCTGAATTTTGGGACTGATCCTCCATTTCAAAATCACCTGCTAAGTATATACTGCAATAAATCTGAAATTAGCATTTTGCTGTTCGTATATTGTGACAATAAAACCACTTATGAAACCAAAGTCACAAACCAGTTGTTTACTCTTAATCAAAATCAAATAAGGTGAAGTCCTTGAGATGGGATCTGATCCAACTTTCAGCATACTTACTGGCAGTCTTTTGTTGATTTCAAAGACTGCTCTATACTAAGGGTATAAGAGGAAATAACAGGAATAAGAGAAAATTACGCTAACATTTTTAAAAAAAAATCCATATTTTGACATTTTAAAGTCTCATGGTAACACAAAAGTGATTATAGAGCTGACTGAGTTCAAGAGACAATTGCTTGTTAGGCTTCCTGCAGCACAGTTAAGGTAGCAGCAAACAGAATAGAATCTCAATTCGCTTTATCTTATTATGTTTTCCTAGAACATTTTTGTTTTCATTTTATGAAAATTATAGCTCCTAGCTATAAAATGCCTTCAATCAAAGACCTTTTACAACAGTGATATCTTTTATGCAATTACCTTCTTCTCTGAGCTACTAGTTTTCTCAAATAACAATATTCCTTAATGGCCAGGGTTGTAGTTTAAACACAAACACTAGAGACAGAGAAGAAAAGGAACCAAATAAGAAATTAATCAAACAGCAATGTGAATAAAATAAAAGCCTCATTTGGGAGTTTGCACATTTCTGCAGCCTCAGGGCTGTAGTATATACATTTCTGTCAACACTGTTTATGTGAAAAATAGCACTGACGTAGAGTACAGTATTATAACAGATACATAGTTGTGTATTATAACATATTTGTTCACAGGAGTATGGTCCTAAAATTGAAATTGAATGTTTAAGATCATTTATTTGAATGATCCTGTTACACTTTATACACCAAATTTTTTCATATGAACTCGAGTGTCTGTGATCACCCAAGATTAGCTGGTATGTTGTGAACCTCTGTCTGGTAAAGAGCACCTTGTGGGTTCATCAAGAGCACTGTGGGTGAGCTTGTGTCCAAGATTTGTAGTCAGATTCCAGAGTTTCTAATTGTTCATCAGCTCAACAGGAAATCAAGTTGGGAAAAAAAAAGCCTGTGCCAAAATTTTACTCTTTGGTACAGAATATTCAGAAAGTAGTGTTTTCTTTATGATGAACTTATTATTCAGTTAATTCTGGCTTTGTTTTTCTAATGTAAATGTTAGTGAAGAAAATGGTATGTTCCAAGATGGGAAAAGTGGAGCAGGGGTTGTATTCTTTTTATTTTATTTAATCATCTGGCCAACAGCCCTCCATCTTCATCTCCCCTAAAATACAAACAAAAACAAAAATGAAAAACTGAGTCAGTTCTTTTTCATTTTTTTTCCTCCCTGTATTCTAATGGGTGTTTCTTGTCTGGCTGGTTTTGGGGGTATTGTTTGTTTTGTTTATCTTTTTTTTTTTTTTCTTACTTTTAGAGGAGTTGACTTTTTATTTTCTTGTTTTCTTTTAAATGACACTTTATATCAGTAAGCAGGTAGCAAGGCAAAAAAAAAATCAGAAATTTCAGTGGTTTAAACCAGTATAAAACTTGGCGCATAAAACCAGTGCTGACAATCAAAAACTCACCTCTTTTCAGAAGAGTTATTCAGCAATTTATTTCCATTGTTTTTACTTTTTTTAAGGAACCAGTTGCAGCTGGTGCCAAGACAACACGACTCGGAACTTACAAAACTGTAGGTGTAAATAGAGCATCTTAACTGGTGCTCAGCTCTTGCTCTTCTCATGTATTTTAATCATAGTTCATAATGTAGATTATGAGCTGTACTTTCCTGCTCCAATGCTATGACTCCCATTATTTCCTTCAAATATTCTCTCAACACCAAAAAAACTGGTGGTGAACTGTATGGTCTTTATCATTCAAAGTGTATTACTTTGTCTGCCTTATGTTCCTTATAAAACATTTAATCTGTTCTACACTTCATTCTCTATTGTTTCATTAATCTTTATAAAAGTGGGCTCTGGTCCAAATAGTTTTCCTGCTGTATCAGAAAACAAAAAGAAAAAAAGCTTTGTTTTCCCCCTTAAGTGTAAAAAATAAGAATATCACATTTCTATAGTTTCACATTTTTAGAGGAACTTTTTAAAAGCACAGAAATTTTTGTTTCAGTCTCCTCTTACTAAAATTTATCCACTGTCGATACTGAAGCACTCTAGAGATAGTGAGAATATATGTATGTAGTCATATATTTTGACAATTACATTAATACTACTGAACACATATGTAAAACTTATTTGGAAAAAGGGCCTTATGTACTATGCTGGGTTTTTTTCTTGGTATCACCTCCGTATACCTGTTTACCATTACCTACATACTGCTTTTTTTTGCCCAGTCTTGTTCCACTAATTTCAATCATTACTTGGCCAGGTGCAGAGACATAAGGGAGATAGTTAAGACTGTTTGTCAACTATATTTTATTTTTTTCTATAGAAAGCATATGTGTCATGGGGCATTGTCCATGTATTATTAATATTATTTAAAAGTATCAAGTTCATTATATTTACAATATATTGTAAATACTGGCAATATGTTTTTAATATACAACAATAACATATTGCATTAGAAATTCATATTTCTTGCATGTGAATACTTCAGGAACTTGAATGGACACTCTACACATCAGGATTCATCACTATCCACATTCCAGTGTCCCAGACAGGCACATGTGTCTGATTTGACTGTTTCCCTATAACTGAGATGCACATGTATCTATCTATGTCATTAACACACGGGTGTACCTACAGACATTGCAGTTTCTACTTAGCTGGCTATTGTGTGCTCTGCCTTAGAAACGTTCTTTGTGTATTTATTTTGCCTTTATGCAGTCAGCCTAATTTGTCAGTGTTCCTTTTGAAATCTGGTCCTCAGTTTTCTTTGCTTAAAGTATATAAAAATGTCCTCTTGTTCTGGAAGGAAGAAGCTGAAAAGGCACAATGTTTATCTAAGCCTTTCAAGAGTCTCATCAAGAGAAGGATGGTCAATTTGTAGTAAATAATAAGCAAATGTTGCCCTTTTCAGTTTGCATGCTATTTAAGTGGATTTTTATGCATTTATTCCTTGGTTTGAAATTGCTGAGTGAACATTTCAAGTAAAAACTCTTGGCTTGTAAGTTGTTTCCACATAATTTAAATTGTCTTTCACTATTGATTATTTGTGAATTGGTGTTAATTCATGCCCACATGCATAAAGCTTTCAGAAAGTTTGGGAGGGAAATTAATGGCATTTCTCAAGGGTGTGCAAGCATTTCTATTCTGAACTTTCCCATATACAAGTATTTATGATTTTGATAACTGCAGAATCTGTGTGCATCTAGTGTGTTCTGGTCGACTTCATGGGGTTATAACACTTCAATTTTTTCAAAATCTCTTTCAAGTGTGTTTTTGATGCTGCTGACCAGGGCTTAACCACATTCCTTGAAGACTAGGAATACCTTGTGGAAGTTAGTTTTTGAGACGGAAATAACTTGTGACAATGGGCTCAGAGAGCCAGGGGGTTTTGCTTCCTATCTGCAGGCAGGAGTTTTGAAGTAGTGGAAAATTAATAAAGGCAGAACAAAGAAGCCAGATGTTGTAAGAGGGACTAGAGGAGATTCAAAAATCGCTTTCAACAGGGGGAGAGAAGATACAGGCATACTCCTGTGATGGGAGGTGATTTTGTTGACCAAGGTCAAAGGCAACGAGCTAAACTGGGCTGAAACAACTCTCTTTCTGAGAACAAACCCCAAAGTATTTGAGATGATTTCACATCCTCCAGGGACTTTCTCAAACACACTGCAACGTAGTAAGGTCATAAAGACAAATGGTGTTTGAATCCTGTGTGGAGCCAGTCTGGGTTTCTGAGTGGTTATGTATCCAGTGCCTTCCAAAGTAGTAAGTGGCCCAAATTCTCCTGCAGGCACAAAGTTCTAGAAAAATGCTTGCTTAAATTATGAAGTTATCTCAAGGACCTTCCTCAAGTGAGATCTCAAAAGAGAATCAATGCTCCAGAAATGTTTATAGTTCCATAAGGACTAGAATTTTGGGAATTGTATGAAACCTGGGGATCTGCCTAACTACACATAAGTTGTAACATTGTCAATTCTACATTACTTTTTATCCAAAAGTGTTTACATTCAGCAAGTGATTAACACAGTATGACTTAGATCTTCCGTGTCTAGCTCAAACTGACAACAGGTCTAGAACTGTGAAAGAGACTGTTTTAAAACTATTGCCTGCTTAAGCCAATTTCAATTGTTTCACCACTGAATAGAGTATAAATTTTAGATAATTCTTTAGAAAAAACAATGCAGTTTTGGAATCACAAGCTGATAACATCTACTATAGGTGCTGTGGATCTTGCAAGATGTTTTACTTTGACATATTAAGCTAATACTATCAAAGTAATCCATGTCTATAGACCAAGCCTTTTCATTAGGTGAATAACATTTGCATGTATAATTAACTTGGGACTAATTGATTTTTTTTTGTAGAAATTTTCAAAATAAGATAGCTTCAGAAACTTCTGAGATTAACCCAGTAAAAGTTTTCAAATTAATAACAACTGTGAGAATGCTTAATGGAGACAAGAAGACCAATGCAATGACATGACTTTACCATCTGTCAGATATAATCACTAGTGTATTTATTAAGTAAATAAATCTAGGCTGAATAATTCCCTGGTAAAGTTGTAATATCTGTGGAAATTCTGTGTATTTATATAGAATGTAACATGAAAACAGTTTTTGCCAGCTGATAGTAATCTATTGGATTGTGGGAATTAATGCATTGAACTGTGTGAATGTTTACTTTTAACATGTGAGAGAACTGGTTTTAATAAATGAATGATTGTCTCATGTACCTTGCAGAAAATGCAAATGTTTCTTTCAGCCATTTACTTGGACTTTGGTATGAAAAAAAAAAAAAAAAGAGTAAAGGACCATTCATCCGTTTATATAATTGGGTTTATTTACTCTGTGATACTTTTCTTTAGTGTCAGGATATACTGTTTATTATAATCTTATATGTTGAACTGTTTAATACTCTAACCACTTTAAAAAGCTCTCTGCCACTTAACAGAAACTTGTAAAAATAATTCAGTTTGGCAATAACATTTTGAAATCTTTCTCTTGCAAAAGTCGTATTTCAATGGAGATAAGAAGTTAACTGCTTCTGTCCTATTGCTTTATTACTTACTAAATAGTAGTGTGTTTCCATTTTTGATGACCAAAGGGTATTGAGGTAACACAAGATACCTAAGGGGTGACTGCACAGCTGAAACTGACAATTCAATTCAAACTGCTCGGAAAACTGAATTTCTTAGAAAAGGACCAGTTTCCTTCCTCTCTTTTAAGGAAGTCTTGAGGAGTTTGGGTGTTTTTGAAACTGCAAGGCAAGGGACTGTGCACTTTTGAGAAGCGCTCTACATCTATGTAGTTTGTATATTTTTATGATGCTTTCTAGTATATTTATCAGCCCTCCTGTGATCAACTTCTCACTTTTTTGGTCTCATGTCCCTTTCAGGCCCCTGGTAACATACTACCTACTGTGCATTGTATTATGGGGTCAGATGCAGAAGGTTTCTACAGCATGCCATAAAAATGTGAATAGTTTTAAAGTACTAATTGCTAATAATCTGCGGGGAAATGGGTGAGGAGAAACTCCAAGGCTAGTGTTTTAGTCCTTTTCCAACATGATTACAAGCAAGAGGGATGTAGTTCAAAAAGCATTCAGTAGACATAGAATGTAACCTTGAGATGTTTCAATGCAAAATTGTTGTTTATTTATACGTGCAAATGAAGGTGTTTAGCAAAATTGATTTTGTAAATATACAGTTATTATCTTGTTTTCTTTCTCTGGTGAGCTAGGAGCAAACCATGAAAGTAGAGAATTGAGTCTAAGGGTTTTGTGTTTAGAAATTACTGTGGTGCCCGTGAGAGGGAGTCCCAGAGTCTTTCTCTAGCATTTGTCATTTAACAAGCACGTAGAAAGCTCCCTCTGGAAACTTGAGCTGTGAGAGGCATAGAAATCATTTAGGATCCAGTCCCTTTCAAATGCTCTTCTTTTGACTGTGGAGTTCCTCTTATAGCAAAGTTGAAAAAATTTATCTGTGAAACTTGCAAGTGAAGGATAGGGACATTGTATTCGTAAAAGAATAAAAAGAAAAGCATGAAACATTTACACAGTTAATAAGAACAGCAACAATTGTATTAACAAGAATAAAATACGTAAAGAATTGTATAGTTTTGCTTTGTGCAAGGGATAAAGGCAGCAACAACAACCTCTGTGCTCAGCATTTACCAGTGTAGCACTCTGAGACATAGCTCCAGACTCTTGCCCAGCTTGTTGGTTGGGACTGGCATCCTGCTCCTGACTATGCAGCTGTAAAAATATGTATTAGTAAGATGATTTATATAGGGAGCGTAGTCTGATCTTGAATGTAGTATGAATTTGCTCTCAGCCCATTTTGTGTGAAGTCTTTGAGTCACCCAACTATGCCACAAGGAAGTGAACCTTCAGACAACTATTACTCCGAGTGACAAGGTAGGGTTGTTCTGAATTGAAAGGGCTATACACTGAGCTCTAGCCAATCTCCTAAGCCCCTCAATCACTAATATCATTAATGAGAGAAGCTTTGAAACCAATGCTAACTTTTGGAAGTTAGTAGGATGTGGAGGTGCTGACACGTGACTGTATAAGATGACAAATGTTAGATGACTTTTCTGTTAACCCCACATTGTCTGCAGTTAACTAAATGACTGCTTATAAACTCGGGGACTCTTATCATAGCAGTAAAAAAATCATATCCACCATTCCTGTTGGGCCAATGACAGATATACCAGTCTGTGTTTATTAAAGAATCCACTACTGTGATATATGTTGTGTTAGCAGTATTATTTTAACATACATTTATTAACCAGTTAGAGAAGACATAAACTGACAGTAAAACTGTTACCATGTTTTACTGAGGATAACATGGACCTACACAGGAGGAATTTAGGCAAATGATTTAATAATTATTTTGTTTATATTAAAACTGCTGGATGTGGAATACATAAAACTTCTCTCCTTCTATTCCATGACAAAGAATTAATATTATAAGAAAATCTACTGTTTGGGACTTGTAATAAATTCAGTTTCCTATCTTTCTTGATAATTCTTTCAACAATGAAATTGTGGTGAAGTCATATTCCTCACTCTTTTCCTAGTTGCAAAGGAACAACAATTTGGGCAAAATGTTCGCTAAAAAATATCACCCTAGTTTTGAAATACATTTATGTGAAATATTGGTCTTTTAGTTTGGGGTCTGGAGCTGATAGGTTCTATATTAAACTGTTGGCTTGAACTGATCCTTGCCTAGAAATTTGTGGATAGAAACTGACTTAAGTCAGTGCCCTCAACTAGCCTAAAAATGGTATGAATTCAGATACACTCTCTGTAGTTTTGTATATATTCACCTTTAAATCACGTTTGAATATGTGATAGAAGAAAGGAAATGAGAGGAGAAGAGGGAAACAAACCATCACTTCTCTAATTCTCAGGGCTCATGAGTCTTAGGTAAAAGTGAAATGGAAAAATATTCATAATAGAGAATCTGATTAAAAGGTCTGGTTTAGATTGCAGTGTAAGCAGGAAATGATGACTCTTGGCAGAGTTTCAGCTGTGAAACAAAGCAGTGAAGAAAGCTGATGCTGATTCTTTGGGTAGAGAGGAGAAAAAGAGGACTCAGAAAATAGGAAATTACAGACATATTTCATTTTGGCAGAGCCTGAGAAATTGGTTATTATCGCCCCATTGAACGAACAGTTACTTATTATCTGTTCTGCAGAAAAGCTGGGGAGGGTTAATTATCTAACCTATGGGCTGAAAATAATACCAGTGACTTGGGGATTGAGTGCTAGCATAAAATATAGCTAGACTGCTTGTCCTCTTTCTGGAGAAACATAACTTTAGTAGGGAAATCAGACATGTAATTAGAAGGAAGAGGCTCAGCATGTGCATTGGGGTTACAGTAGACAAGTTTAGCAGTCAATATGCCTAATCCTAGTTAATCATCATTCTTAACACCAAAGGGACACTCCATGTAATATATACTCTTAAATTTATTAATGTTTAATTAATTTCTCTTTTTCTCTCTGATTTTAAGAAAAAATGAGGTAGTGTGCAGATGATTCTTTTGATTATTATATAGTGTTGTGTTTCTGCAGAGTAAGGAAATTCCAGACTTTCTCAAAATAAAGATAATCTGTCACTCCCCATAACTTCAGCTCCTTTGCTTGCTGAAACTAAAGGAAGAGCTGAAAACAATGGGTTATGACAGAGCTGTAATACTCTAGGATATTTATGTTTTTCTTTTATCACATGTGAAGATTTATATTGCTTATATGCAAAATTAGTTGGTAAGAAATGTTGTGAACCTTATTTTAGAAGACCAAACTCCTTTCCTAATGACCTGACGCAAAATGAAGCACACTTGAGATGTACCTGAAAATATAGCTGTAAAAATATTTATTCTTCGTCTTGACGATGTTTGCTACTGATAGAAGCTCTCTTTGTTTCTGAATGTGACCTTGTCTGAAGTGCTTTTTTAAATCTTTACTGGATTATTTTATTGGTCATTTCACAACCCTTGTGCATAAATGCTACAATTGTAGTGCCTGTTTGACATATTTGAGCAAAAATCTCCTTGCTTTCTATAGGAGAGAGTATTTTCAGTGAAATATTTTATGTCCAGGAGCTGCAATTTCCTTCCTGCTTGCCAGAGATGACATTTCTTGACATCTGCACTTTGGGGAAACCACAATCTTTCATCTTTTTAGGAAATACAAGGATGAATGAGTCTACTGCATTATGCAGGAGTGCTGGCTGGGGATAAATCTCTGAAATGTATGGAACCTCCTTTTTTGTTTTCTTGATGAACTGTATTTGTAGCTTTAGATTGGCATTGTACTACATAGTTCCTTCAATCTTGGAAGGGACAAGTACAGTAAGCAAGGTTTTAAAAGATTTATAAATACAAAAACAAAGAGGTATTCTTGCTTAATGCCATGTTGGGGTCCCTGTAGGAAACCATAAATGTGGGGAGGGGTGTGTGCATTGGAAAAAAGTCAAAATATGTGCTGGAAATTTTAAAGCAGAGGAATCAGGATTTTTGATGCATGTGAGGTGAACTTTGAATGAATGTTGGTAAAGTTCCATCTTCCTAAGTAGTCTGTCAAGTATTAATACTAATCCATTACCCTAGATGCAAATGGTGTATAGGTCTGCCGAACAGTCCTGGACAAACTCTCTTTCCTGTGCAGCAGAGGAAACAAAATGCATGCAGGACAAAGTGAGAGAAGTTGCGTGAATGTTTGGTGAGAACCAAAGAGTCCAAAGAAACTTCATCTTTCTGAGTGTGAGTCTAGAGTGTACTTGGTGTCTGGTCAGGTAACACCTCAGCGCCTACTCCCAAAGCCAAACCAACCCCTGTAGCCCTACTGCTGCCTTCCAGCCCAGGCCTTGTTTGTGAGAGCATTTTGGTTAATAATCTTTTTTTCTAGAAAACTCCTGCCTTTCAAAATTGCTGATGAAAAGTATGTCTAGCTTTCTACCTAAAGGACATGAGTTTGTGGTTTATACAGTCAAACCCCAGCTTTCATAGGAGACTGTCATATTACTATACTCCCTGGAGCTGTCTGCTTGTGTCAGCATCACAGATAAGCAAAATATTTTCAGAGATGGAATTATCAGTTTTTCTTTTCTCCTCCTTTACATTTAATGGAGAATGTCCTGCTGAAAGTTGAGAAACTTCCTGGTCGTGTATTAGGCTTTCCTTCAATCTCTGTGCTGGTCAGTGTGACTCCCCTAAAGGGAAAAGTTTCCTCTGTCTAATGCAAAGCGCTCTTTGTGGCTGACCACCGGCCTTTGTATCTCTCTCCGTCTCCACCCAAAGGTCACACACAACAGGAATGTTTCTTATAGTCGCAACATGAGTTTGGCAAGATTTAATGAGGCATTAAAATTTTTCTTCTGAATTGTTTCTGCCTGTTTCTGTACAGTTTTTTTGTACAGAAAACTGATTTGCTACAACTTAGGGAGGTTATAATCCTTGGAAAGGTTTCTGCTCTTGTTAGTTGAAATCTTTGGGTTGATGTAATGTTAATAGGAGTTTTAGAGGGCCTAGCCTTGAACATGGTGATACTTTGGAGCAACTGATCGTTGCCACTATTGTCTTAATGGTGTTGCCTAGAGCTTTGTTACAACAGTATCCAATTGGCTCTTTAAGAAAACCCCAAAAAACAAAGTTCTTAAATTTATGTGAAACCAAGCCAGGTCTTTATGAGTCTCTCAAACGGTTTATGGCTTTATGAAGAACCCTTAAACTATGTCTTTGAGAAGCAGCTGCAATTGCCACACTTAGAAATCATTCCTATATTTTCCCTACTCATGCCAAGCTAAAATAAAACACCTCTGGTGCTCCCTCTGAAACTTTCCACTCTGGATAAGGCCAATAAGTATTTTTGGAAATGTTTCTTAGAAAGGTTTGTATAATTAGGTTTGCTTTCTTTTTTCCCCCACTCTGTTTATTTATTTGGCAAAAGACTTCTTCTACATTGATCTGAAAGAGTAATATTCTGTTTGGCCTCAGACTCAGCATTCACCGCTTTCATCAGCCTGGGATTGAGAAACTGTCTTGTACTCAATGTGAAAAATTAACGTAGTTTATCTCTCTGCTTCCAAATAGCTACTTTTAGAATACTGTTTTGTAGTGCCTGTACTTGTAAAGGAGGTATTGCTTGAGAAACAAATTTATTACCAACCCTTCATTTGAAAACTCCTGTTGTTGCCCTTGTTTACTGGTTATGCTTAACATTAGGGTAGCTGAGTCTTCTGTGTGGTGGTATGAGCAAGGGCCTTGATGTAATTTCTGCTGATGTCAAATGGAAAGTCCTTTTAGTACCATTTCTGCTCTGGTTGAAGTATAAGGGGAGAGTGAGCATGTTTCAGTCAATACGTGGGTGCATATATCAAGGTTTGCTATGAAGAGACTCTCAGAGCTGAAGTCTTCACAAAGTGCTGTCTTTGGGTAATGCCAATAAATCCTTTTGTTGTGTGACAGTAGCCAGGGAGTACTGTGACTCAAGAAGTCAAACTTTTCCTTCTGGGCTGTTTTTTCTCTGTGATTTCTGTAACCTTGTCCAGAACTGGTGTGCTGGTTTAAGGTAAACCAGCAGGAGAAAAAGAACCCAACTCACAAAAAGACTGCAAGTCAGAACTACA
>JAWWEU010000125.1:25654601-25690493 GCA_035583155.1 Acropternis orthonyx | reverse complement strand
CATTGTTAGCTGTTCATGAGAAAATACATAGAGGGTGTAGAATACACAGTCTTAGCCACACCCACACAGTGACAAACCGGTCCTGGTCACTATAACCAGGACAGCTGGTTTTTGTGCAAGCCAGGTTATGCCTCACAAAGTGCTACCTGTTCTGTCTCAGAAGATACATCATCATGGTCCTGGCTGTTTCCCTAAGGTCATGTGGTGGTGTTATATATTATTAGTATAAATGGGTGGTAACAGATCTTTATTTCTCCAAAAACTGGGGGGAAAAAATAGACTACATGACAATCAGACTTTATTTACTTCTGTTGCCCTTGCATGCCTAGGAGTATTCTGTACTCTTCACATTTTCACTGAGCATTTGTACTTTGCGCTGTTCCCTCATTTTCTTCTATGACCCTCGGGATAGCTTTTTAATAGAAAGGACTAAGTGATTAGGATAGTCAGGAATGTAATGTTACAGCAATGTTAATGAAATGTTAGACTGGGTCTTGATAGGAGAAGTCAGTGCCTTCCTCATGTAGCTTTGACTTCTCTGCTCTAAAGTTGCTTCTGTTACCTCTATTCTTGGAAATGTGACTGGCTTATCAATTGTTTTCTCCACACCTAGACAAAGAAAGGAAAAGCTAGTGAGAAAAGATGAGACTGATCAGTACAGGAAATATTAGTGAATAATAAAGGGCTCTGCACCAAACTTGAACATTGACTAAACTCATAGTTCTTGGAAAAAGGTCCTCTTGAAGTGGCATTTTGGATAGTAAATGAGAAATACTTGCCTTATTTCAGTTTTCCTGGAAAAATGTATGGAAAGAGGTCATCAGTCATATTTTGGAACCAAGTAACTGCCTTTCTGTATAAGTTTAATTCCAGCAATTTGAAAGAATTACACTTGGTAGGAGATGCAAAGGAAATTCAGAGCTTTGATTTGATGCCTTCATGTGGATGGAGGTGTCCAATATTTCCCAAGTCTGAGCGGTTTGGATAAAGGATCTAATCAGTGGAATCTGACATTGAATTCCATTTTTTTGGCAGATGTTAGCAAATTCTCAAACTAAAAAACCAAAGTGTATTTCACTTGCACCAAGCAATGCAGAGGCACATCAGACTCTAATTTTTCTGTCCCTCTCTGCAGCTATAAGAATTCCTTAGTGCCATTTTCTCCTCCTTGTTATCTGCAGTTTCCTCCTCTCTTCCCTTTCTCCAGCTTCTCATTCGCACACTGCTCATGCTCACCAGAAGGCATTGCAATGTGTGCAGTGAGCAGAAGTGAGATTGACCTGTTAAACAACACTGGAGAGTAGAAACAGCTGGGAAGACTTCACAGTTCAGTTTGCTTCTCCTTCTAGAATTAAGTGTTAGTGTAATGAATAGTGCAAGATTTTGGGCTTGTTTTACTGAAATCTAGCTGCCACTAATGAGCAGTAAGTTCTTACAAAGCTGAATTCTATCTCTATTTTTCCAGGTCTGTCTTTGCTTATCCTGTGTGGTGACATATCCTTCTTACACATTAGTCTTAGCTGGTTTATACCAAGATAGAATTAATAATACCAAGACTTACCTGTTGTCTTTGAAGTGACATAATTAAAAAAAAAAAAAAGAAGAATTAATCAGCCAATGACTGATTTTTGCTAGTATTCATGGTTGAAGTTGTGCTCAAGATCCTGTAAATCTTATTGAGCTAAGCCTCTTTGACTTATTTAACTTTGTAGTTGTGGCTTTGTTCTTTTCTTTGGTGAGCTATTTTCCACATTGTGCACTCCCTAGTCTTGGCACATGCATCCTTTCGAAGAAGATACTCTCTATTATGACTACAGCAGCTGCTCTGCAGATACCTATTTGTCCAGGCCAAAGTGAAATCACCAGTCATGGGTGAGTAGCCTCAAGTCTGCTTGTTTTATGGACAACACAAAGCTCTTTCACATTCATTGGTCATACAAATGATTGATAGACCTCATTATTTTAAAGGAACTATTGCACTGTAATGTTTCCAGATGTTTTCCAATAGAAGCTGTGGTATTACTATAAGGGGGTATCAATCAGCAAATAACCCGTGTCACTTGTTGCCCTTCTATGAAATCGCAGTGTTCTGATCTTGTGGTTTGGCTCAATTTACAAAGGAATCATCAATTCAAATGGATTATTGTTCTGTATGTTACACTGCAGAGGGACAGCCTGAGTGCATGATATGATCAGCCTACTATGAACTAAGTGGAATCAAGTGTGATCAATACTCAGGTGAAAAATCAACAAGGAAAACTGAAATGCCACAAAGAAATTGTTTCTAATGAGTCATAGAGGACATTAGACCATCAGTTACTGAACCTTTCCTGCACTGTTGTGCTTGAAGGCACTCTGCAACAGTGATGCTTGTAACTGGAGAATGAAAGTTTGTTTGCAGCAGTCTCTCTTATGTACTAATGCTGCCTTCAAAACTATGAGGGTAATTGCAATGTAATAGCCAGACAGTTCAGATGTAAGTCAGGAAAAACATATCTGCTTTGAGACTTGCAGGGGTTTTGCTGTTTGTGGGCCTTCCCAAATTGCTATAGGCTTCTAGGCTGCAATTTACTGAAATAAAATCTACTAAAAGGTTTGTTTTGGAATCTTTTGTTTAGGAGCATCTAAAAGTCTGTAACACCAAACCTAAATTCAAAACAATGATTAAGAATGCCTGCAAATTTTATGCTAAATTCTGTGACATTTAGTTGATACTGTTTACTAACCCCTGAGTCTTTAGAGCTGTTTTTTAAGAGCACAGTTCAAGATATGTTGAAGAAAAAATTCAGCCTCTGGCATAAATGAAAATTGACTTTTGCATTTTCTAGTTATCTTGAGGTACAAAACGTAAGAAGAATGAAAGAAATTATATGTGCCTTGGTGGAAAAAACAGATTCATTTTAGCAGTTGCACAGTTCAGAATGACCTGGCCCATGAATTTGCAGCCCTTGGAACATTCTGCCCACAGAAATTGTTTGCAGGAGGAGGATCTGCATGGCCTCACAAAGATTACTTATGGAGCTGTTTCCAGCTTCCTCTGTTTGATGGTTCAGTGCCAGTTCCAATAGTTACCATCCTCTACAAGCTGCAATGAGGCATGAGTAACCAGTGCTGGTAATATCTATATTATCTGTGATGGGATGTTTTGCAGTCTCATTTACCATTTGGCTGTGTCTGGGATTTACTTAGACTTAATTTACTCTCTCTTAGCAAGATCAAGGGTAAAACAAGTGTGTCCATTCACTAGCTCCTGAGTCATCATGTGAGAAGTAAGTATTAATATGTCATGAGGCATGAGAAGCAAGTATTGATATGCATGAGGAAAAGAACCTTGATAGAAACTTTGGTTGTGTTCTGAGTCTGGATTGTGGGTTGTTCTGCTTTATCATCAGTGCATCACTATTAGAGAAGAACATTCCCCCCAAAAATAGTATTTGACAACTGTTTTGGACCTGTTGTAAAAGAGATGTTTTTCAGTGTATAGATTTTTGTGTTACTACTAAGGAAATCTAAGCCAAGGAATCTGTAGCTGCAATTGCTGAATTAGATGAAATTAATGGAAAATGTCATGTAAAACAGCACTGAAATTTCTTTTAACAAAGCTTATGTATGTGTGTGTGATTTAAGCTGCATATTTTTATTTTCATACTTAATAATATAGGCTTAGCAACTTGTTTAATGTACTGGTCTTGTATATATTTATTGAAATTTGCTAGCATAACTTTACTTGCTAGCACAATTTCTGACTAGAACCAGACTTTCTGATAATTTTCTTTTATGATGCAGTTTTGTCCAATTTCCAAATGTCTGAAATACAGTGATTGTATTTACCCAGGTTTTTGGAAGGCCCATTTTTAATATTAATCTGTGTTCCTTTATAATTTGAAATATATATGTAGTTCGGAGGATGCTGACCAGTAGAAGAAGGACAAACTAAATCAAGTATCCAGGTGCAGCAGATACGCATCACATCAATAATTAATGACCTTGGATGGGTTTGGGCACAAGGGCCGAAGAAGGCTCTAGCTGGAGTATGACATACCCTAAAACTATTTAAAGACCACACTAGTGTAGCAGTGGGGAAAGCAGAATCCTTGGTCTTCAGAACTGTAGTCTCTACCATGCGGATTCTGGTATCAGTTGAAGGCTCCTTCTTGTGCTAAGCCTTCTTGACTGGTGTTATCTTGATGCACTCACTGGACAAAATAATTCTCCTGTCTTGTCTGTCCTTGACCGATCCTTGTCAGCCTGTCATTGCACTTGGCTATCAAATTCAGCATTTGTTACATAAAGTTTTCACAGAGGTATAATAATTTGCATTGTATGTGGTGGGGGGTGGTGCGTTAATGTGTGAGTGCTTGGATATTTAGACCACGTAAAGTATTAGTGTGTAGAATTTGTGCTCTTCATTGCTTTTTACTATTTACCTGAAAGGAGCTCAACTTTCTGTACATAGGGAAACAACTGAGACAAGAACAATGTGGCTTACAGTATATGCAATTGAAAGAGATGAGGTGGCTTTACCTGTAAGACGTCTGTCTGCATCATGAAAAACACATCTGGAATGCTTGCTTTGCTGAATTTAACTAACTTTAGGAAAATTGAAAGATGTTACAAAGGCTGAACTCAGTAAGAAGAATTTTCATTAACAATAATCCCTGAACAAATATTTGTATATGGACACAAACTACTTGAAACTCCATATAAACATTCCTTTTCCTTAGACCTTTTCCTTTCCATATTTCCTTTGAACATTCTTAATAAATTTAGGACTTTGCTTCCTCTGAGCCAACTGGGGCAAATGCTGATTTCATTTACACTGGTTTACTAATATTACTTTGAACAAAACCGATACGTTATGCTTCCTTTGCAAGAGGCATTTTCCTATGGTACTTCACTACTTCCAGTATGGCTGAAAGCCAGAAATTAAGGATATATGTGTGTGTGCACACACAGTGCTTTTATTTTCCCTAAGCTGATTCATGTTTCTGTAAGGAGCCCCTTTGTTGCAGCCTTGCACTGCAGTTATCAACCTTCACTTACCTCTTGTGAAGGCTTTTTCTGTTTGTTGAATGTTCTCCGTGGCTCCTTTTCAGAAAGCAAAGAATTTAACTTTCCTACCACTAGAACCTCCATGGTTCTGTCCCTGGTTTTCTGTAGTAACTTCTGTATTCCCATCTTGTCACAATCCCTTTGGTCCTTGGCAGTGGTGATATCTTTTCTTTCAGGCATGCTGACCTCTCCCATTCCCTTTGAAGCACTTAAGAGCCATATCCAAGAGCTGCATTCCAGCTGTGGCGCCTTCTGAGGTACTGAATATATTAAGATAAAAAGAAATAAGCTCAGCTATATTAATAAGAAGCGTAAATGTTTATGCAGGCATGAGCTTTGAGAAATTAGATACCCAAAAATAAGACTTTAATAGGAATGATGAAGTAAGTATGAAAAGTGATGCTCTTTTTTTCAGCATGTTCTGGTCCAGTCAGTGGTCATATAGCATTTATTACTACTGTAACTATTTTAATATCTAAGCAAAAAATACACTTCTTAGAGAATGCAACATGTAAAAATTGTGAATTCTTTGAAAGTACTTTGACTTTTGTTTTAAATTCAATGAAGTAGTTGTAACTAACATCTCTTCTCATAACTTAAGTCTCTTATGCTTCAATATAAAAACCTGTGTGTGGGTAACTTTTTGCATAATCTTAGAACAAATACAAGGAGATCCTTTCCCCCCCCAAATCTGAGCATTACGAAGGCCGTTCTCTGCTCAGAATGGCATCTGATATAGACAGGAGACCAAGGAGGAGTGAAAATGAGGAGTGGTTAAATACAATGGCAAACCCAATTTTATGGTTCCCAGTACAGGCTCAAAAACGTCACTGACAGACGTTATAATGGATCAAATTGACCCAGAATAATTTTGCTAGCTGAAACATGTTTGGAGAGGATTACTTTGCCCTCGTGGGTTTCATTTCCTGACAGAATAGGTGAGATCGCAGAGATCACAGGTTCTTTGGGCCTGTTATTGCTGACTTGTGTGTTCAAAGAGAGCTTGAGACTGAAAACTGCCTGTGGCCCCGTTTTTTTTCTGTGACATCCTGGATGGCTAACAGAAGGCTCACACGCTTCCTGCAGAAGATGGTAGCACTCAGAAGGGTTTCTCAAAGCTGCACACAGAACAGGGATTTCTTTCTACAGCTTAAAAAGTGAGGAATGCTGCTGTGCCATGACTGTCTGCCTTCCTTGGCCAACTGAGAAGGTACCACCCTTAAGCACATATTTCCTGTGCCTTATTAAATCAAAGTCAAAGAAGGTGCTTTTCTGACTCACATCAGAGGAAAGCCATATATACCTAAAACTCCAGTTTAGGAATAATTTTGTTTTAAACAAATAAAATCAACCCCTATCTTTAAAGTTATGCACATGCCTAAGTGCTTCAGTGAACTGAAAAATTTCAGTATTTCTCAAAACATTTAGTTGGAACAGTTTTTAAATTGCTGGTGTTTAGTTTCTGTTCCTAAAATTGGAACAGTTGTATTTTCATCATGGTAGGAATGAACAGAGAGGCTCCTCTGAAATTAGTTTTGGGGGTGGAGTGGGGAGCAGTGGGACTTGCCAAAGTCATATTCTAACTCTATTTCACTTGAGGGCAAGATAGTTTTCACTGTTGATACTCAGGAAAAGAAAAACACCTCTATTTATAGATGACTAATCAGATTTTATTTTTCTCAAACCAACTTTTCTGGGAGGTCAAGGAGTTAAAAGATTGCCTTCTATAGAAGAATCATAAATATATAAGCAGCAGGTGAAAGTCCTGTTGCCTATAGGTCAGTATATATCTGTGTATTATGTTAGCTTCAGGTAAACCCAGTTCTGGGGATATGAGCAATGCAAATGGCCTGAACATTTATGTGAATTTCCCCATAAACAAAACATTTGCAAACAAATGAGGAAAACAAGTAGAGAACTTTAAGCTTAATGAGAAATAGGTTTGTGTATCACAAAACAAGTTTATAAGGCTTTTGTTGGAAGGATGTATAAGTAACCTCTTTTTTTAATTCTCTTTTGGCCATGAAGAACCTATTTTTTTATGCTGTGTAAGAATGAAGACCTTAGATTTCAGATACTGCCTTCTTTATTTCATTAATGTTAATACAGGAAATCAAAAAAGATCACAAAACCACTATGTCTCATTATCAGGATGTTTCTTTTGATTCTGAACATGCCAGCAAAGAATGCTTGATCCAGCAACATCAAAAGATGAAGCCATTTGTGCTTAGCTGGTTTGCCTTAGATATTTTTTTCTTCAAGGCAGAAGGTTTAGCTTTTTTTCTTAAACTCCAAAGCAGGAGACTGCAAGTGTACATCTCTTATTGCATCTGTATTTTATGGAAATATCTTACTTGAAGCACAGCAGATGGATTCGTTTTAGCTGAGACTCAGAATCTTCAAATGTTATTAATATGTGGATACATAAGCCTATACTTTTATTACTGAGAGGCAGAGGCTGTTGATTTTAGTGCTTCTATACCGTGGAAAAACAGTCAACAACAGAAGGTTTGCAGCATTACTTCTATATTTTAACAACAAAAATTACTTAATGAGGAACAATTGCTGAATCAATTATTCACTATTTTTATATGGCTATTCTATTACAAATTTTATCCAACTGACCATACAGATCACTTAAAATTGTTGTGGTCGTTAGAGCTGTGCAGAAGTTGTCAAAAATTCCCTGTTGGGTTTCAGACTCCAGTGCATTAAAACACAGAATAATATTATAACTAACACATATTAAACTTAGAAACATATTATAATGTTTTTAAATTACAGCAATACCTATGTTTTATTTTGGACTGTAAGCCAATGGCTGTGTTTCAAGTATTCAGAGAACAGACAGACTAGATTTGCAAATGAAAGAAATCAGATTTTGCATAGGTGACATAACAGACCTGAGAAATTTCATAGTGCAGATTTCATTGATGGCTTGCAGTGAATTTGTATCTTGGAAATGAGCTGGTACAGTTTGCTAACTTTAACTGTCCACACTGCTCTAAAAGATGCACTGCAGGCTAAGTGTATGGCAATACACAGACAGCAGTGTCTCACTGCTACAATGCATATTTTATCATGGTGTGATAAAACACATGATCTGTTAACTGTAATAATATCAAAATTATTGGGGTTTTTGTTTGAATGGTTTTAACCCTTGGTCAAGCTTGAAACTCATCTGACAGAATGACTGTAGCTAACTGCAGCTCAGTATAAATGGTGTAGGGAGACACCTGAGAGTCAGATGGACATGATGAAGCATTGTTTTGCTTATTTTGCCAGTTTGGAAGGTATATATTTCGCCTCTTGAAAGTTTTTCCATAATATTCCATATTTGATGACAAATCCAAGGTGACAGTTGGAAGGCTCTTTCTATTATTTCATGCTTACTCATATGCTTGAATTGGATCAAGGTTGTAATGAATTCCAGAAAACCAAGAGTTTCCATCATGCACGATATCAAAATGTGGATCTATGCTCAGCAAGAAATGCAATAATGGAATAGTCTGTGGAACTGGAGAGAATGGGGGGATTCATAATAGGAAATGTACCCTCTTGTTCACCTTTTAAAATTTAGACCAGGTGAACAGCAGCTAATAGATTTTCCTGTTAGCCAGCTCCTGGGTGGCCTTTGTGAGAAGAGAAATGCAATGAGGAAACACACAGGTTGAAGGATGGAGGATCCAGGTGATCTGAGACCCATGCTGTGTACCCTTCTGTAGGTGGACCAGGGGAACCACAGGTGGTTTTGTAGGAACTGATACTACTGTACTACACCCATCTTTGCCAGAAAGGCATCTGTGAGGAAGCAGTCAGCCTTTTAGCTTCCCATACAGCTTGTGCAGGGCTGGTGTCCAGGTGCAGACAAAGCAAGCAGAGGATGACTCTCAGCAACTCCAGTGTGTCTTATTTGCCAATGCCATCTCATGGAAATCCTTAGTGTGTTGCCAGAGCATGCAGGAGGCAGCTAGAAATATGCGTATGGACGAAGCAGCATTTCCTTGACCTGCCATCTGAGCCCTCCAAAATGTCTTTCTTTCAAATTCCCCGTCTCCACTTTCTTTTTTTTTTCTTTTCTCATGAGTACTTCTTGTACTGATCAGTTGTTTTACTTTAAGTAAATACCATTTCATCCAATTGAGATGCCTCTCAGGCTTTGAAATGTTTATCATGTGTCAGAATTTTTTTAATTGCCAGCTGAGAAGAGAGTGAGCTGGCATTCAAATATGTCTGTACTGTAGAGTAAAATTAAAAATATTCATTAATTTAATTAGCTGGTAATTTTAAAATTTTGTGCCACCACTTTTATATCAGGTATGTATGTTAGTTCTAGTTCTTTTGGGAAGTAGCTGAAGATTTCCACCTCAGCACAGAATTTATGTCCCTCAGGATGTGGATTTGCAGCCTTTCTTTTTGGGGAGTGACAAAAGAACAGTTTTCAGGCCATTTTTTCTTCCTCTGATTACAACTGTTTATAGAAGCTGTGTGAATTACTCAAAACAAAGTCTGAAATGCTAATGCTTTAACACATGCTACAGTCTGAAAACTGAGGTAAATTTCTCTACATTGCGAATTTGAAGCATGAGTCTGACTCCAGGAGGACCAGTGCAGGCAAATGCTACCAACTAAATATCTTACTGGGGACTTGGGACCTTAAACCAACCTGGTCTTGTTGTCACACTGTGATTTAGTTGTTAATAGAACTTCTTTTTTTTTTTTTTTTTTTAATTATTGTCCTGTTCTGACTTAAATGTACTTCTCTGAAGCCAACTCTGTTACAGGGAGCTTGAGGACATTTGCACAGTGCTTTTACGGGGACACCTTAAGATAAAAAAAGCTCAAATATCTTAGTTCATGCTTTTTTTTTCTGAGCAATCTTGGATTACTCTTTGATTCTACATGAAACTGTATCAAGTTTACATGTTTAGGTGGGTTGATAGATCTTATGTCTTAGTGTTTTAAATTTATCAAACTGTGAATTGAACTTTTCGAGAGGTCCTGAGGAAGGTTTGTATGTGTGGAAAGAAATAAAATCACTTCTGCAAACAAATGACCAAAGCAAATGTTTGCCTGAGACCCCAGGCTGCCTTGCATAGTTGTGATTGCTAGAAATTGAACAGATCTCATGATAATTTTATGATAGAAATGTACCAATTAGATGTTTGTTTATACACTGCACTTTTTCTACAATTTTTTTCCCCATCTGAAATGTCTTGATAAGAAGCAGTAAATGTAAGTTGGGATCGCAAACTTGTAGTATTTTGGCAGTAGATAGCAGTGTGAGACCAAATCTGAAAGAAGGTGTTAAGCTTTAAAGGTCTGCAGTTTCACAGGCTGTTATCTTTTATCCTTCCAGCACAAATCTTTAGGCTGACTTCTCTTGTATCCCTTCATTCCCTGAGGGAACTCGCCTTCGTTCACATGTTGCTGGACAAGAGACAAAGAAGATCTGTTTAACACATGTAGAACAGATGCTCAGGGGAGGAGGGGTAATTTTCCAGAGCAGTTGCTGTAATATCCATTGCTGCTGTCTTGCTCCCTGTGTAAGCACTGCTGGCCTCTCCAGAGCCAGTCTTGGGGATTTTCCCATCTTGGAGATGGCCCACCCAAGTGAGCTGCCCCTGCAGACATTTGCATATCAAAGATACTCTCGAAGAGTGTCACCTGCTTCCATACTTTTGAAGTGGGAGGAATAAAATCAATTGAACAACTGAATTACTTTTTTCTCAAAGACATGGCGTAAGGTATGCAAGATACAGGGTGAGAATACGTGCCACTTGTGGTCACTCATTACCGCAGTGATCAATTTTTGCATCCTTTTTGATGTTCTGTGATTTAATGAGTTGTTGATAGATTCTCATACTCATCTGAGGCATGTAGGTATATAATTCAGTAGGTATATAGTGTAGGCACATGGAACTAAAACTATAACTATTTAAGAAGTATGGTAACTTCTTAGGGAAACACTTGAACCTGGGCAGCATGGAAAGGCACTGTGATTGATGGTACAAGAAAGGAAAGGCAAATTTCTAGCACCTTTTGCAAAGATCTTTAAGGGAGTTTTCTGCCAGAGTGGTCAAACATAGGTTGAATTGGTTGTGGTGACTTCTGTCCTTGGAATAACAACACTGAAAATGCAAAGCATGAATAAATTACTCTGAGGCATAAACCCTCAGTCAATTATGCTTTATTTTTATCCTGTTGTTACCAACAGCACATGGAAACACAGCAAAAATGGATACAGGACAGCATTTGCCCTTGCTATTCAATGTCTCTAGTGCTGGATCGCAGCCCAGCCTAACTAACAGTAAATACACATTCTGCTACAGCTCACCAGAGGATAAAATATGAATTAAAAATAAAAATACAGTCTACTGCTATATCTCACAGTTCCCCAGGCTCTGCAATTGCATATAACCAACAGATCAAGCAATCACACTTAAAACCAGCCATATACTAGGTTGCTACAGAGTTGTATGACTACTGAATGGCTTTATCACAGTGCAATGAGGCTCAGTTACCGATTTCATAAATGAAACTTTGGGACCTCTGATTAGAACAGGGATTTAGGGAGATGCAAAGTGCCTTTTCAGACAGGACAAATATTTCAGGTAGGGAAATATTTGCAAAATATCTCCCAGTAAAGAGCGGTGTTTCCCCAAATGTAGAAAATACAGGCAAAAGGGGAAAAAAAAAAAAAAAGAGAAACGAAAAGAAAAAGACATCTGGCCTTGACAGAAAACAGAAATGTCATTGTAACATGTTGTAACCTGGCAAAACTAGAGAGCGTGAAAAGTTACCACCCAGACAGGAAAACAGTCCAGGCGGCATCCCCTCTCTCTGAGGAAAGCTGTGCACAGCTGTATTTTTGTATGTGTACAAACAGATACAATAGGTCAACGAGTCTATTTCGTTCTCAAGGAGTGATGGAATGGGTGCCTCCTCTAGATCATTGGAGTTCATGAATGTGCAAGGACAACTGAGATGCAAATTAAGGCAGATTAGGCATTGCCTTGAATTTATTAGTTACAGCATGTGATTGTGTTTCAGGTATTTAAGACTGGGGGGAAAAAAAAACCATTCTGAGTACTTTCCAGGTAGGCCATATCTTCCTAGTTGGAGAATATCTCAGTTGGCCTGAAATAATAACTTGTTTTTTTTCCTCAGTGTCCTTCCCTTTGACAGTAGTTTGCTATACAATGTTGACTAAGGGGAATATATGACATATGTTCAGTAGTTGTATTAATTTCTCTGAGATAACCCAGAAGAAAATGCTGGACTCTTGCTCCTCTTACTTCTCTTCTAATTTGCTACCTGCTTTTGTCTTGTTACAAGACTTACTACAGAAGTGATGAGTTATGCAAAGTAGGTGCCATCTGGTCATCTTTGGCTGGGAATGTGCTTTGAGGTGGAATATTGTCCCCTTGTGTTGGTTGAATTATTACAGTTTCCTACCTGATGTACTGCAGCACCAAAGCTCTCAGTTCAGAATGAAAACTGGAGTGGTATCCTGTCAGATCTCAGGTTAAAATTGCAGCTGTGGTATACAGGTTTTTACTTTTTTTTCCCTGGAAATAAATATAACAAAACCTGTAATGAGTGAGGTCACAGCCACTTGGTGTTATCAACAACAGTGGAAAGTTTCAAGAATTACAATATATTCTGGTGTTTTCTTATTTATCTTATTTTTCAAGTGACTGAGGGCATTAAATGTGATGCTGAATGGAACTTCATACTATTTACTTATTTCATATGAAATGTTTTAATGTTGGTAGGCTCAGGACAGCTAAGTTGTAGTTTAAGATACTCTGATGAAACTTTTAAATGTGAACTCCCATTACAGATACAGTGATCAAACAACAAACCAGGATCTGCTTTGAGTGATGAGCTGCTTTAATGATCTTCATAATTTTCACCCATTTTAGGAGAAATTGTTTATATCCTCTATTACTGAACCAGCTAGTAGTTAAATTAGGATTTTTATGACCTGTCCTAATTATTTTACAAAAATGTGATTGTAAATGGAGCAAATAGCAAGCAAAAAACACCATCAACCTAAATAAGGAGAAAAAGTTGTAAGAATCACCTCAAAGTTTAGGAAAATAAAATGGTGGGAAACTAAAATTTTGTAGAATATAAAGGTTTTCTACAGCATGGAAATGTGTACATGTCTGAGTTGTGGGTTTTCTGGAATATATTTTCATAAAATTAATAACAGGGTCAAGTGGCTTAAGTCTAATGGTTTCCTGAGGCTATTGGTGTTTTCTAGGGATTAGTCCACTGAATATCTGAATGTTCTTATTTTTGTTATTCACAGTTTATGTTGTGGTTTAGACTAAACTACACCTTGTCGGTTTTGAGACATTCTCTTTACTGTCTTGATACTTCCTTATGTTATTACTCTATTAGGTATTATGGTAAGTTCAATTTTTGACAAAAATAACCTGTAAATACAGGGTTTTCTTTTTATTAGTCAGGCCTCCTGCACATTCAGTTGCTGCTCTTTGTTTTTTTTTTTTTTTTAAACAGTGGACTCACAGTGCTTATTCAAAAATTATTTCAAAATAAAAGTTTCTTTAGATACAGAGATTACCTTTGAATTCTTGAATTGGCAAGCACAGCACTTGCCCAGTTTTAATCACATCAGCTAGATTTCAGTCAAATCTCTTAGTGCTTAAAGTTCCTGTGTTTAAGCATCTCAGTTGTGATTCCAGGATTAATTTAATATGGTCTAGAATGGTCTTGCATTTAAGTACCATCTACTTCTGGTTAGAAGGGATCATTTGGACCTTCTGTCACTTCAGCTGGTTTTCTGAGGGTATGAGGCTCCCAGCTCTACTAATGTAATGAAAATAGGCAAGTTGCACAGCTGTGGTTCATATAGAAGGATGCTGCATTGCCAATACTTTTACAGGATGTTTTTTGAACTTCTTGTTAGTCTAAGCCTCTCTCCCTTTTCCTGTGCTCCTGCAGTTGGATATTAATATATATTAAAATTTAGGATTACTTTAAAAGTTATATTTGAGTACAATGTGAATACATATTGCTTAGAGGAGAGTTGATATTCTCATGCCTTTGGTATTACTACTTTATCTATCTTGACTTGGGGGGCAAAAAAAAAAAGAGGGGGAAGGAAGAAAGGGTCCTCTGACCCTGAAATTCCAGATGCCTGACATTAAAAGAAAGGACTGGGTTACCCCATAATCTATCCTGGCACTATAGTTGCTAAGTAATTTAATGTGAGTGCTGTGGAAATGATGATGTATGCCATCAATGGCTGTGAACACAGCTGTGTTTCATCAATCTCTGTTTCCCATGAGAGAGAGAACTATCAATGACTTTTACACATTTGATGTCAGCATTTGGGTAGGTCTGAGGTTTAATTATTTTGTGGAGTTTTGCTTCAGTCGTTCTTGGGTCCCCCTATTTCTTATGGTTTTTATTCAGTAGAAAGTGAGGCATTGTTATTTTAATAGCTAACAAAGGAAATTTCAAAGAAAAAAAAAATCTGCTTTGTTCATAGGAACCGAGATATCAAGTGAAAATACCTCACTTTTTGACAGATTTTGCTATTCTGTCATTCATCAGTTCCATTCGTAACTCTTATGGTATCCCACATCTGGGGTGCTCAGTCATTGCACCATTCCAGACTAAATTTTGCTTGGCTGTGAGTTGCTATTTCTCTAATTTTTTCTCCTTGCTGCTTCTTCTCTTGTCCTAAGAAATGTTTCTTTATTTACACCTCTTTTTGCCTTGACACCATATTAAATTATTTTCCAGTAATAACTCTCTTTTTCCTCTATGAAAATTCTCCTAATTCTCACTTTGAGCTGTGGGAAAAAGTTGCCCCAGGCTGCAGCTCAATGACAGCTAATAGTTCCACTAAAAAGGTTCTCATAGTGCTACACTCAGTTGACAGAAAAATCTGAAATGACGTGATTCTGAGTTTGCTATATGGCGTATTTCAAAATTACAGGCCCAAAAGGGACTTAATTCAGTCATGATGTGGGGCTAAAGGCTTGATTCCTGTCACTGTAAGGCATTGGGTACATTACCCTGTACCCATGTTACTGGTTTTCTGTAGGAGCTGCTGTGCCAGGTTGTAGTACACACACAAAAGGTACTATAAAATGTTCTAGTGGAGCTGCTGTCATCTGGATCAGTCAGTGATTTATCCTTGCTGGATGATTTAAAGCATTTCATATACTTGTATATATTGCTTTATTATTGACCAGCTCTGTTTATCTGCTTCTCATACACGCAGAAATAAAACTCTCATACACTTCTCATAACACCTTTGCAATGTATATCACAAGTATAACATCATTTCAACTCAAGTCAAACGTGCCTCTCCTGTATTTTATTAAATCTACCTATCAGAGCAAGAATAGGTATGTTCTTTTACACTTCTTCATATTTTAACTTCATGTTAGACTGCATAAACAATGTAAGATCTCCACAGGTAAGAGAAAAGGGGAAAACTGTGTATGTAAGGGGATTTTTTTCCCTCAGTTTTAATATTGAAGATCCCTATCTGGAGATGCTTATTCAGGGAAAAAAAAAATACTTTAGCTATATGTGGGCATATTTAATATCAGTGCAAGTAGGAAAAAAAAGATCTGTTCTGCTATCTTGGTGATCATTTTTAATACTAATTCTGCTGTTTACAGCAGAATTAGTTTCTGCCTCTGGGTTTGTTTTTTTGTTGGGTTTTTTTTTTTTCATCACTTCCACCTTAATCTCTCTCCTTCTTAGTCCAGAAGTCCCTAGTTTTGTCTATTATTTAAGTGAAGAGTGCTTTTCATCTATAAGGACATTAGGGTGGATATTGGGCTGTATTGTTTAGCATGTCTTGGTGCAAACCTAATATACAGTACTGGTGGGATGATACAAACTGATGGGATAATGTGTACTAACATAGCTCAGTTTTGAATGTGGCAATGAATTATCTAAGTAGGCATTGCAGTGTGACTCCACAAAACACATCTTACTTGACAGTTGTGATGTTTTGGCACCTTGGTGAAATGTATGAGATCAGAGGTGGACTGTCTAGTAACTGCATCACATTTGGTAGCATAAATTATAGACATGAAAAAAGGCAGAAAAGGCAATAAACAATATTAGGATGGGGTTTTTTAAGGGTTGTTGAGCTTTGGTCCAAATACTAGGTATAATTTTATCAAACTCTTTGTAAATGTCCCTCAAAAATAATTACTTCTGCTTCTCTTTTGCTTGAGCATAGATATATGTCTCCCCAAGTAAGCCCAGAAAGAGACATAGAAATCTCTATAATATACTAGGATTTGACTTGCAAGGAGAAGTGAGTTATTAAAAGAAATAGAAGAAAAATGAAAGAAAACCCATGCCTTTAATGAATGGAATAAAGGAGAAAAGAGAACGTTGATTTAATCTATTGATTTGCTATGAAGTAAAAGAACAGATGTTTTCTGTTAGGTCCCTGGATAAAATTCAGTAGGCGCCACTAATACTTACGGACTGGTTACTTCTGATAAGATTGAAAATTGATGTCTGCTCTATTGTTACCAAATGGATATGGCAGGTTATGCTGCTGTAGGTGACTCATTTCAGAGTACTTTAATAGAGAAACAATATCTCATTTTCCTAGACTGAGACAAAAACAAGACATGTTTTGCCAACAGTTTTCAGCTCCAAAGACATGTCAGCCATGAAGAGTTTAATACTTTAGCTAGGCAGTGGAACACATAAAACTCCTTTGTTGTAGGTCTGAATCCCTTTGGATGCTTAGAAAAGGGATAGATTATCTTTATTTGCCTGATTTTTGTTTACCACATCTTTAAATGTCTAATTCAATAATTATCTACAGAGGTGCTTAGGGAGATGTGATTACACTGTAGAGGTGTTGGAAGCAAGTCCATTTCAACATTGGCTCAGTTTATCTGACTGCCTCTCCTTTGACGGATCCAAACATTAAACAGATCACATTTAATGGAAGTTCAAAGGCTTTCCCAAAAGGTTCAGAATTCTCTGTGATCAAGGAAAAAAAAGTTTTTTGTTTGCCTTCTTGGAAACCACTCAAAGCAACGTAATTCTGGAATTCATACAGTCCCATAGTGCTTTTTGAGAGACCTGTGCAGACTTTCCTGAGGTCAGTGTAGAAGTTTCTAGGTGTCTGGTCAGCTTTCAGGCAAGGAGAGCAGAGAATCCGTGCTGAACACCCTGTGAATGCAAACCAAGAACACATGTGATGTGCATGTGCTATACCTGCACATGCATCCATATGTCTCTCTATACATACATATATGCATATAAATCAGGCAAAGGATTTGAATTTTTGCTTTCATTGTGAAATCCACTTCAGATGCTGCACTAGTAGGCAGGATCTTTCTGTGAAGTGATTGAAATAATTTCTTCACACTTCTCTTACAAGAAAGCCTGGAAGGCCATCCTCCTCAGCCTTCTTGAGATTTTTGACATGGGGCTTTTATGTATTTAACTACACACACATGCACTCACCCACTGTATTGCCTTCCTGCTGTTTCTGTGCCTCCTGAAAGGTGCTGTAAACTCCATAAGAGAAGTATTTGAAATAACAGAAATACAGGTCTGAAAACTGTGTTTTCTTGATGAAGTTATTTCTAAGTATATGCTTGGACTTTTTTAGTTTTGCAGTTTAATTTTTTTTTTGCAGTAACAGGTGCCCTAAAAGGACAGAAAATTCAGATTTTGATATCATGCACAGAAAGTTGTCATGGCAACTGTGGGACTCACCTGCAAGATGTAGGTTATAAAACATGGTATCTGGATTCCAGCCTGGGACCAATTAGTTCCTACTTACGGGTGAAATTTGTGGAGAGGACAGAAAACCTATAATGGGCTCTAAGGCTCTTAATGAGAGACTTATGTAGCATAAAATGATGTACTCTTTTAAAGACTTGAGGAAAGCAAGAAAGAATTGGTATGGCATAGTTTTGATGTGATGTCTTAGGTATGAGCTAGTCAATATTGTTTATAAATCTCCTCTTTCTAATTCATCAGGTCAAAAATGATATTGACCTCCAGAACATTGCTAACTAGTTAAAATGAGTCTAAAATATAACCCAGATGATGTGTAATAGGCATTACAGACTTGGAATGAAGTCAGATGAATGGAAACATAATTTTCCAAGTTTCTTTTCCTTTTAAAGTATTTTAAATGTCTTGTTATAACAGATTCTATGCAGAGTGGTTGAATCTCAGCTGTTAGGCAGATTCAAATCTCTAAAGAGGTTTCCCTGAGAGGCAAAAAAACCTCATTGAGAATTGGACAAAGTTCCCTATTCTTCTTGAGAATGCTGTAGGATTTTTAGTTGCTGTATGATCAACTTAGAGAGACATCCGTATCCTCCTGTAGATGCTAATTGTGGTTTTGTGTCAGAATTACACATAATCCCATGCTCAAATTTAAGCCACTCAGTTGTCCTGTTGAACTCACTGAAATGGGTAAACAGAGAAGGAATTATTCACATGCTTAGTTTAATATCAAGTATTCTTAAATTTTGAATGACAAAAAAATGTTAAAATCAGCTAGTCAGGCTCTCTGTACAATTCAGGCTGTAGATCATTAATCTGTTTTCTACAGTGCTTCAGGAGCTGTCTAGAATCATAGAAGATGTATTTTTTAAGAATTTCTAATCTTGAATTGAAGGCTTCAAGTGAGACAGCCCATAATGGTTGAATGCTTAACTTTCACTCAGAAAAAATGCACTTCTGATTTTTAATCTGCATTTTTATAGATTCAGCCACTGCATCTTGTATTTTATCTGCTTGATTTCAATAGCCTTTATTCTTTTTTCAAATAGCCATGCAAGAACATCCACATACTCTTCTCCAACCTTCGTTTCAAAGAAAGCATATTAACTGAATTGTGAGACCTTGAATAATTCTTGTACTTGCTTTGTTAGCCCATTCCAATTTTGTTATGTTTCAAATGTGTTTGCTCACTCTTCTAAATTGGGAGCAATGTGCCTTGTCTGGTGAGATAACTTTCCGACGAGCAACAATGCATGGCGCTCAGAAGCGTGAGCAGTTTGGTTCAGATAAGGACATAAAACTCCAGACATGTAAACAAATCTTATTCCAAACTCCTCATGCTATTTCAAATATGTAGTATCTGTCTAGACTCTGCATGAGAAAAGCTCCCTGATATTGCAGCAGAGATGCAGAGAAGATAGAGAAAAGAACAACAAAAATATATGGGAATGACAATAGTTGCACTCACAAATTTTGTGTTTCTATTTAACAAGGAGAGTGGGCCCCTTATTGTGCAAGGTCTGAGTCCTGGATTCACTAACAGCATTTGAGACCACATCTCATCTTTCAAGGCTGGGTGCTATGCTGACAGAAAGCTGAAACAGAAACAAAGAGCTATTTTCAGTGCTAGCTTGAAATTCATTGAAAAGGCACACACTAACCTTTGAGTACTCATTTACAGCCTAAATCTGTGTCAACAAAATAGCTTTATACTGACAATATGAAGTAAGTCAAATGACTTTGCTTTAGTCTGTGACTAATCTAGGCCAAATTGCAGAATTGTCCAAACTATGGCATCCAGTGTTCCACATGCAGAAGCCATGTCCACCTGTTCTATCTTTAGTTTTCCCCCTGGAGTTCAGGTAAACGATTCATATCAGATTTGCAGTAGAAACTTGCTAAACTAACTCAAGCTTCTTGCCAGGAATATCAGTGTATTATCACGACTGTCTTGGAAGGGTTTTGGTACAGCTTGTGGCTACAGTCAGAGGTCCGGTCAGCTTTTCAGTGGATATCCATTCTTTAAAGGATCTTTAGATCTTTAAAGGAATAAAGGTACCGATGTTCGCAGCCGTGCCCCCGGAGGCAGGGCTGCCGTTTCCCCGGCCGCCGCCAGATGGCAGCGTTTACTGTGCGCGGGCACTGGCGCGCCCGGGGCGGCAAAACACCTTTCACCGCCTTCAGGGGTTGGTTCCCCTTGGTTCGGCTGAGCATTCGGACCTGCCCTGGTGATCAAGATGAGATCTTCTGATAATACACGGAATAAGAGCAGTCTCCCTCTGATGTGTTAAAAGCAGGTAGCGTCGCTCTGCAGAGCGAAACGTTTGTAGGGCTACATTCTTGTCAAATTAAGTCAGTGAGAGCTTCCGGTAATGCCAGGATCCTGATTGCTTCCCCAGTGCAGGAAAAAGGGTTGGAGAGAATCAGAGAACGTGTCTGGCATGCTGATTCCTTGGCAGACAGGCCAAAGCAAGGTAATCTCTGCTCTCTGGCGACCAGAGACAAGACCTGATGAAAGTTGTATCAAGGGAGGTTTAGGTTGGATATGAGGAAAACGTTCTTCAACCAAAGGGTGGTTGGGCACTGGAACAGGCTCCCCAGAAAAGTGGTCACAGCACCAAGCCTGACAGAAACCCCAACACAACAACAAAGATCCCCAAACAACAACTAGTGTCTTTTTGGCTACTATTGCTACTGAAGCAACATAGATTAAAAAAGTAGCATATAACCCTATGTTTATGAAAACAGTCTGGCCATGGGTTGAAGAGCCAATTTTATTCAGTTCCTTTCCTATAAGTAACAAAAGTTGGTATAAAATATTATGTGATGCTTCCTGTTGTGATTCTTCAAAGTTGCCCATGTAGGAATGGCATAGGATGGCAATCACAGGTTGGAGCAGTAGCTACAGCTGTGTGGGAGCATTATCAAGTCAGAATTCTACACAGACGATCTCCTGATACTCACTGTCCTTCAGAACAAATGTTCACAGGGCCAAGCTTTCAAAGTCAGTGATTTAGATGTCTGGCTTAAGTCTCTATTGAGTATTTGTCTTACATATTTTTCTGAAAGCAAAATAGACATAATTTCAAAACCCAAAGATGCTTCCCAAATACCTTATTGAATCAGTCGTAATTAGCCATAAAATGTTATGCAGAGAACATCCTAAGATATGCTTTGAGTTGTCTAATGTGAACAAACACAGTATTTTTTGTAAGCTGCTTAATCCACTTAATGAAAAGTAATGAATAAAAGGGAAAGCTGACTATTCTGATACATTTTTTTTGTGTCACTGATTATGACATATTAAAACTGGGAATTACTGCCTATCCCTGAATATCACCCTTTCAGGAGCCATTTATTTGCACCAGTCTTTGAGCTGTTAGTAACCAGAGTGATACACTTCTTTTGAACATGCACTTCTAAATTAGCTACAGCTCGCTCTTGGAAGAGGGATATTTGCAACTGATCTGTTTTGTTTTCTTATTTCTTTTACTAATTTGTGAAGCTTTGATTGAAGGCTTATGTTTTTGTTTTTGAGGGGATTTGTTTGTTTGGGTTTTTTTGTTTGCTTTAGCAATGGTAATTAACATTTGTATGTGATTAATGCGGTGGTCAGTCCACAGGAGGGCGTGAAGTAGAATACTTAGTGTCTTTTCACACAGATCAGGTAATCTGCAGGGAAAAGCACCATTAGAACAATAATTAGAAACAATGTTCGTCCTGGTGGAGATTTCTAAAGGGTATTTTCTGCAGGCAGTCTGGGCACTGGGAAGTGACTTTCCATGCAAGGGTGAAAGCAGTTATTAGGGTCAGTCCCTGTTGATACGTGTTGCTGCTGACCAGCTTTTCCATCCTGAGCTGAAGCCGCTGATCTAAGTTTGTGTTTTTATGCTCTTTGGTTCCTACTACACAGACCTTTGAAGTATCACAGCTTGAAATACCACAGAGCTTTTCTATGCCAGTCCGGCTTACTTATGGGAAAGTGAAATAAAACCAGTATAGATCCTGCAGTTAGCAACACTGAAATCATCACCAGTCCCCTTTCAGTTCCTCTGACAGCTTTGAATCTCCTTTGCTTGATCAGTTGGAAATGATATTAAATGCCAATGAGGCAGCATATATTTCAAGTCACCAAAACCCTGCCAGTTATTCTCAGGCAATCAAACCTTTCTTTAAGGTATAGGTACCTGACATTAACTGCTATGGTGCCTGATCACAGCCAGGAACCTGTATCAATACTGCTGCATTCCTGCTCTGTGGAGGTTGGCAAACTGCAGTATCTTTCATTCCTCTCCCATAACTGGGTCATAAACTGAGTTTTCAGAGGTGCAGGAGACTGTGTGTCTGAACAGAATCTTAATGTTGGTATGTTCTTCTTCAAAGTGAAGGGTGTCATGGCTTTAAGATTCCAAATTTAATTCTTATGGAAGCTGAAGTAATAGAGGTTCAGTGATTTGTATACTCTTTCAGGTTCTCACCTACAGTTCATTCTTAGTCAAAGCTGCATTTCTTGCACAGGAGAGAAATAGCTTATGATTACAGCAAGTTTAAGAGAAAACATTATGGAAGGACAGAAATACCTTTCATGTCCCTTTATCCATAGTAAGGGTGCAGATATCTGTTAGTGTATATTGTTTGCTAAATCCATTTCCTTCCACAGACATGGGTTTGTGTGTAGCAACTCTGATAATATATCTGCTGGAAGCATTTATTACACTACCTCTCACAGATGCCTCTGCCTTCACTTGAAACATTTTGAGATGCACAACATCGATGAGATGACATGAAAATGGATGAAAAGGCATTAGTGTGAAACAGATTCTCTAGCCATGAAACAGATTCTCTAGCCCTTTGCCAAATTTTTATCAAGTGTCAGACACCAAGTTAAGAAATAATAGGGTTTTAAATATAAAGCTATGTATTTGGATTATTGCTGCCTGATTTTCTCAACCAGTAGCACTATTTCTTGGAAATAAACAATAGGATAAATGATCGTTTATATTTCTTAGATCATACCACCTCTGATTTGCTGATCTGTACACAACACTGGAAGACTACAGGAGAATAAGTTCAGTCCAGGTACATTCACATTGTATCTTCTATTCAGTTTAAGACTTCAAGTTTCTTTTAGCTTTTCTCTACTCACCTAGCCATATTTTTTATTGTGAAGCACATTCCTCTTTACATCTGTAAAACTGGCTTTGCTCAAAAATTTCTTTAATGGCTGTTTTACTACCTCCTGTGTCAATCTCTTAGTAGAATGTAAGAGAACTTAAATAAAAATATGCTATATAAACTCCTTTTTAAAGATAATAAGACGCTTTCATTAAAAAATGTCTGTCCCAAGGGAAATTTTAATCAAGATAACAAAAATCATGAAAAAAATTGATTTTTTGAACTAAGTGCAAATTTTATCTGCAACTGCTTTGAAATACTTTGGGAATATGTTGCTTCAGAAATCACCTCGTTCCTTCAGTAGAGTGACTGTGTTTGTCAGGTATGGCTGAAAAGACCAAAAGCCATTTTGGATGTAGAGTGCAGAAGTGCAGAGATCATCACACCCATCAGCACCAGATTCTTGTTGTTTTATGTTTCAGCTATGTAATGTTTAAATAAAAACAAATTAAGTGTTAAGTAGGAAGTCTTCCTGCCTTAGTGCAAATAACAACATACTCCTGGCATGACAGTACAGCTGTTGTTAGCTCTGTGCTGGAGATGATCTCATAGTCAGTTTAATCAAAACTGGACATACACTGTGGAGGGCCATAGCTATGGGAATTGAATCTTTTATCGTTTTGCCAAGAACTTTCTTTGTTGTCCTGAGGGTCACATTGCAAGGCTCATTTTGTTGTGCTGGGGTTTTCTGAGTGAGAAATCACACAGGTTTTTGATCGTGTAGCCTCACAAGGCTTTTCTCACATGGGCTGGGATGAATTAGGGAAACGAACAAACTAGTGTCATATCAGACATGCCTACTTTGTCCATTGGTTGTCTGTACCTTTTTTACCCCTTTCGCCATTGTCTTCTTAATATTAAACCAAAATTCTTACCATTCAAGAAGCAGATACGCCTTCATACAATGTATCTTGGTGTACATGCTAGGATATATTTTCTTACGGAATGTATCTGGAGTATGTTTTGATGGAGGAGATGACAATTATATTTATTTGGTTTGAATACTATTGCTTTTCTTTGAAGAGTTAACAAATGCTCAGAAAACTGTTATTTTGTTTGGGAGGTTGTTTGTTTGTTTTGTTTTTGATTTTTTTTCTTTTGTTTTATTAAGATTGGAAAACCCCTTAGGAATCCACAGTCAAAGGCGAGCTTGTAAAAATCTCTAGTTCCTTTACTGAAGTGCTTGTAACTCACAAATGATGTTGTTTTGAGAACTGCTGTAAATGAGCAGACTTTTCCCATCAGTAATGAATGGTATATTGAAAAATGTGGTTACATCAATTGTATTAATTATTTTACTGTTTTTTTAAATACTATGCTTTTCAAGTAATTTTCTGTTTCCTATGTTTTCTAAGAAACAGATTACATGCTATTAAGTAAAGACTGTTATTGCAGTCTAAAAGAAAACTCTTTTAGATGAAAAGGGAAAGATGCCTGAGGTGTCTAATATGGGAGTCTCTGTTATACTGTGTTATCTGGAAATAAGAATGGAAAGTCAGTGAGATAGAGCAGTTACTACCAAAGAAACTAGAGAGACAGGAAAGGAAGAATCCTTCTGACCACTGCCAGATGCACTCTTGGGAACTAATATGTATTGCAAGAATTAGAAACATCCACAGGTGTAGAAAATCCCCTCATTTGAGTCCAAATCCTATTTGTATTGTGTTCAATAGCAGAACTCCAACAGATTTTGAAGGGACCTTATCAGATCCTTACTTCATAGCCTGTGAAGATGAATCCTCTCCCTCAAATCAGTTTTTATGCATTTCTGCATGACCTCAAACCTCCTTATACAACTTTATGAAACAGCTAAATATGATATTTATTGTGCAAATGGCAATGTAAGGCAACACGCTGTAAAAGTAATCTATATTAAATGTTTTATTTTGCTGGGCTATGCAGTTCACTTCAGTTTGGTGCTGTAACAGTCACACAGCAATTCAGCAGATTTATGACTTTACTGAAAACTGTGATGACGTACCCTTGCACTACTTCGCTCTCATTCCAATGTCTGGGCCTTTGTCCAATGCTTGATAACCACGTTATCCACAAAGTGATACAAAATCCATTTTGATTTAATGCAAGAGGACATTCTTCTGTCAATTACTATAAACTAAAGGTCTGTAGTTGCTTGATCCAGGCAGATACTTAGGCCTGCTTCTATCTCTGAGCATGCAGCCTGGGGAGTCCCGTGCTGGCTTGCAGTCCCATTGACATCCATGGGATTCAGCACTGGTGCATACCTCCAAAGCTTATTGGTGCTTTCAGGAGGTGCAAATTAAAAACAGCCATTCAAACAAACTGCACTCAATTGTAGTTTCATGAGGCACACCTCATCTTTGTTCCCTGTGAATATGTTTCTTCCTATGTGTTGCCCGTATCTCCTGATAGCGATGAACCATAATTCACTCTGAGAGAGTTGGGAGTATGGTTTCATCTCTTGGGCATACTTTTCCCCCTGAATGCCATGCTAGGAATGTATTAATATCTCTTGTATAGGCCAGAGGAATTCGGAGTTATGCATACTGACATGGTGTTTAGAGCCCAAGGGGGAACAACTGAGGAGAGAGGCTGGGCTGATGGAAATGCTCTTCCCTGTGGCAGGTAGGAGTGGTGGAATTTGCTGTGCCACACTTTCATATTGAGCTTCTGCTCTGTTTTGCTAGTGGCATCCCTACACAATGTTATATCAGCTGTTCCCAACCCTTCACCAACACGACCTTCTTTCGAGTGACCTTGTGTCAACCCTGGGTGAAATGTAACCAACTGGATAACACAGTTTCTTCCTGAACTTGCAAGACATAATAACAAGCTTGAAAACAAGGAGACAAGAAAGAGAACACAGATATTTGTTTTATGCCTCTTTATTTCTTTAATTTTAGCTGTCATTTATGCTTTCACATTTGTGTTTCTCTGGTATTGCTTGAAGCCCCATGGGTTATTACAAGTTCTCACTAATTAAGAGGATGATATATTTTTCTGGCAGTCCTTTTTAGGCTCCTTGCTTTATGTGGTCTAACTGTGGGTAGACTTTATCAGCTGTATGCTCTTTCATGTGCTTTGTATTTCTGCTAAATTAAAAAAAAAAAAAAAAGGCATATTATTATGCATTTTGCACTCTTTAGTCACAACCCTGAGTGGCTGGGGTTTTTTTTGTGTTTTGTTTTTAAACATGGATTATTTCTCAACATTACCAGTATTGTTATGAAAACTAATATTTGTCTTCGCTGTCCTTGTAGCTCTTTTCCACTCAGAGCATTTATTTAATTCCCTGAATAATGTTATAATTCAAGCCATTATGAAAAATACTGGAAATACCTAGCTGAGGACAAGCTCCTTGGTTACGTCTCTCTATATAGGTGTAGATAAATATATATGTGTGTGTGTGTGTATTTCCAGTTAGTAAGCCATTAATAAGAGCTCCTTGAACACAGTGTTTCCTCCAGTCTGTCTCCCCTAGCACCTTATAAAGATGTCTAGTGAGACAGTGTCAAAAGACTTGCTCTGCTCAAACTGTGACATCTACTGCATTTATTCTAGGCATGTGCCCTGTTACAAGATTGCAGATTGGTTTATGTGACTTCTACTTATGTTTTAGTCTAACTTAATCTATTTTGGTAAAATTCTGACATTTACATATAGGGGCATTGCATCCCTCCTTCCTTGAGTTCATTTTAAGCCTTCTGCTTCAAACATCCTGTCTCTCAGTAGTTATTTTAGCTCTCAGTGCTTGTTTTTCATTCCTGTTTAACTGTTGGGTTGTGGTAGTATCCCACCTATAATATTTCTGGGTTGTGAGAATTTTTATTTGGTTGGGGTTTTATGGTAGGGATTGACTTTGCCACGTGTTATTGTGCAGAAACCATTTACTATTTGCAGTGTTGTACTTCAAGATGAGTTTCAGCTCTTTGTGAGGGGACCTCTATGTGATATATCTTCGTCTTTGTTGTAGACCCTAAAGAAAGATAAAACTCTCAAAATTTAAAGCTGTCTAAGTGATATTTGATCTTGCTAGAGAGTAACCCTGTTATTTTTTTAATGCTTTTCTCAGTGATAATCAGTAATAATTCAGAGCCTGAAGTCCTTGCTAACATAGGCAGAATCCACTGGTGTCCTTGGAAATTCTGCCCTCAAAAATGAGCAAGCAATTACTATCAGGATTTCTGTCTTCAGATGGTAGCTGAATGGGCATTTGGGCAGAGTGCTATTCAATCTGCCGCCCCAAAGTTTCTCTCCCTGATCAAGTCAGTCTGCAATTACTGTTACTTAAAGGGCTTAGCCAACTGTGGGATGCTGAATGCTCAAAAATCCCAGCAGTCTGAGAGGTAATTGTCGATCTTGGCCTTTCTCTGGATTATGCTGTATATGTTTCTAGCTGGATTGCTCCAGAGACCTGACAGTGAGTCTGGAGGGCATTTTCCTAGGCTGTTACTCAATGTTCTGCTTACAAATATGCAGAATATTCCCAAAGGACAAAATGTTGTTAGTAACATGAAACACCCTCCCACCCACCCCAGAGAATAATGTCTATTAAACTTTTTTTAATTAGTTATGGTATTATAGATCCCAAATAGTGCATATTCAGAAAACTGTTGTGAAGCCACTGTCCTATCCCATTTCTCCCTAAGAGGCTTTTGATGCTCTTGGTCGTATTCCGTGGCTTCCCAATGCTATTCAAGTCATTATTTAGGCTTTGCAAAACCTGCCCTCAGGCTCCCAACTTCTTTGAACATGCCTCAGCTTTTCCAGTCTCTGAGTCCTTTCTTCATAATCTGTACTGTTGAAGACTGTTGTGAAACACATTTTCTGCATTCTTAGCCCTTCGAGGGCTTCCATATTGAAATGTTCTCCAAACCGCTTTGAGTATAAAGCTCAAAAGTTCTGAAAACTCTGAGTTTATAGACTTGAGGAGAAAACCAAACAGGACCTTAAGGGCATCATCCTCTGCACAGTTTTTTAAACAGGAGGCTTTTGTGATAGTTTAGTCAAAAAATAGATTTTCAGTCAAATCAGTTGTTTTAAATGAAGAAGTATGCCTTTTGCAACAATTGCAGTAATTCGTTGAAAAATAGTCTGTCTTCATTGCCATCTTATTTTTGGCTTTTAGGAAAATACATAAAAAATGTTTTTTGCTGAAAAAATTGATGTTCTGAGCAGCTTCTACTTACTTGATCAGCCCTAGTGGAGAGGTTTTGTCAAGAGTCAGAAGAGAAGAGTGGCATTTTAGAAAGGAAAATAATGTAGGGTGGCTGAACCTTTTTTCAAATTTTAATGGGAAAGTAGGTGAGACTTGATGGTTAAGAAGAGCTTGCAATCTGATTTGCTTCTTCAGCCACAGAAGGCTGAAATGTGAGTTGTCTTCAGCTCAAACACTTGTTAGAAAGACTAAGATTTAGCTTAATTGGAATAAAGAATTGAGGACTGAGTTGGCTCTTCAGTAGTAAAATTAAAGTACATTTCATGTTTATACTTAGTGTTTATTTTCTTCTTCACATTTTCTTCCCTTCACAAAACAAAATTAAATACAGTGAATGAAAGCAGAATTTACCTTAAAATCTGGTTTGATGGATCTTCTCAATGAAAAGCATTTAGGTAGTTCATCCCTTTCTCTCTACATATTTAGTGGTACAGGATGCATGAGTATAAAGCCGGGCAGCTGGAAGCTGTTTGTTTTTGGAGAACTGGAAGCTCTTTGAAAACTGCAGGAGTAGATATGTTTTTGAAGTTTTATTTCATTGTTTAGCTTTCTGTCATCCAGAAGTGCAGTGTTTACTTAAACGTTATACAAGTTCAGTGTTGTAAATTAACAAGTACTGTTGCAAATTAGGAGTCTTGGCTTTAAACGGCTGGACTTAATGCCATAATTGAAAACATCTCTACAAACACTCAGCTGTCAAGTCTTAACTTTGTAGAAATACCTTGGTTTCAGAATGTGACATTCCCGGGCAGTTCTGAAAGTATGCTGAAGTAAACCTGAGGTGTACATTTGAATTTTTTAATCAAATGAATCCTGCCACACAAACCTGAGGAATCCACACAATCCAGAGGTTAATGTTAGCAATGCATGCCCTCCTCTTGGGGCACAGCTCCTGTGTAGCTCCTGTGTAAGGTCTTGACAGTATATGTGTGCACAGCCCCAAGAATTAAATTTTAATCTAAAAAGGTTTAATGGAGACTGTAATTTCTTCCTGAAGGAAAATCCGTCATGTTGGCATTCATGTTTCAGGTCATATTTCTCCATCATGCTGCATGTAAACACCGTCACACTAAGAGATGGAAGTTCAGAGCAAGACAGAAGAAAATGGTGGAGGTAAGATAGCTCTATGAGCTCCCTAAATAAGAGTTCAGCTATCCCAGAGAGGTGTGTTTTGCAGTTGAGATGAGATGGAATAGAAGGAACACAAGCAAGTCAGCACACTGATGCTGTTTTAAAGAGTACAACTGCAGGAAGAATCAAATAGGTAAGAAAAGACAAAGCAAGGCTGGGAATGTCTTAATAGGGAGGAAATATTTTAACGTTCACTCTTCATACCATGATTGCTGTTCAGACTTCCCTTTAAAAAAGAATGCATACATTTGTGATGGTGGTATTTTTTTAAGAGGGTAGTAGAACACGAGCAATGGGAGTGGAAATGATTGAGCAGTAACAGGGCAGACATTTACCACAGATCCTTACTTCCAAGTAGACTGTGTGTTTTCTTCCAAAAAATTAGATTTCACAGAATCCCAGACTTGTTAGGGTTGGAAGGGACCTCTGAAGATCACCTAGTCCAACCCTCCTGCCAGGACAGGATCACCTAGAACAGGTTACACAGGAATGTGCCCAGGTGGGGTTTGAATGTCTCCATTCAAGTATCTCAGAGACGGAGAATCTGCAGCTTCCCAGGGCAGCCTGTTTCAGTGCTCTGCCACCCTCAACATGAAGAAGTTCTTTCTCATGTTGGGGTGGAACTTCTTATGTTTCAGTTTATGGCCTCTGCTCCTTGTCCTGTCTCTGGGCACCAACAAAAGAGTCTGGCACCATCCTTTTGACACCCACCTTTAAGATATTTATATGCACTAATGAGATCCCCTCTCACTTTTGTCTTCTCCGGCCTAAACAGGCACAGCTCCATCAATCTGTCCTCATAAGAGAGATGCTCCAGACCCCTAATCTATCTTTGTGGCCCTCTGCTGGACTCCAGTAGCACCTCGTTTTTCTTGTACTGAGGAGCCCAGAACCGGATGCAGCCTCACTGGGGCTGACCAGAGGGGCAGGATCACCTCCCTCTCCCTGCTGGCCACACTCTTCCAATACATCCCAGGGTACTCCTTTCAAGTAAGACACATGAGAGGTTTACTTTAAATGATGTTGCCTCCATGATGGTTTTCCTCATCTCAGGTGTTAAATGTAAGGCATGACTTGAAAGATAGGATGTTTCAGAGAGTAAAAACCAGTGTTTCTTGTTTCTCTCCCCATTGTGTTAGTGTGAGTTTTTGAGGTTACTGAGTTTGGGGACGGGTTGTAGGAAGGGAACATGCCATGTGTTGCTTTGTTTGGTTAAAGAGATGGCTCATGCATTTTATTTCCAATTCCTGAAGGGACAAGCTCCCACGGTTGCATACATCCTTACATAAGCTGGGGGTAAGCTCCAGGCAAAACTGCTGGTATTGCAAGTGTTGCAATTTCACAAAGCATGACACAAATATTCTGTTTGGGTTGCTTTTCTGATATTTGAAATTACAGAGGCAGTTGCTGTGCTGTTTTTCTGTTTTTCTGTTAAAACCCCACCAGTTTACCCAAATGCAGGCTAGAACATGCCAGGTGGTGTCACTTCTGGTTTTCTTCATCCCTGTGAGGAAAGATGGTATGTTCCCCAGCTATCTCCTGCTTGCCTCGCTACAAGGGCACTCAGCTGCTGTCCTACAGCTTGGAGTAGGATGTGGCTGAGGCCAAAACCACAAAGGGTAATTTTGCAGCTTGGAATTTCCCCATGGCTATTGTGTCCGTCTTCTAAGCATAGCAGCAGAAAAACTTTAACTCGGCAATTGGTTTTGTTGAGGGCTGATTTTAAATGGTGAATGCTGCTGCTGTGACCTCAGCTTCATGGCATTGAAAGGATGCGCCGTGATTTGGCTGCTGAGCACCAGGCCTGCCAGAGTTCAAGAAGGATTTGGACAAGGCTCTCAGAAACATGTTGTGATTTTTGGGGCTGTGCAAAGCCAGGAGTTGGACTCCATGATGCTTATGGGTCCCCTCCAGTTCAGAGTATCCCATGATTCTATGATACCTGCTCACTTTGTTGGCTTTTGCTGAGAGGTTTTTGTGTCACATGTATCTTCAGGAGACTAAAACACTGTGTGAACTGAATGTTCATGTTTCCGTATGACTAATTTCTTCTCCTGGTTTTCCATGTGGACAGCTGAACCAGCTCAGCTGAGAGAAGGCAGGGGAAGGAGGGAGTATGAGGACAGAATTGCCTGAGCTGGCCCTGATGCCAACAATTGAAAGGCTGGAACTGGAGCTTCAGCGTGTTGGTCTATAGCATGTTGGCTTAGCTGGCAAAGCCGGTTTCCCTGTCCTGCTTTGCCCCACCAGCAATCCATGACTTGCCCTATCTCATGCAATCTGAGCTAATTTCCTAGTGTTAGTAATGACTTTGCTACTGTGCTTGTAGACTTTAAAATAGAGCATATAAAACACATGAAATCACTCTCCATTATAAGTTTTTATGTTAGATCTTTGTCTTAAATGAAACTTTTACAAGTATTGGAATTTAAAGGGAAAAATACCAGAACTTCCTGGATTTTATGTGTCTAGCAAACATTGTTCATTTCACATATTCATTTCACATATCAATGATTTTACCTAAGAAATTAGAAAACAAATGTATGCTTTGTCTGCACTAAGGAAAGTAGTAGAATGGAACTGTGTTATGAGAAGTGGTCTAAACATTGCTGTGTGGAACACTCTGGGAACTCATTTACTGTGCCATGCCCCAAGAAATTTGCACTCTTTTGCCTACAACCTGTGTTTTGCTAGTACTACAGGACTAAATATTGATCTTCTTGGTTCTGCTCTTTGTCAGGCTTTGTTTATGGCTCAGAAGCAGCACATGGAGGGTGGAGAAACTTACATTTTTTCCTGCTTGTATTAGCCATTGGCTCTAGATCAAGAAATATGTGATCAACATTTATTAAATATGATCAATTGCAGACATGTTAGTTCTTGTCACTTCCACTAACATTTTCCCGTTTAAACTCTTAATTCTCCCTCTTGTGACCTCAAAATGGGAATTTGTCGCAATCTGCTAGTGCTTGAACATTTCTGATGTTATAGACAGAGATTTATGGGTATCCAGGGCCTAGGTGATCTCAGTCCAGGCCAGCAGATTTCAGATCTTTAATGTGAACTTTAGGGACTATTTTTAAGACAGGGAACATTCAGTTCCGTGAAAGCTGACTCTATTTTCAAGATTACAAGCTGAAATTTGTGTCTTTATTGAGTTGCATGGCAAGCAGAACATATGGAAACTCCCACTGCATAAGCCAGAGTGAAGTATGGGGGAGATCTCTGCTCCAGTGCTATGACTATTTTACAATAACCTGAACCATATTATGCCTGGTGATTTGTTAAATTTGCATTCAAATTTGAGTTCAAAGCTGAAACTGTGACCAAGCTAAAGTTTCCTGGAGTTTTTCTTTTGACTTCAAAGGGCCATCCTTTTTATCCAGGTCTACAATTGCCTGAGTGATTTGAAGAAGCACTTTTTCAGCTCCTCTGCGCAAACAGGTCTATTTGATGTACAGCTCTCTGCAATGGCAGCAGAATCCTTTCTGTATGAGGTTTCTGTGCTCCTCTCACTTATTCCTTCTCCTGAAATCATAAATCTCTGTTTGGGGCACCAAACACTTTCTCTGCAACAGCTGGTACTGATTTCAAGGATGCTCCAGGTAAAGAAAAAACCTCAGCAGAGCAATATAAGTCCTGTTGGCAGGTATTTCCCCCTAGATATTAAAGAAAAAAAAAAGGGATCTTTTCTCTTTATCATGCTTGTTTGTTGGAAGAAAAAGCATGCAAGAAATTTCACTCCCGTCCCCAAAGCAGTGACCAGAGACACTTGCCATCACTACTTTATCCTGTCCCTCTAGGGAATGTAGGAGAGGTAGGAGAGCTGCAGAAAATGGTAGTGGGAGAGGGATGTAGAACTTCCTTAAGGAGTGACAGGATAGATCCCTTTCAGTGTGAATTTCAAAAGTCACTCACAATGACTCTTAGAACAATGTCATCCCACTGCAGTCTTTGTGGCTGAAATATCTAACTTCAAATGGACAGGATACTTGTCAACTTTCTTTCTTTCTCCACTCCCCAGATTTGTTATAGAGGCCCTGACTGTTCTCTTAGCTCAAATAATGTTTGACAGTTCAGTAATAAGACAAAAGACAACTTTGTTTTCCTCCCCCCCCTCCCCCCCCGCCTCGTCTTCTCAAAATCCAGATAATTTAATACAATAACGAACTAAAGACATCAAAGCAAAAGAACCATATACATTGTACAAAGCATTGGGAATCTGTTCTCTTTTCAGAATTTTGACATGTGCTATGTAGTGTGGTTACAGCTATTAAGAAAATACAGACATCTTTCCATGCAGTCCTCTTGCTATTCAAAACAATAATGTGAAATCTGTTTTGATGCTGCACAGAGACACATACAGCTTTATTACTGCCTTTCGGTGAAGGTGGGTAGAATATGTTGACCTTGTACTTCATTAGAGCAAGAGTGCAAGAGCATGGCAGTTAAGTCTGAGTGAGAGACATAGATTAGATTTATGACACAGTGCAAGTTTTGTGTATGTAGACTGCTTTCTTGTTCTGTCTTCAGAGCTCTGCTTAACTTCTTTTGAAGTATGGTTGATTATCCTTTATTGCCTGTGAGGGTGTTTTCAGAGATTTTCCTGCCCTACTCTATAACACTTAGGCAGGAATGCTATTGAGACCTAACACAGAAATGCACAGGATCTGCTCTTATGATCTCTCATATCTAGAGGGCAGCATGCGAGCCTGTGCCAGCACTACCTCTAATCAGCTCAACAGTTCCTGAAAGAGTTGATGGAGGGGACAACTCTTCTAACACTGCTCATAACTTTTCAGAAAATATCTCTTTTATGGATCAGGCAATGGTCTGTAAGACCTCCAAACCCCTATTTACCTTCAAGCAGTTAAAATATATAAATATAGAGGGTAACATAATTTAGTCATTTTGAAAGGAGAGGATGAGTTGTAAGTTATGTCTCCTACTGGGACTCCAAATGCAACCATACATCAGGTTAACTGCTATTATTGCTCTTCTCCAATGTCAGAGCTATGAAAAGACCTTTGTGAAGGCAGGGTGAGCTGTAGGATCTCAGCAGCTCTGAAACCTACATGTTTTAAGTTTGGGCATGGATAAATGAAAGGAACTAAAAAATATCACTATCATTCAGAAAAAACTGCTTAGCTTGGTTTTTTTTTTAAAGCTGAGACTGAGTTATCTTAGTTACCAAGATGATTATGCTTAATGGGCTCGAGTTGTTAATTATCATCCTTGTAAGTGAATTAATGAGAAGGGCTGGATACAAGGTTTCAGATGAGGAGACATGAATGGTAATTGGTGTGCTGTTTTATTTAGCAGTTTATAAATGAATAATTTTGCTGTATTATTTTGCCTGTCTGCAGTTTTATGTCAAATTTGAAGAGTGTGAAAATAACATTTTCACACAGAGCTAATAAGCAGGCATTGGAGAATTCCAAAACCTGCATCTTGCTTGGGTAGGAAGGTGAGACAGCAAGACTGACACTAAAAACAAATAGGTATTTGTGAAAAAGATGTGCATGTACACCAGGTCAAGGCTCTCTTGAGAAGATTTCCAAATCCCTGAGTTACCTCAGGATCATGAACTTTCCAGTTTGGTAGGGACATAGGGTAGGTAGGAAAATTTAGCAGACCATTTTCAATGCAGGAGAGTTCTTTCTTCTTCTCAAGCATAAGCATAGTTGTACTTCCCCCTGAACACATTCTGATCTCCACTTCTGGATGGAAGCTTTGGAAATAAACATTCATCTGTTATGAAGGCTTGTGAATAGTAAAACTTTGTGGTTTTTTTCTCTTTGGTTATGAGCTATGATGGGCTACACAAAGAAAGGAGACCATATTTGGTAAGGATCAGATTTTGTTGCTAGTGAATTTTATTCATATAAATAATGTGTTTTATTGCTATGAAGTATTGGCTAGAGAGACAGGCTAGACATTGACTAAAGAGATAGGCATCCATCAACAACAAAACTGTGAAGCAGACCAAGGGAATATAAGAAAAGAAGTGGGGTTGTTTTCATCTTGAATCTTTAGATGGATTCCTGAGATTATTTACTGCTCTTTTAGCCACTTAAGTTCCCATTGAACTTGGATTTGTCTTGATCTAGTCCATTCCAGACATTGCTACTTAATCTTTTACATATTCCAAGATGTCACTTGGATTACTAACCAGGCTTTTTTATGCTGTCAGCCATGATTTCCCCCAGAATAACTGCCTTGCTGCATCCAGATAACCATCTTCATATGAATAATGTTTGTTATTGCCTGACATGGAGAAATGCCAACTCCTACTCCAGTTGGGATGACAAGACTTTCAGACAACCATAGTAACCTCTATGAAAACTCCTACATAGAGGATATAGATTTATATTAAAATCATATTTATAATCTGCAGCTATTCCCTATGGAAAGGGGATTTGAGAACTGTTGCATCTCTTTAGGTAGATGAGCCCATAGCATCAGACTGAAATACATTCAAGCCACCAGCTGAACCTAACATAGCTGAAAGGAGGACTTCAAGGAAATGTACGGTCACAAGTTAATGTCTGGAAAATATGCCA
>JAWWEU010000125.1:25623402-25654501 GCA_035583155.1 Acropternis orthonyx | reverse complement strand
CAGCTGAACCTAACATAGCTGAAAGGAGGACTTCAAGGAAATGTACGGTCACAAGTTAATGTCTGGAAAATATGCCAAAGCCTAACAATTGGAAAATACATTTGCTATGCTGCTTTTTGGTATGAAGCTGGTAAGATGGCAAAGTAGGGAGTGACAGTTACTTGTGTTGCATAACTGGATACAATAGTTCCTCATTTGTCACAAAAAAATTCAATTAGCATTTCAAAAAGGCATTTTATACTTTTCAGATGAGAGTGGCGTTCCAAACATAGTATATAATCTGTAAATCAGAAGTTAATTTTCCTGATGTATTATGTCATTTTCTGAGCATATCTAGAGAAACAGGTTTAATAATAAACTTTCCTCTGGCTTTTTATTTGTTGCTGCTTTTGGAATAATTGTACCACGATTTTTATTATTTATGATGAATGATCATCATCATCATCAAATAGAAATCCTATGTACTGTGCACCTGTAATTTGTGTTAATGTGATTAGGATACTTCGTTATTACCACTGGCAATAGCACCATCAATTCTTATTCTTTTCATATCCATCAGGCTTTATTAGCATCAGGACAAATATTATGGATTATGACAGAGTAAAACTAATTAAGGATATGGGTAATAATGCATTGCAGGGGCACAAATGAGCAAAAAGGGACTGTGGTAAACTTTGGGTAACCCTCTGTTTTAACCCTATCCTGTAAACTTCCAAGTACATGTTAAATTTTACTCATGTGAATGGTGAAGCTGCTGACTGAGACCTGAATTATCCAACTAGAATGAGAGCATTGCTTTAAAGTGGGCACTGCCAGTCTGTGGCACAGAAGGCGCATGTAACCTGTGAAATATCTCCATGTATTTAATGAGACCCCACTGAAGAGGAAGACTGAGTATTCCCCAGTCAAGTGTCACCATGGTACAAACCTGCTGGCTGGAAGCACTATTTCCTCAGCGTGAGCAGGGTTCCATTTCCAAATAGCTACTGCCTAAAAGGGGACAGATGATCCCATCAAAAAGGACATGACAGAGAACATCCTTGCCCAGATCCTCATCCTAGGAGATGTTCCAAGCCACAGTGGTACATGTGTGTTGATACACTCTGATACTTAACTGGAGCAACAGGGCTTCTGTAGTTTCCAAGTCCAGCTTTGCTTTAAATGCTGCTCACTGGACTAAGTATTTGTCTTCCTTAATTCAGAACATTTTGTTTCCTGGCCTCCAAATGGGAACTCTCAGAAAACTAGATGATTCAGAAGGCTTAAGCTTAAAACATGCTGAATACCTTTGAGACGAAAATAGCACATGGTAGTGTAAAGAGGCATCTCTTCAATGAGCTGACTGTTCTCCACCTACTGAGATGCTGTTGTTGTGTAGCTCACTAGAGGGCATGTGAGCATACTTTATAATCCTGAAGATAAAGAAATTCTTATTAGATCAGAGGTGGGGAGATTGGGGAGGGGAATGAACCAGATATAGCTGCATTGTAATAAGAAATGTTAGAATTGCACCTACTTATTTCAATTGCTCATTGGAGTACACTGTTTGGAAAAGAAGTTTAGATCAGTCTTGCAGTATGCATATAGTGTCTTTACCAGGGAATGGAAGCAGAGCTATGCTCTGCAATTTATTCTGAATTCATTTTATCCTATTCTTTTTTCTTACTCTTTTTTCTTACTGTTTCTCTGGAGGAAAAATATAGATACCATACTGATCCCTCCTTTTACAAGCTGCCAGAATAAGCAACTCAGATATTCACCAAAAATATTTCAGAATATCTAATATTTCTATTTGTAACCACTTAATCTTGTACACATGTTAAAGGAAATAAATTTTTAAAAACAATTATTTTAGATTTAAGTTTTCTGTAGGCAATAGAACCTAGAGGACCTGGTTGGAGCTTTAAAATATAGAGGCATTTGGGTCAGTTGTTTTCATCTGCTGTAAAAACAACCCCTAAATCTCCTGAATTTCCTAAGTATTTCCAGTTGCTTTCAATATTGGGGGTAGAAAAAGACGTAATCCAAATAAGTCTAGTAAAACCAGTTTCCCCCTCATTTTTCTGTCCTGTCTTGTAGTATGCCTGAGTGCAAAGCTCTTTGTCCTTTATGACTAGCAATTTTACTTTTGCTGAAGAGGACACAGGTATAGTACGTGTTAGTTAACAATGGAATAAAATATGACAGAGGACATTGCTTTGGGAGTCCTGGTCCAAATTCCAGACTACTTCACTTAGATTCCATTTTAGTTCAACCTCTTGCTGGTGCAAACAGAGCCAGATCTAAAAAGGAGCAAACAAAAAAACCGAAAAAAAAGAAAAACAAACAAACCCCACAAAACAAACAAAACAAAAAAACCCAAACAAAACCCCAAACAAACAAAAAAACCCAAACACAAAAGTCCAGCAATTCCCTTGGACTTGGCAGTGAAGAGCACTGCAGAGAGACTCTAACTTTATTGTTTGGTAAGGTTATTTGTTCCATCTCCCATCCATGTCTAAAAAGTCATGGAGTGAAATGTTTGTGTGGTCCATGAGTGGCCAGTGGAACCTGTCAGCTCCTCTCTGGCATGGACTTTAGTTGAAACACATCTGCTGAATTTTTCTCCCTGCCCCATGTTACCTATCATGGCTTTGCTCTCTGTTTTGCATTTGTGTGCTCTGGGTGCCAGTGTCTGGTCAGCATCCGACCCCACCTAAGCTTCCAAAGGTCTTTAATTTGCCTTCCAGCCTTGGTGTGTGCACTGTTATTTCTCTGAGCTCACTCCTCTGCTCAGCCACTGAGTCACCTTGGATCTGCCTTTGCACAACTCACATGGCTTTTCTCTCCTGCACTGTTAGTGGCTTTGTGAGCTGATAACTGTATGTTTCATGGAGGGAAAAAAAAATCATAGTGCAACCCAATAGAGAATGTTAAGATCAGAAGGGAAAGGAAAAGCTGCATTTTCCACATGTAGTGGCTAAAAATTAGAATATGTTACCTTCTTTGGTCCTCAAGGTTATCTTTTGCAGCAGGGTCTACAGAAAGCCTCTGAAAGATTATGTGGCTGAGACAGAGGACAGTAGATAGCACTGTGACTTTAATTATAGTGTAAAAAGATGTAAAATGTAAGTATATGAAAAATAAGTAGCAATGGCTATATATTCCTCCCCTAACCTTCATATGCCATTATAAATGGCCTCCTGTTCAGGTGACCTATGGTGACACCTGGACTACAGGCTGCAGCATAGAGTGCAGAGGTGGCTTTGGAACAGCTGGTGTGAGCTTCAGGCTGGTGCTGGGAGCAACGAAGGTGGGGCAGGTCTTAGCCCAGGGCAAGCCACAAAACCTCTTGACTAGCAGGGCAGGATGACCTGCTTTGTTCTGCAGCCAGCATCCAGCCAGCCTGCTTACAAATAGCTCTTGTAGCTCAATAAGACACTACCATGCCTTCAAATAGTCACATCCGCTGTCCGGAGAAGGGATGTGAAGCTGAGTGCCTTGGCAACAGCAACATTAAATAAAAATCTGCTCTTGGAGACAGGGACAGTTGTCGCAGAGCCTCTGTGAAGTTTATTTGTCATGTAACAAAAATCCCTGGGTACATTCTCCATCTCATCTGCATTAAGAGAGAAAACAGCTGGGGTTAAGCTGATGCACTTCAAAGTTGTATTTGAAATCAGATTGTTACCAACCTAGCTGATACCAACCAATCCCCTACATTGTTTTACATTCTGAATCTTCAAATACAGCAAACTTAATTAAGGGTGGGGGGAAGAGTAAATAAAAGAAAGGAATAGTCTCTTTGCTGAAGAAAACAAACCTGATATATCAAACTAGCAAGAAACTTTTTTTTTTCAATATTGTTTCCCTTATTAAAGAAGAACCCCATTCTGCATCTGTCATGGTGGGTTGAGATCACACTGAAAGTCAGGGTGGCCTACATTAGAAAAGTTGCATTTCACAGAACATTTGCTATTGATATGTTGGGAAAGTGTCAGACTTGCGGGAGGACTGGAGAGTATTTTCATGATACATTAATAAGAAACAGTTTAGTATACTAGATTACTAAAGCATGGTTAATTTTGAAGCCAAAGCCCACACATTCTTAACTTTGTTTCCCAGCTGAAGAGCCAGTCGACTCTTATGTATTGTATGGGAACTGGAGTGTTATTCTGTGAAAGCAAACCCGGTGTTTAGAAAATCACAAACTGAGCTAACAGCACAGCATACAGGCAGCACACAGGATGTTATTTTAAGCTGTAATGGAGAAATGTCCGTGTGCATGATATCTATATTTGCAGCATGTGTGTTTTGAAAAAGCAGGTTACATACATTCTTGCTTTACAAGTCCTGCGATAGTGAAATAATTTCATTTGTCTTGGGAAGTTTGGTATCTGACAAGCTGACAGGAGGTCTGCTGAACAATTCTGAGAGGTTTTAAAAGGTGTAGGGCCATATGCTCTTCTCCTTCAGTGTTGATAAGGAGCTGCTTTTTGAGACTGCTTTCCTCATTCCAGGAGCATTTTGAAAAACAATTTTCTGAACTGCAGAGTTTAACTGCATTTAACTGGGTTTGCTGTACAACACCCGCAGCTACTGAACTTGTCTTATGGAAGCATTACTCATCTTTCCCACCTTGAGTAAAACAATGGGCTTATAGGAATGAATGTACTCTAGAGCTAATTTTAAATATATTATTGACAAAGCAGTCCTGTTTCCTAGGTTCATATGAAGAATTAGAACTAGAGCAAATTAAGTATATTCTCAGTTTAATCAACACAATCAAAAAATAATACAACCTCCAAGTCAAAACCATTGGCATTGTTGCTGAATGATGAAAAAGCTATCAAATGTGATTAGCTGGCCACCTGTAAATTCAGTGTTTGGGAATGGAGAGGTAATTTTTATAATGTTGAAATCAGAGTGAGAGAGAGTTTGCATATAAGTAAGCTCCTAATCATCTTGGGGGTTTTTTGGTTTGTTTTTCATGGGAATATTCTCTCTCTGACAATGATTGCACGGTAACAGGCAGTGGCTTTCACTGAAGCAGCAGAGCTCCACTACCCAGACACTTTGTGCTGAGCTGTTTTTTTAGAGTTAATGTCACTGTTACTCTTGAGTTGTATATGGTGTCCTCTGAAAAGTGCTCTAGATTATTGCTCCATTTTTTTGTTTATGGTTTTTATATTCCTTTTTTTAAAAATACCTTCTCTGATAGAAACCATCTGGATTGCTTTGATGATTTGTTACTGCCAATGTGGGTTGTGTGTGGTAGCAAATAAAAAGAATAGTCTCTTAGACATTAACCGGGTGACAAAATAGTACCAGGGAATTTGTAAGGGGGTTATTTCCACAAAGATGCTCCCTGTTCCTGCTCTAGAGATACTGAGTTGATGATCATCACTAAACCAGTGAGGACAGAGGTCACAAAAAAGGCATGTAGTAAAACCATCTGAATGTTAAAAAAACACAAATAAAAGCCAGATATATCAGTAAACCCATATTATTTTTATTTTGATTAGAGCCATGAGGAAAGGCTGAGAGAACTGGATTTGTTTAACCTGGAGAAGAGAAGGCTTTGGAGTGACCTAATTGTGGCCTTCCTTTACATGAAGGAAACCTACAAGAAAGATGGAATTTGTAAGAACATATACTGACAGGACAAGGGGGAATGGCTTCAAACTAAAAGAGAGTTGGTTTAGATTAGCTATTAGGAAAGAATTCTTTACCGTGGGGATGATGAGGCACTGGAGGTTGCTCGCTGGAGTTGTGGATTCACCATCCCTGGAAGTGTTCAATGGAGGTTGAATGGAGCTCTGAGCAACCCAGTGTAGTGAAAGTTCCTGTCCATGGTAGGGCAGTTAGAAGAAGATGATGATCTTTAACGCCCCTTCAAAACCAAACCATTCTGTGATTCTATTATTCTGTTAAAATTTCTCTCCCCCACTGTAAGTCATGCTTAGATTATTATCTGATTTACTTCTTTTTGACTCTCGTAGTACTTATTCCCTTTCCCTATTTGTTTTTGCTCCCTTCCTAATAATTTGAATTCCCCCATTTTAATAACTTAATAATTAATTTTCTCACTACCGATGCTTTATACAAATTTGAGGTGGTTAGTAGCACCTTTTGTTGCAGTCAAGTACTTCTGTGGGGATTCCAAATCTAGCATTATTGAAGTGGGCAATATGAGTGATTTTAGTACCTACTATGTCAGGCCACAGTATTTAAGACTATGAACTAATGCTTCAAGCCTCTAGGGAAGCATAAAGAATCTAGCCTTGGCTGAAAGAATCAGAACTATGAAATGAGAATCATTCTAAAACCTAATGTTTCCATGCTACCATTAATTCATTATATTTTGCTTTGAAAATAATGGAAAATCAGGTTCAAAGATCAAAGTCCACATAGCTTTCTACACACAAACTAGCATTTCATCTAGATTATACATGTAAATAAAGTTGCAGCTTGCTCCTAAGACATAAAAAGCAAAGGTCAGATGATGGAAATAAAGGGAAAAACATGTAAATCTGTTTGTTCTGCATTTCTTGGCAGCCAATATATTCAGTATTCTGGTACTTGTTATGCAGAAAAATAGAGCTGCCTATTGTGGATAACAGCAAAAAAGGCAAAGAACCAGTTCTGTTCCTCTTGGAACTCCATCAGTGTCAATGTACTTAAACCAGGAATTCATTTAGCAGGGGTCTTCAAGTCATGACCACTTGACGTTCAAGTGCTAGCTTCTTCTAAGACTCAGAAGTTGTGTTGAATAAGGCCAGCAAAAAGGTTTGATTAACTCTTTCAGCTGGAAAACTCTGGGACAGAACAGGTCTTGGAGCACAGTGCGAGAAAGAGCCAAGCTTTGGGAAGGAAGCTAAGGCTGAGGTTTTACATAGTCATTGTCTTTGAATTACCAAAGGCCAGAGTAGGGGTGGGTTACCAAACACCAGAATGGAAGTAAATTTAGACGCTCCCAGGAGTATTTGTGTTTTGAGCAGTGAAGCAAGCTCCCTTCTCTCTATCGAACTGGGTTGCACACCAAAGAGGAGAGGCTCCCCTTCCTTCTGCTTCTCACCCTTTTTTGTCATTTTCTTATACTGAGAGAAAAAGGGCGAAACAACTGCAGCTAGGAAACTGAGTGTAAATATACACTGGCAGAGTAAAATTGCAACACAGTGTTCTGACCTGTAACTATTGACCTTCACAGTTGCTCTCCATCACCTGTGCAATTGTCCAGGAATGCAGCCTGCATTGTTCATTGAGTGGCTATCCTAATTTTATCCTCTTCACAGATTTCAAGGAGGAAAATAGTCCCATAATTCTAGATATTGCTCCTACTTTATTTAGAAACTAAAAACAAAGAGTCTATAAAACAATATAAACCAAACCCCTCATTCTATTTCTGCCCAGTTTCATAAACAGAGCAAAGAAATAAGGTATCTTTAGTGTTGCCTTGAGGTTCTTTTTTCTCTGCTGTGCAAGACTGGGATAATAATTTGTTCTTTTTTCCATTTTTGTGAAAATTGTTTGTGGAATATTATTTTTCTTTTTTCACGATAAATATCATGTGCTCTGAATAACACACCTAGGTGGTCAGAAAGCAGTCATTAAGCTGGTGTTGCAGTGAAAAAACTGTTTCAATAGAAACAAATCAAAATTAAAAAAAAAAATAACACCACCAAAATCTAGAAATTAAATCCATTTGCAAAACCAAATGTTCTCATTTATCTTCAAAGTTACTGCTTATTTCAGTATTTACTATATTTATGTATGTATTGCTAGCTACTGCAAGTATGTTGGCATAAAAGGACAAAGTTGATTGGGAATGACATTTAAAACATTATTTCATTAAGATGAGAAATGAGATGTCTGTTTTTTCACAATTACTTATGAAGTCTACTCTTTTTTAAAATACAACTCAGTTGGAGAGGCAGCTCATGAGTGATCAATACCAGTTTTTTATTTTATCAAATATGGTTGTATTAACCTGTTAGTAGGACAGATTTGGGGTCTATTTAATGAACTAATCATTCATCATAACTTGTAATCTTGCAGAGAAGGAATTTTCCCCCTGTCATATTTTCTCCTGGTTCTAAAGCAATATACTTGTGCTACAAAAACTGGGGGTGTGTGGGGTAGAGTGGGTTATGTTCTAAATTATTTATCTTTTAGTTATTAAGTAAGGATGGGGAGTAAAATTGAACAATCATATAGAGAAGGAAGCAATCTCACTTTTTTGCAAAGCAATAGAGGTCTTATTGTGGGAGTAGGATATTTATTACAACCTCTAGACACACCATCCTAGCTCCAAACCCATTTCTTTAAAATATTTAATTTATTTAATGAAAATATTTTTACATTTGCTCTTTTATACAGTCTTCAGCTGTGACTGCATTTATCAGAAAACATGAGATAAATGTAATAAACAACAATCAGCTTTGTCAGTCCTTATTATAGCTAAAGCTGCACAATGGTTTCCATTCTAACCCTTTTCAACCTCGTAATTTTTGTCTGCTTTCATTCCTGAGAAGGGAATTTTCCTTACAGTTATTTTTCTTTGGAAAGTTTGAGTAACTTGGCTCCAGTATTGACAAAAATATTGCAAAGAAAATGGGTGTATGTAGACTTGCTAATTATAGATATTTTTCTTGTTTTAACAACTCTTCAACATATGCAGCTGGGGGAGGGAGGGAGGCTGAAATTTCAGCTATTTCCATATCAAGTCAGCCGTCTTTCTGGGCTACCACGGATCTGTGTTTTGGTTTGTGAGTTGTGATCCTCTGGAAAACCACGTGCTGAGGATTCACACCATAGCTCACATACGTTGTCTTCGTGCTGGGAAGTGCTCCGGCAGGGCCAGCAGGAGTCCTGCAAGCAGACATGGGAGGAGCACGGGAAAATATTGCCTGGCCATTGCTGCTCCTCTTGCTCTGCACATGTGACTGGCTCCCAGCAGGGACACTGTAGGGTTTAACTTGTGGCCTCCCAGGTGCAAGACGTAAACCTTCACTGTCTTGCTGAAACCTTTCCTTTCAGAAAGTACTTCTTTCTCTAATCAGTGCTAAAATGTATATGGCTTTGGGAGCACGGTTGCCCAGCGATTGGTTTAGTGAACTTGTTTTTGGGAAAATAATGAAATGGCTTAAAATAGTTTAAATTGGCTGATTATTGCATTGGTTTTTGAAGCAATGTTTATCAATGGTTATTAATTTTGCTGGCAGGGTGTGTTTGCTTTGTCATCCCCTCAAGAAGTTGGTTATTCACACTCCAATGAGTTAATTGTCAGAGAGGCTGATTGAAGTCCTGGACTGTGAGCAACCAAGCTAGTCACAGTGCTCTGTGTTGTGAATTAACTCTGACACTGTCCTGGACTGTTTTAATCAGGAAAAGAAGTTATTTATGAGAAATAACACTAACATTCAGTACTCATCTTTTTTAAAAAAATGTATCACCAGGAGAAAAATTATAAATAAGTTTCAAAACAGTTTTATTGCATCATTTGCCTTCCTGCTCATGAAGAACATGGCATTAGGAGTTAGACCAAAAAATACAGAAATCAAAGGATGTGATATTTCTTCTCCTGTTTCCGTGCCCAGGGTTGCATGCTGTGAGCCTGCTTCTCTCCAGGTTGCGGTTGTGCCTCCTGCTCCAGCTGCAGCTGGGGCCACCCGTTGTGGCTCAGCTGGGTCAGGTGACAATTACACCAGTGGCTGTGCTCACTGACAGTTTTGGGGAGAGGGTAAGCTTTGGAGAGGAAGAGGTGAGCTGGGACCTCTTGATGTGGCCAGGCTAGGCAGGCAGGATGTCAGCGGAGGGATGTTCTGCAGCCGGCGTCAAACCCCTGCCAGAGGTTGTTTGTGGTGACAGCCCAGCAAGTGCTGGCTGGCTTGCTCTGCTCTCTGGGCATGCTGGCAGAGCCAAGCAGCAAAACCCAGCCACTGCTGCCAGGACCTCCCTACACCATCCCAGCACTGCGCTGACAGCAAGTCCCATAGCAGAGCGGTAAGGGTTTGAAGGCTGAGGAGGAGGAAGAGTTTTACTCTCTTGGCAGTCTGTCCCAGCACCTGCAGAAGGATCTCCATGACATGTTTGGGTCACAGGCTTATGGCTGTGACTTTCACACATCATCTGTCAAGAGGGAAAGAGGAGGAGGAGTGGGGCAGTTCTTGGGTCATGGGTCCCACCTATGGATTTCAATGCTGGAAGAAGCATGGCATAAAGCTCTAATGAGTGGTGCCCCTGATAGCAATACAGAAATATTATCTGTGGAGAAGAGTTTTGTGGTGACCACAAGGCTACATTAGTGTGGAATTCTGGAGCTGGCACTCACCTGTCATGCCTTTTGGCCCCAATTTGTCCTCTGGGTGCTTTGCTGGGGCCACAGTCCCAGGACATGAGGCATTTGGTGGAAATGCTGGACTGATGGTATCCCCTTGCCCTTGGCCCCCATCCTACCACCAGTTGTCTGCATGTTCTTACTGTTCTACTGCCATGCAAAGCCCTTTCTGTTGAGTGGGTTTGGTTGTGATCTGAATATCAAAATGGTAAAAGGAAAGAAATTAACCCAGAACTCATCCCCATGGATACTGGAGGACAGAAGGGAAAACGAAGCTCCCTAAATGTGCTTTTCTCAAAAAATATTTTTAGTGTTGAGCTGTAATTTAGTAAAACCTACTTATTGTTTGATGGTCCTGAATGAATTTTTTAGTCAGAAATTAAATAAAAGACAGAGTAGACCCTAGGAGCAATGCTAAGAGAGGTTTGGTCATATCCAAATTGTGAGTTTCTATAAAGGACAGTGGAAATTCAGTGCAGCTGGCGAACCTAAAAATTAATAACAAAAAACAATGCACCTCTGTCTACTAGAATGTCTTTCATATGACAAGTATTCCTAAATGCTTTATATAGAATTAAAAACAGATTTAATTTGAAGAACAGGTAATTTTGTTTGTTTGAGGGAAAGAAAAACATAGGACATTAGATTGAACTAAAGCTGGTGTAAATCAAAAAGTGTTCAACTGAAGTCATGTATATTAAAATATAGATGCTGTAAATTACACAAGATTGTAATCTGGCCCATGATATTTTACATTTATGATGCATCATTTTGGCCCTTTGGGGGAGGTCAGATACAGCATCTTCTCATTATCATACTATTTCCTTATTGTTCTCAAATTGAGTACATTAATTTCTCATGTTTGTTCATTTAATACTTTTGTCTTGACTCCTGCTAAATTCAGCCTTTTCCAAATATTTCCTCTTTTAAAACTTTCAGAGCCAAAGGTGAGGCAAGCAAGATGAAAAAAGGTTACTTTTCTTTTCCATGTTTTTCCTGCCCCCTCCTCCCCTAAATCCACTCCGCCTCCCAAGAAAAATGAAAGAAGGCCTACAATCAACCTGCTGGAACTGCCCAGCAAAGAAAAATAAAGAGATAGTAGAAAAGCAATTAAAATTTAGATTTTTTCAATGAAAATACCACAATTTAAATAACTTTTTTTTTTCTTAATTAAGACTAAGTTGTGAAACTGGAAAAATTCTATAAAACCTTTTTCAGTTTAAGGCCACTCAATTTTTCTCATTAAGCTTATAAATAAGTGTAATTAAGAGAAACACCAAAGTATTTGTAGAACAGAAATATGTGTTTGGAACATTTAGACCTCCAACATTTGTTCAGGGTATGAATACCTGATTTAGACATAAAGACAGTCTTTACTCTGTGGTGTGTCTCTTCTTCATGGGTGCAAATGTGACAAAAGAAAACCTATTTTTCTAACAGAAAGCATTCTAATTTAACCCAAAAAGAGATACAAATGCACATTTCTGTATTAAAATAAATATGGGTTTTATTATTGAAGGAGAACTGACTACTTGCGGCCCGCTGAGGTAGTTCTCAGTGTTTGCACTGGAGGTCTCACTGGCATTTGATGAATGTGGCCCTCTTGACTGTCAAGCTTCTGTGCATGGGTTGTAACCAGCACAGTCACTGCTTCTGCCTACTGGAAATCTTTGGGAAGGATTACCACTTAATGCTAAACATGAGGGTCTTTGGACAATCTGCTTCCTGAGTTAGGGCATAAGTCCAGCCTCTGCAGGATCCCAGAAAGATGTGTGGTTATGGTCAGGAGCAGGTTCAGTCTCTGCAATATGGTACTTGATGAGAGTGCCATCCCACATGCTATGTAGTGTTTGCCATTGACTGTGGGTTTTGGAGTAATGCTGCTTCCATTATTCTGTATGGTTAGCTGCAAAAAATCCTTCTAGGTGCAAAAGGCAGTATTGCTCTGAAATGTTTGACTACCCCCACACAAAGGATGTGGGTCTTAGCTCCTCCAGAACAGGCATCCAAACTTAGTGGAGAACTTAGTGGTAAACTGTCTTTCTGCCTGATCTGTAGTGTGACAGCCTTTGCTTAGTGAACTCCGTGCTCTTGATCACTGTTTTTTGTAGCTGGTTCCTCTGGTATATCCCCTATGGCACTTAAATGCTTTGGAAGTTCTTGGTGTCTCTCAAAATCTATGTTGTAGTGGCACAGTCATAAACCTGAAAAGCAGAGATGCTTCTTGGTATTTTTGCCTCTGCACTGTCTTACTGGAGTAGATATTGTGAAATAAGTCTGTTTCCTTAAAGGACATCAGAGCTGCTGCAATGAGGAGCACAGGAAATCTACACCTTGGTGTGGAAGTCTGTATTTGACCAGTTTGAAGTAGATGTGGCATGGGTTGAATGCTAGTTAAAAGTGTGTGTGTGTGTGTGTGTGTGTGTGTGTGTGTGTGTGTGTGTGTGTGTGTGTGTGTGTGTGAGAAAACAAATCAAACCCCAAAAGCTCCCACCAAAGTACTAAATAGCTTGTTCATCTACAAGTATGCCTATGTTTCCTGCTTTTGTTAAGGGTGGGGTGGGGTGAAAGCTTCTTCCCAACACAGATTTAATGTCCTGACCATCTACTTCTGATTTTTGTGGTCTTGAGCAGCATGTTGGTCTGGCTGCAGCTGCCCTGCAGTGAAGTGAGTTGTTGCTTCCTCTGGAGGGAAATGTCTGTCATGGTAATACAACAGAACCTGTTTCCATTTCCTCAGAGATGCTGCAAACTATCTTCCCTTCAGAGCAGTGAGTTACAAGATGCTCATTTCCATTCCCACTAAATTTAAATTAATGCCTGGAAACTTGGTTGAATACAACTGACTGATGAATTCCATACTTAGTTGAATCTGGACTGATTGGAAAAAAAAGAGTTTGGGGCACCTATTCTTAGATATCTGAAAAGCTTTGTTCATTCCTCCCCAGTTTTCTTCAAATTTCTGGAGGTTATGAAGATACAGGGACTTTGTTATTTGCATCTAAGGACCTAGAATGTGGTTTACATTTTTCATTTTTTAAATTTAAGTAATAATTTTAACAAGATATTAATATAAATGTTTAATTAATTAAGACAGTCTACTTACTATCTGATTCCATAGGTGCTGTGTGCCTCTTTTAATACCACAGATGTCCATTTATTTAAAAAAGAGCTGAAAGATATTTGCATGAGGTCATCATATTGCATGTTTATTGTCATGAATTCTCTTTGCATGTCTCATCAAATTATTTTGTTCATTTTGTAATCTTCCCTTATTCCAGGAAACTCTCGTGCAGAATATTCCACCACTGACTTTAAAAGTTGTGTTCCTTCCTGGGCAAGAGACACACAGGTGAGATAACATCCAAAGAAATTATAATTTGAGGGGGGTTGCTATTGCTGTCCCCAAAGTTAGCAGACATGACAGTTAATAGATTCAGAACCCAGTTAAAGATAACATAAATTCTGAACTGTATACAGCATTTTGGAAAAGTGGGCTTTTTGAAGTGTGAATTGGCACACCATTCCATATATTTTGATCAATATTCCAGACCCACCTGGAACTTTATCAAATGTTTAGGACATTTTGCTTGTCCACTTTCTGCAGTAATCTTGAAAAACCTACCAACTCAATATTTTTATAGATTTGGTACAATCTGTTAAGTGGGACAGATCAGGGCTAAGGCTCTCTGGTGGCATATATGGAGAATACCAAGAAGAGAGATTTGAATTGTACCTTCAGTGATCTCTGCAGTGTATTTATCCCCAGCAAGAAAACAAAATGTGACTAGGGCAGTCTGTGATAATAGGAACAGGAAATGCAGGATTGACTTGTTATTCGAAACCAGGGAGCTGTTGCCAGTTTGTGTTTCTCCATCTCAGCTTGATCTTACATGGATGAATGGGTGGGTGGATGTCAGTCCTCCCGTGCGTGATGCTGCCCCTGCACATATGTGTGTGTACACACCATAGAGGGATGTTTGAGCAGTTTGCATGTTTCTTTGTGACTGTGATTCTACCCATTTTGTGTGTGATGTTTATATGGCTCTTTGCCAGTTTTCCATGAAATTATCTGATAGAGCTTTTCCTGATAGCAGTGTGATTTTGGGTTTGGAAGGGTTGATACACCATGAAGGCTGGGTGTCAAAAGCCAAGTCAAAAACAATCAAAAAAGAGTGGGTTATAAAACTTTCCTGTGAAATTGCAAATTTCTTTCTAATCTTTTAGAAACCTTTCCTTACAAATGTCTTTAGGAATTATTGAGGTCAAGTCAGAAAGGTAATTTTAATTTATTTAAGACTACACAAAGATAGAAAAAAAGGAAATGCTGGGATGAAGGCAAGATTGCTTTGTGCTTTTTTTCATTCTTTACTCCTTGCCAAGTTGAGTAAAGAAAAAAAAAATTAATTCTGAACCTAACTTTCTGAAATCAAGTGCAATAAATTTTCTTCCAGCTTCAAACCCAGTAAGCACGAACTCATCTGAAGCCTGAGTCAGAGCGTATGCCATGCTCTGTAGAAGAGTTAAAACCCAGTCTTGGGGCTAACATGTAATTTCAGTTGTTACTTAAAAAAAAAAAAAAAAGAAAGTAGTAATCCCTAAAGTAACAGATCATTAGATAAGAAAGATAAAAAGGGAAAACAATCTACCCTGGGAGATGGGATTAAACCCTCCCAAACAGTTCTAAGGTTTGAGCTGTGGAAAAAGACACAAATGAATCTACTCTTCACAAGATGTCTGTTTAATACAATATAAACCATAACATTAGGACACATTGCTAGCAGTCACGTGTCACTAGCTAGACAACATTTGGAAAAACTTGCCCAAGGTGATGTGCTTCCTGGAGCATTCCCTGTAGGGAGCTCCCAAGGCCCAGAAGGGGCTCCTGCTCACCATGAGGGAGCAGCAGCACTGGAGGCCAAAACAGTGCTCTACTCCTTCTTGGTTTTTCTTGCCTTAGCCACTGCTTTTTGCACAGCAGTTAATTGAGAATAAATGAAATTTGAGGTGCACGTTTCTTCTTCCACCACTTCTGCTGTGTAAAACTGTAGTGCAACTGAAAAGGACTGATAGATTAGAGGGAGCCTTCAGAAGAGAGGAAAAACATGAAAATTCTCTGTACTGTTCCCAGACAAGGTAGTGTTTGTACACAAACATGTAGGACAGCAAGAACGCTGCTTCCCTCACCATCTTTTGTTCCCTCCACCCAACTTTCATATGTCCAAGGGAACAGCTTCTACCTGCTCCACTGCAGTAACCAAGTGCCTCATGGTGATGTTCTCTGCTCTGCGCGAGATCTTTTGCAGATTACAGAGAAAAAGTAAGAGCTGGGTTTCCCGCAGTTCTGCTAATTTTATGTTCTATGTCCCTGTTTACCTTCCTTTTTCTGAAATGCGTTTTTTTTTGGTGCTGCAAGGAGAGATGCCTTGAACCCTGTAAGCGTAGTTCGTAGCACTTGGGGGATTTACAGCAATCAGATGTGTACTCATGCCAAGGAAAATGATAACGTGAATACAAAGTTAGTGTCTTGGATTGGTGATGGCACTGTGGCACTGAGGAGAGTCGGGTGTGGGAGCAGTGCAGCGTAGCGCAGCGTTTGTGGCTGGACATGCCCTTTACGTGGGCAGCAGATTCGGGCAGGGATTTGCCTGCCAGACCTGTGGGAGTAACGGGCTTTGCGCTTCCAAGCCTTTCGGGGGCCTGGAGCAGCTCGACACATGTGCCCGCCTGGCAGGGCAGTGCCGGGGAGGGAGCCCTTGGGGACGAGCACCGCAGGGAAACGCGTCCACCCCTCGGGGCTGCGCCCCTCGGCGGGGCTGGGCGCCGCTCGGAGCGGGACCTGCGCCCCGAGCAGACCTTGGCCGGGGACAAGGGGGGACGGAGGGGATGAAAGTCGCTGTGCAGCGTGTCCCTCCTCGGGGCTGGGGGCTGGGGAGGGGCACCCGCTGCCTGGCGGCTGTAATAATACGGAGATCAGCGAGAGACCGCGGGGACCAGCGAGTGCGAGGGGGAGCACGCAGGAAGCTCACGGGGGGGCTCTGCCTCTCCGCCCCGGTCCCGGCGCTCCCCCCGCTGCCGGATGCCCAGAGCCCCTCTCCCCGCACCGGCCGGGCTGCAGGAGGAGGAGGAGACCGAGCGCTTTCACTCCCGCTGACTGCAGAGGCTGAGGCAAAAGACAGAAAAAGGAGGAGGGGAATAAAAAGTAAAGAGGGGGGAGAGAGTGAAAGAAAACTAAGCCCATCTTTTGCCGGTGCTGCTTGGATTGGATCTGGTTTGAGTTTCCTCTCTGCTGGCTTGTGCAGCAAGAGAGGAGGAGTGGAGGGAAGTAACTCCTCAGTCTTTCTCTGAAGCTTAGCAAACGTGCTGCTGCCTGCGCTGGCGGGGAGCTGCCCTGGGTGCAGTTGCCTCGCAGTTTATTGCTCTCAGTTACTAAAGAAGTGCCTGGACTTCTCGAAGACTTGGAGGAAAAAGACATCATTTCACAGACCTGATAGTTGCTCAGTGTCTATAGACTCGACACATTTTTGTTGTTTTTTTTTTTCCCCCCCCTAGGAGATCCTTTTTAAAAATTCATTTTCTCCTCTGTCTCTCAGAACAGCAGTTCCTTGAGTGTGTGGCATTGAAATCCACTGCTTTGTTAACAACTTTGGGAGTTATTTTTAAAAACTTTTCCCCCTCTCTTCTGTTTTCTTTGGAAAAAAAAAAAAAAAGGCAAAAAAAAAGGATAATCCTTTAATCCTTTTGGGGGAGGGGAGATGATCGTGCTGATGTGGAATAAGTGCTCCTGCTGTCTCCTCTTACTAGCCGCGGTCCTGATCGTGGAGAGCTCCCAGCTAGACAGCTCCAGCTCCAAGGTGAACTCCATCAAGTCCACCCTGATGGGGGAGGCTCCAACTCAGGCAACCAACAGATCTGCAGGCATCCACCAGGGACTGATGCTTGCTAGCAGTAAGAAGGGCAAAATGCTAGAGCAGATGGGAAAACCTCCCAAGCACTATCACCGGCAAGGAGAGGTAGGACATCGCTTCATTCCTTGAGTGTCTGTCCATCTGCCTGCTATATGCAAATGATTGCTGGTCTTCCCCTCACATTGTTTCAGAGCTTTAATGTGTTAAATTAATTTGTTTACTTCATCAGAGTTGTCTGGGACAATATCATCTCATAATTGGTGTCAAGAACTGTGAAAGTGGGAGTTGGGAGGTGTTAAAGCATTCATTTTTCTCTGTAGGGTTAATAACTGGTGGAAGAAAGAGCAATCTAAAAAACTATTATCTTTAGCACTTTGTTGCTAGAAGTAAAGGAAGAAATTTCTTGTTAACTCTCAGTCAGTAAATGAGTTGAATTTGAATAGGTGAAGAAAATTTGAGCATGAAGTAAAAGCTGTTGACAGCAGTGAAAGTAACTTAGTTTTAAAAATCATACCTAGCAAACTGTTCTCTGGTATCTTGTTCCTTGGTGAGAATAAGAAAGTGTGCTGTCTCAGCAGTATAGTTTAAAGGTACAGTCATTTGTTTAATATGACAGAAAAATTCTAGGTTTGTTGTCCAGTACACACTTCAGTGGTTATGGGAGTTTTGTTTGATTAGGAGAGTTTGAATGTAAAGAAGACAGAAAAGGTTATAAGAACTTTATTAAAAAAAAAAAAAAAGACCCTGGCTTGCTTGTGCAGTCTTCTTTCCTCTCTATCCTGTTTGGGAACTTGGAAGTCTGATAGAAAATTATAGTCATTCATCTACGCATGTGGTAAACTACAAAGCAGCATTTTAAGCCATCAGTCCTCTACTTCACTCTCAAGTCTTAGCTTTGATGGTGTGCATGTTGCCCATTGTGATGTTGAGGGAGGTAGACTTCTTCAGAAAATATAGATTTTATACTGTTGGGTATTATTAGTATCTCTAAATACAGCTGCTTTTCATAAGCAACACTGAAGCAGCAAGGGAGCCGCCAACATCCAGCACTAAAAAGGCAAAATACTCAATGCCTGAAGGGTCTGTGTCTTGCTTACATTTTCCTTAAAGCAGCAGAGAAGCTAAAATTCCAGTGATTCACTGAATTTCCTAAAGTATTTCACATCATCTTCTTAATAATTGAATGTTATCACTTGGTTTCGCGTGCAGGCGTAATAACAGTAGTGGTAGTTTTAGTTTTTGTGTATGAGAAATTTGTTTTTAAACTCCTCCAAGCTTTCTTTCCCTAGCCACTCAATTGTTTTATAATTTACCCAGAATTTGGTCGCCTCTCCTTACCTCTGAGCAAAGTTTAGTGACAGATGCTATGATGAAGTTTCATATTACTAAAGTACTGTGCTCTTTTCTACTTCACATTGTAACAATTACCATGTTGGATCACCTTGAGGAAACAGAGGAGCCCAATATACCTTCTTATATGTTCTCTTTGGATCTTCTATTGTTTTCTAGGTATTCACAAAATGTCAATATACAGGTCCTGTTTTCCCACTGAGTGCTATCAGTCTCATGAATTTTGTGAGGCTGTGCTGTACAGCCTTTTGCCTTTTGGGGAAGTCTTGCTACTTTCCCCTGTGTACATCATCCTCAGCACTTCAGTGTGTATTCAGAACAACGTTGAGAGTAATTAGTTATAATTCACCCAGTTCCTGAAAAACAAGTTGTGCTGCCCACCAGTGGCATTTGCAAGATTTGCCCCTAACTTGTCAACCCGAACTAGAATTTGATGGGCACTTCTAATTACTGGCATGAACTCACAAGGCATGCTTCAAGTGAGAGGCAGCACTGTAAGTGTCCGCAGTGAGAGATGTCTTGCATGTTAACATGTTGTGTTTGTAGCACAAGCAAAGACCCCTGGAGAACTGGTGGCTTTGACTCCCAGGGACCGAGGCCTGACCTCCCATCAAGGGCTGTCAGTGCTCATTTCATCCTCTCTCTCTGACACTGTCCTCAGATTCTGCATGGCCTCACACAGATGTATGTAGAAATGATGTAGATTTGATCCCAATAATTGTAGACGCTACTGTTGGATGTCCATCTGAAGCAACACAGTTAATGCAGAATTGCAATCAAAAGAAGAAAAGAGAAGTAAAGACAAGAAAACAAAAGAGAAAAGAAGTATTTCTTGTGATAATGTTTTCTCTTTGGTGATACTTCCAGTTGCAGGGTTGGTAAGCCACTGCATTTTTTAATGACAGTGTGACACATATCAACCAATTAAGATGTGGCATTTTCGTAATTTTTTTTCAAGTACTCTCTTATTACGTTAGTGCTTGATTTGTTTAGATTATGAGACTTTGCGGTGAAGTTTACCATGCCACTTGCAAAAGAACAGGCATGTGCTTTTTTTCTAAAACAGTCTGTTGAATTAGTGGAATTTATAATGTCTTAAGAGTACCTTTTGTATCTTGGCAACATTAAGGGGTGAGTTGAATGTCTTGTTTACAACTAGGAAGTAGTTTTAGTAAGGACCAAGGATATGCAAGTTAAAGGAAAATATAATTTTGCTGTTGTGACAGCTCTGAGCTGTTTTCAACTCTGCACATACACATAGAGAAAATCAGAGGACTCTAAAACTGATGAAACGTCTATAAGCCTGTAACCTATTTGCTTTTCAATTATGTTAATTCTCAGGACTAGGAGCAACTTGGGAGTCTTTAATCAGCAATAAATCAACAGATACCATAGTTCATGGCTTATCTAGAGTGTTGATGTATTTCAGCTGGTAGTTACAGTGCTTCTGCCCAGAAAGGGCAGATCCAGCACTCCTTTGTCAGGCAAAGTTCCAGTTCAAATTAATGAAAATACATGAGCAAAGCAAGCTGATCTGGCTTGCAGAGAGACTGGTGGGGCAAATGTGGATTTTAGTAAGACATTTTTATGTCTTTCTGAGGAATATTATTTATTTTCTGTTCGTATTCCCTTTACTGCCTTGGATCAACAGAGAATGAGAAGCACTGATGTGCTAAATCGGTGAGATTTCACTCTCTTCAGTGTTCTTCACTGTCACTCCTGGTTTTCCCCTTCTGCAAACTGTTAATGTTTTCCCAGTTTTGCAGAGAATCAAAAAGTTTCTGCAGCATTTGCACAAGGGAAAAATATACTCAGAAATAGGACTGTATAATACATGTTACTCTAGACTACTTTGAGGGGGAGTCAGTATTACATACTTTCTGCAATCAATTTCCTTTCAAAACTTGATATTAGAGAAACGGCTTCTAGCGACATCTAACACCTCAGTAGTGTAGCCTCTCTGGGAAACTTTTCTGGATATATCCTCTCTCCAGATAAATACAGTATAGTGACTAGGGTCATAATTGGCAATGAAGGTGAACTAGTTTTTCTGCATGTTAGCTATAGCTTGCACTGTGTTCAGACAAGCTCTCCCATGTGAGTGCTTTAGCTCAGCTATAGAGATGCAATTTGAAAGGGAAAATACCACATATCAGTAGTGATTGAATCAGTTGTGATTGTAAAGCATGGCCACTCCTGGTAGATTCCTGGTTAATGTAGTCTCTTTAATTCACTTCACCATCTTTTTGACTTCTTGCCTCTGGCTTAGAGTCCCTTCTCTCCTCTGAGGCTTGTTCCCTCCATCAGTGCTGGGGTTTGTACTCCTTCACACTCAACCACCTTTAATGCTCTAGTAGGCTGTGACCTACCAAACTTTGTTTCCAACTGCTTTCCTTTTTCAATCCATGTGTGCTATTATCTTCTGCCCTTTCCCTGTCCTGGACACAAGCCATTATTTCAGCTCTTCCCTTAGCAAGATGTGTCTCCTATTCCCTTTGCTGCTGCATAGCTGTTTGGGTTTGTGTTCCCATTGGTACTGTCCCTCCCCCCGTATGCATGATGGGAGCAGCAGCAATGAAGGGAAGAACTGGGTCTGCCAGGTGAGGCACCAGCACAACTGTGGGACTGACTAAGAGATAATGAGGTCTGGGAAAGAGAGAGAGAAGTAAAAAGTTGGATCAAGTTTTAACACTGCAGAGACACAATAGATGACTATCAGATAAGCCTTAGTATTCCAAATGCATCCAGTTTAATAGTAAAAATGTATTTATCTTTTTTTAAACTCTATTGCAACTTGAGCTAAGAGGTTTGAGACCACAGAAGCCAAACCAAAGAGACATTAATTCATATGACTAATTTGATACTGATCTCATACCTATTAACGCAAGGACATACATGTGTTTCTTGGACAGGATGTAGTTACCCACAAGGACTTGGTAGAAAATATTTGGATGATGCTTTGTAGCAAGTAAAACAGCATGAGATGTAGTAATTGAATGCAGTGCGCTGACAATGTTACAATAAAATGAACCAAGGACACAAAAATTGTAACCACAATACCTTAAATAGCTAGCAACCAAGACAGTATAAATTGTTTCTCCATGGGATTAAAAATAAATTAATTACAATACCTAGAAATTACATCCAGGAATAGCTGCCTCTTTTTTTTTTTTTTTTTTTTTAATAAATGAATAAATACAGAATTGCTAAATATGCAGAGGTCACCAGAGAATCTGTTCTTTGCTCCTGCTGTTTGCTGTTAGGAATCTGGGCGATGTACTGATTTACTGGCAGCAGTCTTGTTAAATAGTTGAGTGACTGGTCTTTTAATTGCAAAAACAGGATGCAGAGTATTAACTTCTTCCTGGGTCATTCTTGGTGTCCTCTTCAAAATTTTACTATTAATTGGCTTCTTAATATAGAGCAAAACCTCCCTTTAAAGTAGTTTTACTACAAATATTTCCTATTAAACTTGCAACAATGCCTAGAAAATTTCTAGAACTCTGATGTGCTGCTGGGTGTGCAAGTACTTAGGAAGAGTCAGTTTCTGTCTGGAAAGTCTGTCAGAGTTTAAGGACAACACAAAAGATGATGAAGCATGATTACATTTTGCCCTCAGAAAAGTGAGTCTGATGAACTCATTATGTTTGATTAACTGATGCTTTGCAGATGGAAATATAGCACAAGTTTAATTTTGATTTTAATTATCTCAACACCGGATGTATCTTGCAAACACTTCATATCTCATGGTTTGTCAGTTGAGCCTTTGGTCCTTTTACAGTTGTACTTACAAATTCCTCACCCTGGAAATGTCATTTAGGAGGAATTTAACTCTGCAAAGGAGGAGCCCCATGAAGCTTCTGCTTCTGTTTGCTTTGTGAGTGTTGCTTTTCTCTCCAGGTTTTGTATACCTGTTAATTTTTTAAAGTGTATCCAAACAAGTTTTATATATGTGTAAAAATGTTCATTTGGAGGACACCTTCAAAGCAGAGAGCTCCCCTTCCTGCTTGGGCTTTCCAAAGTCCCTACCGAGCTCATGGTACCCTCCATATGCACACACTGGTCGTGGCTGGCAAGAGTCAGGTGGCGCTGGGTCAGAGTTGGATCCAGCAGCCCTGCTTGGCCCATCCTTGCCACGTCCCGATGCTGTGGAGCTTCATGTTGGTTTTAGCGCTGCAGTCATGAAATATTTGTGATAGATTTGAGGAGCTGAAGTCTACATGATGCTACAGAAGTAGTGAAGAAAACTAGAAGCCACCATTCTCCTTTTCCTGCACTGGTAGCACTCCAGGTATATTAAGAATTTCAGATATTTTTTTTTGTGTGTTTTTTTTTTTAAGTGAATTGAAGATAATTCTTTTAAAAATATTTCTTTCACTGCTATGTTCTAGGCTGTGTTTCTAGTACCTTTAGATTGAAACCGGCTTCTCTGGGCTTCATATCTATGAATGTGAAAGGTTAATACAAAAGACAAGAAGATCACAAGGTTTACTTTGTTATTCTTTTAAAATTAATTTTACCTGAAAAAGTCTTAATTTTTATTAGAGAACATGGACCCGCATCTCTTCTTTTTTCATCAAGTATAGATATGCAATGATAGTGTGTGCCCCACATCATCACTTCTCTTCAGTATGATCTTTCTCTTTTTGATTGAAGGGCAGATTTATTTTAATGGAAAAGATCCTGAACACAAAGCAATTTTCAAATTGCAGTGATATGTGACAATATAAAAATTTATGACTCTTCCAAGCTAATTGCAGAATCCTTTGCTCTAGAATGAGCTATAGAAAGTAGTGTTAGAGGGAAAACAAGATGACTTAAAAGGATGCATATGTTCATACTAAATGATCAAAACACAGCAATCTTCATAAAATAAGGAGTTTTGTTCATCTCAGTTACAGTTTTCTTGGGATCAGCCTTGAATCCATCTATGATTTATACATTTGTATTCACAGAAACAGAACTTGAGTTATGAAAATAAATGGATATAAACACACAGTGGGAACATGTAGTCCACTCATTCAGCAGCTATTTTGTTCTTACTAATGGAAAGAGCAGGGCAGTGCTACAAAAAGGAAAAAAAAAAAGCTTAAAAATTGTTGGTTTTCCCTCCTCAAAGCGCATAAGCACACAGTTCAGCCCCTTGGGACTTTCTTAAAGCTCAGCTTTGATATGATTGAATTTTCATATGCATAGTAATGAATCTTTGAGGCATGCATGTTGCACATATGTAGTGCAAATGGCACTGGTTTAGCATTTCTAGCAGTAAGCAAAGACAGACTGTTCTGCACATGCTCGGGAATGAGGTGTTGCTTCCCTCTGCAAGCCCTCTGCCTCATTCTCCGTGCATCATGTAAGTGTGAACCAGGCTGTGCATGCTTTTAAAAGCATATTTATCCGTCCACTGAATGAGAGGACAGGGTTCAGTTCTACGTGTTTTGGCAGCTTGCCTTGAGTAAAGCACTGACTTGCTTGTCAGCATGATCTCTTCTCTGCAAGTCTGAAATTACTATAGTGGAGATCTCTTCAAGAAATTGCAGACTCAATGTGTTTATGATGCAGCAGGAAACTTTTATTCTTGGCCTTTCATTCTTAATGAAAACAGCACTGGGGAAAGTAATGCATCTGATGGGGGAAGAGCTCCTTTACTTTTCCTTTTGCACAGTGCAAGGTAGTTTCCAGAATTGGGGTTTTTTGGTTTTCTTTTTTTTCTGTATGTTCCTACAGAAAACATTGCATTTCTTCTTGACAGTCTGAAAATATACTAAACTGGATATTTTGCTGTAAAACAAGGTTTATGGAAGCAGGGGAGAGAACTGTATGTAAAACGACTAACAGAAATTCAAATTGCTAAGCCTAAGCAGGCATTACCTTAGTTCAATTAATTTTCAGAACTATCAGAGAGATTTAGGCTGTGTCAAAGATTAAAAAAAAATAAGTGACAGATGTGTTGCCATCTTGTATTTGACCTTTTTGCTTTCATAGGACTTTCTTTCCTCCTTTCAGGTTTTTGGGTTTGGTTGGTTTGGGTTGGTTTTGTTGTTGGTGGTTTGTTTGGGTTTTTTTGTTTGGTTGGTTTTTTACTGCAAAACTCTAGTGTTTGGTGAAGTACAGTCACAGTACTCTGGATGGCCAGCGCAAAGAGCTGTGGGCTGGCAGACTGTCTTTCCAGTGTGTCACTCCAACAACAGCTGAGTGAAAAATGGCCAAATGAGGCTTCTGTTGGCCTGACCTGTCAGGGCTGGTACATACTGCAGAGCTTGCCATATTTGTCTTTTCTTTTGGCTTCAAAATGAGAGAGGGGAGCCTCCCTCCCATCCAGTACATTGGGAATTCCCTGGGAGACTCGGGATGCTGTTCTCCATCTCAAAAAAGAAAGGTTTGTGTTTCTCTCTATCCTTTGGGGCTTTAGGTTGCCCAGCAGGCAGAGACTGAGCTGTGTCTTTTACTGTGTACCTCTGTCGTAGGAGGAGTACTGGGTAGATGCTTGCTTTCTTTTTCAAACATCATTTTCCCTGTCATTCTTCAAGAAGGAGGAAAGGAGAGAGGAGATGTCAAATGGTCATGTTTTATCAGACCTGTCATTCTTAAATTTCAGTTTGTCATGCAGTCAGGTAGCAATAAAGATACCATCTGACTCACATAACCAAATACTACATGTGAGTTGAACAGTATGGGATGCCCAGCAAAACTGAAAGTTGTTCTTCCAGACCTTAAAGTTCCTGTTATTCTCCAAAAGACTAAATTTACAATGTATACTATTAATAACCAACTCCTGTGGCGGGGAGAGAGAATGGGTGTAGGTCAGAACTGAATGATGGAAAAGTTAGGAACCAAGGAAGGACTGGGAAACCAGGAGTTTGCTGTCCTCTCTCCACACTTTCACCAGGGTGCAGCCAAATGGTGATGCTGCCTCATGTGTCATCTTACAGGTAAAGAGGAAAACTGCCTAGTCTTAAAAGTATACCTTATATTTTGGTGGTAGTACTAAACTGCTTAGCTGCATAAAATGTTTCTCTAATTGTTTAAATAAATAGAGAGTTTTTAAAATGCTCTTTAGGAATGCTTGTAAATGTCTGTGCTTGGTTTTGTCCCCATTGCTATCTTCCAGACATCCCACTCCTCGCCAAGAAAATGGCTTTTTAACAAGAAGAATCCTCTGAAAATTACTTTCTGAGGGGGTCCTGGCCACAGCAGCTGCAACAAATTGCAACTGAACTTCAGTCCCAATTGTTTTTTATTGCTAAAAGGATAAGTGACCAAGTGAATACTTGTATTATAGCTTCATGACAATTTATTAAGTATCAAATTGTAGTGTGTGATGTTGTTTAACCAGAAGATTAAGGTTTTCTCTGTGGAGGGAAATTTCTCTCAGACTTTGTACTGCTGCTTAAGCTGAAAAAGGCTGGGAAAGTCTTGCCAATCCCAAACTGTTCTGTGGTTAGGCTGACTTAGGGTTTCCTTCTGCTGATGCCTTGGTGCTGGGGCCCGTTCCGTGATGCAGCACAGGCAGAGTTATAACCAGCACGAGGCAGCCGTTCAGAGGAGTCACGGCACTGAAATCGAATGCGTGCTGATCCGCTCCCCTGTGGTGTAAACAAGGCTGCGGGGGGCATTTTCTGAGCAAGATGTTTTTGAGTAGCAGCATAGCTTCAGCATAACTCAGATTATGCTAACTGGGAAGCGTTTTTGGCATGATTTTCCAAATAAGCAGCACAGGGTCCAGGAAGGTCAAGGAAGGAGGGAACAAAACCTTGGGATGGTACAGGCTGCTTCCTTGTGTCTTTGAGCAGCATTTGCCAGCTGGAAAGAGTTGTGGGTCTGCTTGCCTTCCCCTCAGCCTCTCTGCTCTATATTTGAGGCCATTAGGGAGGATCCCTCTTCCTCCAGGCATGCTGGCCTCACTGTCACTGCTCTAGGTTTGGAATTTGGGTTTGGTTTTGTCCATTACAGTCACAAGGATGACACCTTTTCCTAAACACTGTCCTCTTAAGTTATCAGTGAAGGGTAGATAAGAGAATCTTTTTTACAGGCACACATGTGCACTGCATGTGTGAAGGGAACTCTTAAACTGTTTATGAGTGCACAAAGCCCCACGAACAAAGAGGGTAGAAAAAAATGTTGTCATTTTAAGCAAAAATATGTTTTAAGACCCTGTTAAAAAATAAAGCAGAAAGAAATAGCAAATGGGCTGCAGATTGTCTGTGTAACAGGGATTAGCACTCTGGAAATATTTCATTTTTCTGAACAGGCATGTCCCACAGACAGTCCCAGTTAGTTGGGATACCACTCAACAGTGGAGGGGGTATCTATTTTCAGACTCTTGTCTCAGAGAGTTACCCACAACATCCTTCTCCAATAGGAGCAAACAGATGAGTGGGACAGCACAGTCTTAACTCTGTTTTAAGGGGCTTAGATGACAAGAAGTCAGTGCATACATTGTAGGAATAGATATGATATGGGGTATGAGTTCTAGGTCTGGGGTGCAGTTGTTACTCTTGAGTTTGGTGAGACTATTTTACATCTAAAAGGTTAGAACAGAAGGGTAAAGGATGGCTGAGAGAAAATACATTATCTTCTGTAACAGCTGTGTGATAACTTGTTTGGAACAGCTTTCAGGTACACCAAGGGTAACATCCACAATGGTGGTGAGAATTCAGTACCCCCCCAAAAAAGGAATGTAACTCACTCCCCTCCAGCACTGTTTTCCAGCAGATGCACCAAACAAATTTGGTCATAGACACAAGTTCATGCTGCCCAGAAATGCTATACTTCAACTCCTAATTCTAAAAATGTGCTGTTTCATTGCCCTTCTTATCCAAGGAGTGCCACACACTTCTGCACAGAAAGCCATCTCCAAGGTTTGGCCCTGTTTATGGATAGGATGAATTTGAAGTGTGTTTGTGTACCTAGGTCCCTGAATGTTTTCCGTGGGAATTAGGTTCTGTGTGCATTTAGGGAGTGAGATTGTGGCCTTTTCCACGCAGGAGAGAAATTCAGCTCAGAGGAAATTGTCTGAGACTCCTGCAGTGCAATGTGTGCTCAGGGGCAAGGACCTCTCTTCTCTTTCATCACCTATGTAAGACAGGTTGAGTTTGGTCATTAGAATAATTTGTAATAATTATTATTATAGAAAAGTTAAATCAGAATAATTTATGTTGTTCTATCAACGATGAAATAATTATGTGAAAGATCAGTGATGGATCTGTATCTAATGTACAGACACAGTTACTCTGGCCTTTCTGCATGGGTTTCAATCTTCATGAAGAGTAATCCTTTTCTTAAACCAGCATTAGTTCTTTTTTTGTGTGTGTGAAACTGTACAAGGATGAAGAGATGTTGCAAGCAGAGCTGTAGTGCTTGTCTTTAATGAGCCTCTTCCTGACCCACCCTATGTAAAACAGTTGACACATCATGTGTTATGCAGCTGGGATGGCTACCCTGGCACATGTATCTGATATATGAACATATTGCCTTTGGCCTTTTGGAAGCACTGGTCCCATGCTGTTCTCTGGAGCTGTGTTTAAGTAATTTCCCAGATACTGTGGATATAGTGGCACTAGGAGCAAATGCTGAAGTGGAATTCACTAGTTCCGATTTAGCTGATTCTATGAAAACTGATTGCATGACAGAGACTGACACTCAGTTTCTGAATTTTATTTTTTCTTTCCTTGGTTTGACCTCCAGTGCTCCTTCTGTCTGTTGGTCAGTATTTGGTTCTCAATTGGTAGTGTGTGTGTGTGTGTGTGTGTGTGTGTGGTTTATTTAGGGATTTTGAGGGGTTCTTGTTTTACTTTTGCGATTTAGCCCTTTAAATTTTAATTTTAGCCCTTGACCAAAGGGCAAATGAGTTTCTTTGAGATAGAAGCTGGAAGTCTTGAAGGGCTACTTAGGTGGTGCAGGGCTGCAATTCAGCCAAGGTGATCCACACTGCTGACACAGTATGAGCAGGCCAGGCCAGCCAATGAACGCAGTTCATGCACTGTCAGTGGTACAACGTGATAACACGTATGAGGTTGAGGCTTCTCTCTTCCTCCCAGTCTACCTCCCAAAACAGTCTCTCAATACTAAGCCTTAATCATATTTGTAAGTACAATATTAAACTTAATGTTTCAAAACAACACACTCTTACCAGCCTAATGACAGATCAAAATCAAATTACACCATTTCAGCTCTTAAAATGCTTGTGCCAGTGAAGCTATAGCTTAAGTGCAAAAACTAAAGAAACTGAACTGCCAGGAGATGACCCATTTCATAACTGTTTAGAATAAATAGTAACTGATTGAAAATAAGCAGGACTAAACTGCCAGGTTTCACAATGCAGGAAGGCTATAAGCAAAGTTTCACATAAATCTTTCAGGACTGATGCTGTTCAACTTATTGTCAAATGTTCTGGAAAATGGGGGACTAATGTGGCACAGAAGTTTCTAACAAAATATATTCACAACTTAAGAACTTCAGTGGACCACAGAGAGTTGCAGTAAATGGCAGTCTACTGAGCATCTGAGAAATAAATCCCATGGGTAAAATTCCATTTCTAGAAGTATAAAGCAACATACATGTCATAACATGATGGCAGATAAATACATACAGTACCTGTAATTTAGAGTCAACTTAGCTATCTTTAATGGTGAGGCAGCAGCAGAGACACATAAATTGAAAACTAAAAAATAAAAAAATTAAAATCCAAGTGGAATATCAGGAACTGAAAACAAAACAGAGGACATTTTTAGATTGATTCTAATTTCATGGTGCTGAATAACTGTTGAAATATATAAAGACCATCAGGAATAACTGGAGAAGGACAGAAGGGATGATCAGAACAGCAAAACTGCTTTAACCCAGGAGAAAGTAAATAGGATGCAAAGACTGAACTTGGGAAAGGGATGCCCATGGGAGAAGAGGACAGAGAGATATAAAGTGATGAAGAGTCAGGAAAAGGTGAGTGGGGAACAATCACTCAGTATTTGCTGTAGAAGAAGAGCCAAGAGCAGACAGTGTGCAATTATTAGACAGCCAGGAACTACTTTTCTGTGTTGTATAGCTCATTGCCACATGATGCTGCAGGAGCCATATGGACCTGCTCAAATGGAGATGAGACAGATGCAGAGACAAGAGGTTGCAGTGGTAGGTTCTAAACTCCCAGCTTCAAACATATCTAAACTGAACACAGTGGTCAAACTTCCAACTTCAGATGTGTCTAAGCTGCTGTTGACGGAAGCTGGGAAAATGCATCTGGTAGAAGTCCTTCTGTCCTTGTCTATGATCTTCCTCCTATGAGTATTTGCAACTAGCAGGATGCTGGCATAATCACTTTGCTCTCATACATTATGGCATCTTTTATGTACTTATTTAGTTTATCATTTTTATCAACATAAAAATCATTAACAATTTATCAGTATCATAAGTAGCCCAGCTTGTTAAGTCAGTTTATCAGGAAACTTAAGCACATCTGATTCAAAGTAAACATTTGGGTTGTTTTGTTTACCTCAGTTAGGATGTGTATATAAAGATACTAGGCAAAAATTTATCTACTTAGCTGAACTTGATCCTTGGGTCTATAACAGTGGGCAATGATTTTTACATCCTCTCTAATGCCCATGGATATCAGTGTTAATATTCCCACGAACTCAAGTGAGGCTTTGTTATCCAGTAAGACTTTTAGTTAAAATGTTAAATAGTCCAGAGGGATCACTGCAGTAGAGGGAAAACATGACTATACTGAAAAGGAAATAAAAAAATGAAGAAATAGACAAAGAGGCCTAGGACAGATTACAGAGTATGTAGGATGCACAAGTCAGGGAGACTTCAAATATTGTTGCTACCATTTAGTCAGCTGCAGAAATAAATACCCTAAATTTTCAAAACAGGGCCAGATTTTCAAGTCATTTATCACTCAGAATGAGGGGTTTGGTTTTTGGGAGGTCTTTTTTCTTTACTTTGTTACTTCTTCAAGCATTTTTTTTGCTCATGAATAAATTCCTCCCTCACATATTATCATTGTACACAAAGCTGAGTATCTTCAAACTTTTCAAAAGTCCAGTGTTTCCAAAGTTGTTAGGAAATTATCTCACATCAGGGAAGTACAAGGCTGGTTGGCTCTGTCGGCAAATAGATACAGAAAGCTAAAGACAAAGGGCAATGCAGGATTACAGTCAAACAACCCAAGAATTTCCTGTTTTATCTTTCAAGTCCATTTGGCCAGGGATTTTAGGACCGTAAATAAAAGTCACAATGTTATAGGTGCTGGCATGTGTGTGTGGTGTCTTTCCCTACGTGTATGTGTGTGTGGGTCTTTCCCTGCCTTTGCCAGATCCTCCTCTGCATCAGGCAAAAGTGGGAGTTTGCAGAGTGTAGAAAATACCATGTTTCCTCTGTTGCTTTCCCCTAGCAGCAGCCTCTGGTTACCATCTCTCACTTAATGAATATTGATAGTATTTAAAAAAAAGTAAATTAAACCCCTCCTTTGATCTCCTCTTCCACCTGCAAACTGCAAACCAGTTAAAAGTCATGGTTAACACAC
>JAWWEU010000125.1:25573615-25608474 GCA_035583155.1 Acropternis orthonyx | reverse complement strand
CTCAGCATCTGAGATCTGACGGGATCAGATGGCAGGGAGGCATTTAACTGCCCAGGGGACAGTCCCCACTGAGACTCAAACTCTTGGCCTTGGGATTCAGAGTTCAGAGTGCTAACCATTACGCCACGGGACCACCCCTGTGAGGTAGAGGTAAAACAATAAATCTCATCTCTTTTACATCTTCCAGGAAACACTCTAGAAAAAAAGCTAAGGACGGGAATCTTAATTTGCTGTAATCACATAGCCATGATCAATGTCTGGTTTCAGCATGAAGTTTGAGGAGAGCTCTGCTCTAAGAACTTTTTGGCAGTTGTTAAATAGACTAAGTTCTTCTGTAAAATACGTTTTAGGAAATCAAGTTATTCATGTAAAATATGCTTTCATGCATTTCATGGGTATCACTCAAACGTAGTACTTTTTTTTCCTACTTGCCTGGTAAATGTGGCCACCTTGACTTGTGTTTGTACCTTCTGTATAGTGGAGACAATTGTGGCAGACATAGTCACTTATATTTATTACATCTGAAAGGAAGGGTCCAAAATTCAGAAAAAAAGAAAGAATGATGCAGTTAAATGGATTAGTGCTGAAAAAAATTACTTGTGTACTGCGTACTTCATATATGGCCTTGCCATAGCCAAGACTTTTAAATATCCACTGCCTTGAGTCTGTCTGCGTAAAGGAAATTAAAAAGAAAAGACAAAAGGCAGACAAAACCAATGAAATAAAGCCCTTATAATCTTTTCTGCCCTTGTTGGTCTTGCTTATGTAGGCTATCTAGCAGTTAAAGAACTGGTCATGTAGAATTTTAGGAAAGCGTAGCACCTAGACGCTGCCTCTGGGCAAGGTTATAGTGCAAGTAATACCAACAAGAGGAGTTCAGGTATGGGTTGACTCTGTGTTTGCACTCTGAGGCATCTAAATGCGAAAAATGCTTGCTAACGAGGCATGGAGTACTCTGGGCACTCCAGCTCATGCAAAATAAAAGTTGTCAAGAAGGTGGTGCAATATTACCATGGTTGCTGTTTCTTTGCCTTTCCTATTAAGTATCAGATATACACGGAAGTTTTCATTACAATAAAGTTGTGTGAACTAAAAAGTAGTATCAGGTTCCTGCATCTGGCTTAACTTTAGAAGTGGAAATATAGTAATGGGATAAATGAAAGGGCCACCCACTATAAAATGTGGGTGACCAGGATAATGAAAAAAACCCTTTAATTGGTATTTATTCCAAAGGCTGTTACAAAGAAATTGCTCTCAGTCTGATGTAGTGCCAAACAGAGAGCATTAAACTTCTTAATGACTTTTTGTTGACCAACATCCAAGACATCTAGGAACAAAGAAGAGATTCCATAACTCCACATAAAGAATATTATTTTCAGACAAGAAGAGAGTACTTGAAAACATAAATTGAGAGGATAGGACTCAAGTCTGAACTGCAGAACAACTTGTTTTGAGGGTAGAGAACAGATTTATAGCTAATTCAGTGTTAATAGCCAGAATTCTAGATAATTGCATGATGACAATGACTAGAACAAGATAATGTCCATTCTGACTTAATTCAGAAACTATGTAGGATTATTCCTCTTTCTTTGAAGTTTTTGGGTTTTTTGGTTGGTTTTTTTTGGTTGGTGGGGTTTGGTTTTTTTTAAATTATTTTTTATTTTTTGGCTACCTGTATCAAAAAGTGACTGTCCCCTATAGTGAGCCTGGAATTTTTTCCCCTTTCTTTTTTCCTTTATTTCTATGAAATTCCATTTTTTTTCTAAAACTTTTTTCTGAAATCCTACTGTTGTGTCTCTTCTGTGTTATGGTCCCAGCACTGAAGGAAGCCTTGCTTCAAAATGGAAAGGGGCCCATAAGATTGAGAAGAGGGTGTAGTCAGAGCACAATGTCTGGAATGAAAGATGGTCCCTCAGTGACTATTGCAGACTGAAACCAAGAGCAGTCTCTACTAACTCAAGGGCTGCAGACATAAATGTAGTCTGAAGCCACCCTGTTCTTGCCTCCTGGATTGCATGTGCTCAGCTCTCTCTTCTGAGAATTGGGGTCTGGGTTTGTTTGAATTAATAGTGAAGTCATTACACTATGTAAATATGTTAGTGTTCATCTGGTTTTACTCACAAGTTATTCTTGCCTTGCTGTGCTGTTCATGTTTTCTTGTTTGTGCAAAATTAACCAGGAGCATTTTAAAAGAAAAGGGGAAAAGGGGTAAATAGTGTTGAAACCTTGATTGCTATGTTGTTTACCACAGGCTGAAGTTTGGTAGGCAGTTCTAACTTAATCATATAATAAGACTACAATGACATTTTTAATGAAACTGGTAGGGGTCCTTTCCCTTTCTGTCATCTTTGGCCTTCTTTGAGTAAACTGATAATTTGCCTTAATAGCCTAGTATTAAAGTTTTTCATTTTACTCTTACTGAGGAGTCAGCTAAGCAGCAATACGAGTCTAAGCACTGCACAGAGGCTGGCTGTGCCCTCAGGGGGCTGTGCCCAAGTGCTTTTCCAGGACAGTTGTGTTTTTGCAGGTAGTCCCACTGCAGAAGTACTGCTGGCTTCTCATAAAAGCATAACTGCTCCTAAAATGAGTCGAGATGAGGAGCCACACTCTCATATTGTAATTCTTCCTCTTGCTACAAAAAGGAAAGCCCCAAGTTGCATTATTGACTCATCCTGTTTCTCAGTCTTACTCATGCAGATCGATTGTCAGAACTGAAGAAATATTAACTTTTTTTTTCTTTCTTTCTTTTTCCTTAAAACTCTGGCCACATGTCTGAATCCTCTGTGGTGTATGAGGCTAGGCAATGGGAGCTGGTGCAGGTGCCCCAAAGTTGTTTGTTTCTTCTGATATTAAATCTGGACTGACTGATTTTTGACATCTGATTTCAGTTGGTGCTTTGGAGTTCAAAAGGCTTGGGCCCTCTCAGTTCCCCTTGCAATGGAGCAGTCATAGCCATGGCATTGCAGAGGAGCTCATGTAGAGCAGGAAAAGAGGGAAGATGTTTGGAATATCAGATGACAATGGTGGTTTCTGATGCATAGAGAAATAACTGGGGATTGAAAGAGGCATATGAGCCAGGTGTTCTCACATAAATGATCAGGGAAGGAGTCAATAATGCTGACATTTGGTAACAATGTTAGACTGCAGTCAGGAGTCTGCTGAGGTGGAGACTGCAGTTCATCCTTCTCAGACATATGGCATCTGGCTGTCTCTCTGGCTGACATGAACTCATGTTTTCAGGGCTGTCCCTTTAAATGTGAGAACCAGAGAAAGTGCATTTTGAAAAACGGTGTCTTAAATGCTTAATGTATTCTGCAATGTAAAGTGTATTCTGCAAGGAATACCCCTAAGAGTAATTTCCAGGGTGAGGATTGCAGATGCTGCACGAATGTTTATAACCTGGGAGTATTCTCTCTACGTGCACTGTAGAAGACAAAGTTTTTGCACTGACTTCAGTAAGACAGGTTTTCTTCCTCATTTGGCTAGATTTTGTGAATGTTTAAAAGCAAAGGCAGTTTACTTGCTTAGTAGGTATAACAGAGAAGGTAGACCTGTGATCTCATTTTTCTGGCTCTGAATACATGCATGCAGAGATGGCTCTCAATAAAACCTCCACTTTGAAAGTGTGTCATGATTTGGGGATGTTCAGACCCAGGTGTTAAATAATAACTTGCTGCCAGTTCCCAGCAGTGTTATTCTACACCCAGCCATGATATCTGACTATCTACCTCTGGTTTAATGCCTGGTACTTTAGGGGCTAGCTGTTTTCATCTGGATAGTATTCCTAGATTAATAATAAGCTCCATACTTCTAGAGTTAATAGATCCAAAAAGAAAACTGCTTTTAGGAACCCACTGTTCATCCATTGCAGTAAACTTGTTGATCAAAAAGCCAGATGAATCTCACTCTGGAACAGATGATAAATAACCAATTAGAGACAAAACTAAAAAGCAAAACCATCAGAAAAAGGTGGGGGGAAAGGCAGAGATAAAAGTGCAAGAGCAGTCTGCTGAAAAGGCTGAACATAGAACAAAGTGCATGTTAGCAAACCTGCACTCTTTGAGCAGCCTTTGGTGATGCACTCGAAAATGATGTAAAATCAAGACCTAGAGGCTTCCTGTCACATTGATTTAGTACTACATTTTTTATTTCAAAGATTACCTAATGTTGTTTTGACGCTGTGTTGTAATGCTGCTGCTGGTAGTTCACCAGACAATATGAATCATACACATTGAGACAGAGTCTGCAAAATTTGAGGTCAGACTGACACCCAGATTTTTTTACCTTCTTTTATCATGTCTTCTGTAAGCTACCAGTGCTATGGAGCAGGAAGCCACCTTCAAAATCAAGCAGTGTTGTTGGCTCATGGTCTCTCTGTTGAGAAAACACAGCTATGTAATCTCATGGTCACAATATGAGATAGAGAGGTAAAAACTGAGCATCTGTGTATGTACACTGTGCATGGGGCAGGAAACATAATATGCTTCCTTTGAGATGGCAAGATTTAGCAGGGTGATGCCAGTATGGATCTAAAGTTGATAATTTGCCTTAAAGATGGGATAGAATAGGCAGATTCGTAACTGTGCTGCCATGGGGACAACAGTGTATATGCTGTGTTCTGGAGACAGTTTGCTGCTGTTCTGTGATATAGACAACATACATCTGTGCATATTTTGGGCATAGTGTGCTGGCCTTTAAGTTACTCAGAAATATAACTCATTTCAGGTTTTACGTAGATGGGGAATTGAAGGTGAATGAAGTTGGATAAACTTGTAAGGTGAATTATTTTAAGTGCATTAAACCTTTGAGTTTATACTTTCATGTCACATCTAAAATGCACTAAATTAAGGCAAATTTAATTGAGATAGTAATATCTACCGAGCAATTTAACTGATCCATTTGCAGTCTCTCAGATTACCTTCCTCCATATATCCTTCTGAAGCCAAGCCAGCTTTTAACAGATACTACCTCCTCCCAGTAGGACACAAAATGTAGGTGGTTCTGTAAGAGAAAGTGTAAAAAATTGTTTGTTGAAATCCATCATGTGGGCTGGGAGATCACATAGGGGTGCAGTGTGAGTGAAACTTATTTCAGGGAAGTAGTTGGAGGGTTTTTTTCTGTTGCACTGGAAGAGTTGCCACTCACACTGACTACACTGCATGAAACAAGGCAATACAGCTCCCCTGTTTCTTTGAAAGTGTTTAACTCTCTCTACCAGATGCAGCTACACATCCCCCCTAAGCACAGCTCCCTGCACAACTGCCTAGCTCGATGCTGTTTTTCCATGCCATTACTGTTGGGACAAGGAAAACCTGAGACAGGACCCATGGGAGTCCTGCAGCCTGTTGGTTCAGAGGGACCTCAGTGAGTTTTGTTTTCTGGTTGTTAAGATCTGAGTTTTCTTTGGCTCTAGCAAATCACGAGAGCTGGACTACTGCACGTTTTAGAAATGTTCCTTCCCTGGTGGTCTAGCAGTGGCTTGAGAATTACTTTGAAACATGACTATTTATTGTTTAATGATGCAGGCTTCTGGGGCCATTATCCTCACAGTTTGAACGAATGATCTTTGGAAGCTGAGATATATGTACCCATGATATAGCACTCTGTGAATCAGACCTCATGTAACAGCACTGTTGTGTTAAGTTGAAGAGTTAAAAATAAATTATTTCTAGAAGCAAGTACCTGTGCTTAATCTAGAGGCTGAAGGTGGTGCTTTTTCTCTCTGGGTCTGTCAGAGAAGTGGGTCATAGATGTACTATTTTAACAAGAAGGAGGTTCAGTGAGAAAAATTGAATCATTAAACTTGTTATGGCAACTGAAAGAAGTAAATCTGTTTCATTGCCACTACTGTGAGTTTTGCTTTCAGGAATGGTCTGTGCCACAGCAGTCACTGAGAGCTGAGAGTTTCTGGTTTCTCAGTCCAAGACAGGATCCATGTCTGGAGCTGTCTGAGAGCACAGCACGATTTCCTCTGTGGGATAAATTAAACATGGCTTTCTGCTTGCGCACAGTGAGATCCCTTGCTATCATCTATGCCTATGTTGAGCTAAGAATAGAAAAAAGCAACATCAGCAGTGCTGTGGGAAAACTACATTGTTCCAGATGGCTTCTGATAAACTCTTTTCTCATTTGGGATTAATAATAAAATAGTAGTAAATAACAGTCATTTCTCATCCACATCTTAACCTTCCTGTTTGTTAAGCAGCTAGGAGAAAACTAGCCTGAAGCTTGTCAGTTAGATGTGGATTTGTCTAGATACAGGTGAGAAGCCATCTCAGTAGTAGTTTAATTGCTTTGCAGGAGAAAAAAAAACAACCCACAAAGAGCTAGGAGTTTGTTCATTTATTAAGAAGCTTTGAATACCTTTTTTACCCCCTCCATTTTTCTTTATCACATTCATGGTGTTCTCTTCTTTCCATTGTTACCAAGGGTTGTATCCTGAGAGATCCTGTTAGGTCTTCTCTTTGACTTTCATAGAGAGGAACTTTATTCTGTCTTCAAAGTGGCGAGTGGGACAAATCTCACACGTGATGTATTCATTTAGCTCTACAGTTGCATGCAACTGTCCTACCAATGTTGATCTGTTAAAAGCCAAAACAAATTTGAGATCCCCACTCAGAATTAGGCCCAGCTGGGGAGCCAAACAATGACTTACATTCTTTGTAGTTAGTCTTGACAGCAGGCTATTTGGATATAGCATATGTTTGCATTTCCTAATTAAGTGGCCTGCTTTTATTTTGGATGACTAATTCTTTAGATAAAGAAAAAAAGCAAAAGACTGTGACTATTTCATGTTTGCTCTATGGGGACCAAGTCCTTGCTCAGAAAGATGGTTCTGTTCTGTCCAAAGCAAGATGGAAAGGAGAGACTCTCACCATGATTGAGCCAGTTGGTTGCTTCACTGTGCCTGATGGCTGTGGAATATTAAGCAACATGCCCAAGACTAAAGGGCAAACAAGATCTATTGTTCATCTGTTAAGTAGAGGTTGGAAAATCTGTCCGCTTGCCTACAGTTCAGGACAGTTTTGATCATCTAGCTAGCATATTGGCTGTAGAGAGGTCAGCTTCCACCTCCTTTACAGTCATGTTTTTAAAATTTACAGGAGTATAATTAATTGAAAACATTTTTCCTTAAGTTACAAGTGAATAATAGATTGAGTTGAAGTACCAATTCATTTGTGATAAGGTGTCTCACAGGCATGGTGTGAATGTAGAAGATTATTTTGACAGCAGAAAAAGACAATTCTGTTGTATGTGGTAGCATAACCTAGTGGCACAGGATATTAATAACCAGGGATAGTAGGTACAAGACTGGGTAGTAGCCTAAGTTTGATTTCTAAATCACTGGTACCTAAGAAGTGAGACCATTCCTGGTATAAGGTGTGTGTGTACATTTTGTTGAGTCACTTGTCCCACCTTTGCAAAATAGCTATTGCCTCTTTGCCAAGCGAGAAAGGATGATGGATTGACCTGATAGCTCTGTAAAGTTCTTCTGGGTGTACAACTTGTTGTGGCTTTTCTCCTGTTGTTCAACTCAGTCCCCAGTATCACCACGGGATCATTGCATGCACCAAAGCTGGTGGAGTGTCCAATACAGTAAGTGCAGTGATACTGTCATTTTTGTGGTACATGAGACTTCATCTGTCTTACTGAGTGCTGCTCTGCATCCACAGTAAAAGGGTGACGAACAACCTCCATGCTTTCTTCAGCTGGGAGTGGTAGTAGCCATGATCTCCTGCCAGGACGGACGCTGCACTTGGACTTTATGATGTGTTTAAAAAAACCCTAAGTTAACTCCTTCTGGGGGAATCACTGCTCATATCTGTTCCACCAAAACACTTATTTAGGCACAGCTCCTTCCTCTCAGTGTTGAAAGTGATTCTGAAGCCGGCAGTGTCTAGGACTGCTTGTGCTGGGTAAGTGATGATACAGCCTAGGTAAAAATGCCAGTGGCCCTTCCTGCCTCTCACTGACACAGTTTGCTAGTATGGTGAAGGGCAGCTTCAGCATAAAAACAAATGAGACATTGTAATATGAACAAATGAGAGCCTGGTGATTAAGACACTGGCTGGGAATATTGTCTTCAAATATTTTCTGAAGGTCATGTTGAAATTCAAGACTGTCTCCCAAAGCTCAATAAAGTGTCTACCATCAGTCTCCTCACCCTTCAACACATTACAATGTCTGTCTTACTCTCACCCTGGAGTGCTTCTCCATTATGTTTTATAGTGCTAGACATAGAGACTCGAACTATTTGACTTCTTAGCACAACAATCTCGCCACTTAATATTGCTACAGTTTGCAGTGAAGCTCTGTGGTTCATATAAAATATGTGTGATAGCAAATGACTCCAGCAAAAATATCAGGAAAACCTCATTGCACTGAGAAAAGGTGCTAAGTGAGATCAGCTCTATCAAAAGGGGAACACAGACATAAACCTCACTGCTGCACACTTCTCAAATCATCAGCATCTAGACAGTCAGTTCCTTACTCAGCCTTCCTGTGAATTTGATGTTCAATAGCCTGGAAGGACTTGTTCAACTATAAAAATCCACAACTTTTCTCCTCTGTCATCTACATCATTTTCTTTGAGTATTTCTATCTTGCACTCTTGGAATTTTGACTATAAATTCAGGAAGGGAGATTCACGTTTTCTCTCTCAAAAAGAGAAGTTTAACATTTCTGTGTTGCTGTGACCTGACTAGCAAAGGTTAGTCTTGGTGGACTGACACAGGCAACATCAGCAGATCACCAGCATCATGCACAGCACGAGCAGCATCCATTTCAATATCTAGTCTGAATCCTCCAATATTGCAAAAAAATCCAGTATATATTTTGTGTACATTTTTGGACAAGCACTCAGCAGAATCTTTTATACAAGGATACAGAAGTAATTGGAATGACGGAGGAAAAAACACATCAGTAAACAATGCTCTTAATCAGGCAACACATTCTGAAAATGTGACTCATTTTCACAGGCAAATCTCGTTTATGTCATGCTATGAATGACTTGATTGCCTGTAATCTGGGATAAAAAATATTAATTAAGATTGTTTAAATGCAGCTTCAGGGAGTGCTACATATTTTATCTCAGTTTCATCTGGTTTCCCATGATATCAAAGCTGTGTTTAGTGGATAGAGCTTTACAACCAGAAAATTATATGTATAGCTGAAGAATGTGAAGGGATGATGTACATTATAGAATTAGTTATCATTGCTGGGAAGTAGAGCTGGTTTACAGCGTGCTTTTTCCCTCTCCATCTGGGACCAATCTGTGTCTTTGTGTTCAATATAGGAAATGTTCTCTGCATTTCTCTAAACGTAAAGGATGTGTTCCAGGCACTGTGTAGGAGATTTTGAAAACCTTGACTTATGCATAGACAATTGTTAGCACATACAATTTATTAATTTTTTTTTTACAACTATGTTTTCTTTATCCTGTATTTTTAAAAAAGCATACCTAGATTGGGTCAGCAACTGCCAACAACAGGAGAATTGTGGATGCGTTTTCCCTCCTGTTAGCCAAGGCTCTGTACATGCGATGTTCTTTCATTTCATTTTTGTGTTTTAGTGATGAATGCTACACAGTGATGGGAATTACTTTGCTTGGAGCAGGAGTTATTCCAATTAATGTCTAGTGAGCAGGAAACAGACACAAGGCTATGCAGGCATTTTTGTTTCAAGTTCCCTGTGACTGACAGCAAAGCTATCAATGGATGATGGTTTTGGAATATAAAGACAGTTGTTGGCATTGGGCATTTGAAAGAGGGTTTTTCATGTAGATGGCTTGCAGCTGGTCTTTTGGGGTTTTGAATGGACTTGCTAGTTGTTTTCTGAGCTTCATCTAACACAGTGTGGGTTTTTTTATGTGCTGCAGTTGTTTGCCTTAGTTAGGTCAGTATTCTTACTTAATTTTTAAATTTAAAAAGTATCATCTTTATGAATGGGCTCTAGATTGGGAATAAAGGCTGGGTTGTGCTGCTTTCTTTAGCAATTTTCAATGTCAAGTTGTCTTTTGTTTACCATTCTGAAAGACAGAGCTTAGAGCTGACAATTAGATGCTTATCTCAAAATATTTTTTACATGTCACTCAGCTTAAAAGCCAAAAGTAAAACAATAGCTAGATATGGAATGTGGGAGCATTCATTACCACCATTCAGGATCAGGCAACTCCTTTTTTAAAAAGCTATTTGAGGAACCAAAATAAAACTGCAAGTAGGCTTCTTGCTGACAAGTTGCAGGTGTATACCACATGCCCATATTGGAAAAAAGATGTGGTTATGAAGGTTTTGATGACAGACAAGGGTCTAAAATGCCTTCATCTCCAGATTTTAGCTAGTCCATCTGTTTTTTATTTGCATTTTCCCCAGCTAGCAGAGTTAGTATTTTCCAAACTCATTATAACCATGCACAAGTCTATGTAAAACTATATTTTTTTGCATTGTAAGATCCTTGGATTAGTAAGGTATTATTTAAGTAAAGGAAGTCTTACTTTTATGGTAACTGTATCATAAATTCTAAGTAATTTTTATTTCTTTCCTTCTGGAAAAATGAGGGAAAGGAGTGATGAGACTGAGGAGAGAGTGCTTTAGTTCTTTGCTAGAGTAGGTAGAATCTGCTTATGCCTTAAGAGTACTAAAAAGGTGAGACCTTGCATTTATCTCTTCTTGATACTCCTACCTTACAAGATTTGGCTTTCTTTGATGTTCATCCTCTTGAGGATGAACTCAAGAAGAAATATTTGTTCTTAGGGCAGAAAGTCTTACACATATTTCAGATCACTCCAAACAGCTGCACACTGGAATAATTCTCAAAGACACATATTCAGAGGGAAGAAATAATGAGGCAACAGCACTTGGGAAATATCCAGCCAGCACTTCTTGGTATTGTAAAGTAAATTCTGACAAAGAAAGCAACTCATGAAGTCACAAGGGAAGTGGCATGGTTTCCCCTTCCATTACTGACACCAGAGAAACTTGTTTGGTTTTCTTATCAAACCTCTTGTTTCTTCTGTGATTCTCAACTGAATGACACAAAGACAGAGAAACAAGAGTTTCTCCATCAGAAAGAACATTTTTCAAAGCAAATTCTCAGTAGCCTCTAAGTTTTCTTTTCTGAGAACAATATAATCAAACCTTGATTTAAAATATTATTATTACAAAAGTAATCATCTTACACTGAAAATTAATCAGTTGAGCTTTTTGTTTGAACAATTTCTTGCAAGAATAATTTTGGAAACAGTAAAAGCAAAAGTTTGATTTATTTCAAATACTGGAGAAAATTAATTGAGGAAGTGTAAACATCATTTTGCAGAAAAGTGCTCCAAATTTATTGTCATCTTTTCTATCTAAACAAATTCCTCAAGTACAATTTTGAGGAATTGGGGAAAAAAATCTATTATTAATTTAATAGGCAGCCAAATTAGATTCAGACAGATAGCAGTTGTAGCTGTGTGGGAGTCAGCAGAAGGGATTCTGGAATCTGACTGTGTCTTGTTATGTCTCCTTCAAGCATCATGTATTTTGCTTTTGTCGGAAAAAACTTTTCTTTCTCTATCTTTATAGGAGAATGCACTCCTTTCACATATATTTTATTTTTTTGAAATTGTTTTTTTTCCAAGTCAGTTCTCCTGTAGGTTAATGCTGGTTTTGGTAAATAGAAATTCTTTACAGAGAGAGTAATCAGGCATTGGAATGGCCTGCTCAGAGAGGTTGTGGATTCACCCTTCCTGGAGGTTTTTAAACTGAGATTGGACGAGGCACCGAGTGCCATGACCCAGTAAACAGACGGGAGTTGGACGAAGGGTTGGACTCGATGATCTCGGAGGTCTTTTCCAACCCAATCGATGCTATGACTCTGTGATTGTATACACATGTATCTCCTTGCAGGGAATTATATATACAAGGCATTTTGTGCTCTATAATATATTCCATGCTGCATACCATAAGGTATTTTTTAGTAGGTGGCAAGTGTAAGGACTACACTAAAACCACAGGCAAAGTAAAGATTACCAAAGTGAAATGCTGACCGGTGATGTTTGCTCACTTCCAAGGAATCCCACTGATGTGGGCCAGTGCAGTTGCAAAGATGTTTGTACAAATGTGATGCAGATATTCACTGTGACAACAGTGAACTTACTATCCATCAGTGTGTTTGAAAACTGCCTAAAGGAAAAGGCCTCCTTGGAGTTTAAAACAAAATGTTACCTATTGGAAGGTGTGTTTCAGTATTTTTACTGATTTTTATGGCTCTATTGATTCTTCATAGTGGAATTTTAAGATCTTGTCTATGAATCAGAGGCCTGAATCCACAAAAAATACGAGATCTCTTGTGCCAACGTATGTTTGAGGCAAGGAAAGATGAAACCACGAGCGAGCTGATTGTATCTCCTTTATTCTTTAAGCTGATAAACAACAGTAATGTGAGCTTAAAGATTGCTCTATGGCTGTAGTGAAGCATCCCTAGCTGCATTTCCTAGCTCCCATGAATTGTTATTTCAACTACGGGTTTCTTCTTTTTTTGGAGGTTTTGGTTGTTTTTTATTTGCCTGCTTGGTTTGGTTTGGTTTTTTTCCTTGCAAAAAGGAGTTCTTCACTGTAAACCTTTCTTTTACCCACCAGGCCTATCCTTGTACTAATGATAAGGAATGTGAGGTTGGGCGATACTGTCACAGTCCTCATCAAGCAACGTCTGCATGCATGATGTGCCGGAGGAAGAAGAAGCGCTGCCACAGAGATGGCATGTGCTGCCCTGGGAACCGCTGCAACAATGGTATATCAGTCATTGGTTTTCCTTCGTAAAAGCAGCATTTTGATAGTATCTATTTCTCCAGGTGTTCCCAGCAATGGTATTTTTTTGGGGGGTGGTGACGCTTCTCTTTCTAACCCAAGAATATTTAATTTTCTACTTCATTCCACTCCACCTAATTTTCTTCAATAGTATTTCTATGTTTAGGGCTTATGTACTACCAGACTTTTTCACATTTTGTGGTGGGAAAACCCAAATATGTTGCTACTACATTCAATGTGGTTTGATTGACTGGGAGACTGGACAGAAGCCATATTTTAATGAAGAAAAAGAGACTTGATGAATCCTTGATGTACTCTCCCTGAGCAGAGTTATAACCATGCTGTTTGCATTCCCACCCTCTCCTCTGGAGACTGGAGAGAGATGTCTACAAGGACATCTTCAGGTGCTCAGACCATAAAGCCAGAGTGACAGTGAGACTGACAGACAACTTCATGAGAACTCTGCTTCATTAAGTGCCAGGAATCAGAGACGAACGTGTGATTAGAGCTGAAGCCATAGTGCTTTCATGGTCCTGATCCTGATCAGTGTATGTCTCTCAGTTGCTTTTCCTGTTATTCAAATCTTTGAGTGACTGTCTTTTCCTTGCAGGTATTTGCATACCAGTAACCGAAAGCATCCTGACACCCCACATCCCTGCTCTAGAAGGACCACGCAACAAGAAGAACGGTCATTATTCTAGCAAGGATTTAGGATGGCACAACCTAGGGAGGCCACGCTCCAAGCTGTCACACATAAAAGGTAAGATCAGATTTGGACTATGCTGCTTTGTTCCTTCATGTCAACAATCATGCTATTGCTTTTAAGATACAGCAATGCAAACCAGAAATAGGCAGTAATTTCACAGGGAGTGAATGTCAGTTGTGAAAATTCAGAGCATGACTCAGAAAGTGATGTAATGTCAACCAACCATTCCTGTGACTGAAACAGCATCTGCTTTCTTCTCTGTAACAGATGTGGACTGACAATCCATTTTATCAGTTGTGCAAGACTGCACACATTCTCCTCTTGTAACAGCCACATAATTGACCACTTGTAATTCTGCTTACAATCCTGTAGCTGAATTTCTCCTTACTAAGTCTTATGGCAGGTCTCATTAATATCCCCCTGGAACCTTCCTAATTAATATCTTCTCTTGTATTACCTCCTTCAAACAGCCATAGATGGAAATATCACCTCTTCTTTTTTCTGAGTTTCATTTGCATCAGTCTGCATTTCATCTGTATTTTCCCGTTTTCCTACAAAATACTAAAATAGTGTGGTTGCTCTTTTTAGGACATGAAGGCGATCCCTGCCTACGGTCATCAGACTGTATTGAGGGACACTGCTGCGCTCGCCATTTCTGGACCAAAATTTGCAAGCCTGTGTTGCATCAGGGGGAGGTGTGCACCAAACAGCGCAAGAAAGGGTCCCATGGACTGGAGATTTTCCAACGATGTGACTGTGCCAAGGGGCTGTCATGTAAAGTATGGAAAGATGCAACCTCCTCTTCTAAATCAAGACTTCATGTGTGCCAGAAAATCTGAATCAGGATTGGTAAGACAGTATTACGTGCCTGTGGCTTTATGTGTTTAATGCATGATGGCATGGTGGAAAAAGAGGACTGCAAATGAAAGTGGAATTGCTAAAGTAACAGTAGGAGTAGAAGTCACATCAAATGCATTTCTTTTTGAGCTGGTGGTAAAGACAAGTGTAGCTGGAGTTCACCTACTGTCCAGTTCTTCTGTAAATAACTTCTACAGTCTGTGGGCAATGCTAGTATGGAAACAAGTAGAGTGGAAATGAATGTCTCTTACCTTGCTGTATTGCCCTGTGATGTTTCAGGGGTTCAGTGTTAGGGCTAGAGTGAGTTTCCAGTGTGGTAATGACTGCTAAATAAATTGTATAAATTGTACTCCTATAGGAAGCAGTGCATGTCAGGATGACTCATCTGTCAACATATGACTGGGCATGACTGGGCACATTGCAGGTGTAAGAAATGGAAATAAACTTACTGTGAATATCCACATGCCCTTGTCATTCAGGGCTGACACACCAGCTGAGAAAGCACTCCTGCAGGACAAGAGTGCTATGTTTTGCAGGCCCTTATGAAGGAGGTACAAAACTTGCCATCTCAAAATTTCAGCAGTTTCTCTAAGAGAAGGCATTTAAACAGGGTTTTGTTTCCTATACATGGGTAAATTGAAATGCTTTATGTAGTTCAGTGTCATAGGGTGGCACTTAATCACTTGTATTTGCCTCAGTTTACTGCTAATATACTTTGGTTTGATCAGATGAAGCAAATATGTGTGCATGCTGAATCCAGAATTAGATACAGGCAGTTCCTCATTACTCCTAAATATACTTTCCTTGCCTAAGCATCCTTGCATTATAGACATTTCCAAAGGAAATAGCAGTGTTGAAGTGCCTAACATGAAGAGCTATGAAGTTGTTTCTCTGTCACTGTTATAATAGATGATACAGACATTTGTTGTGGTGTTTAGAGCACACTGCTATACAAACTCAAAGTTTTGCATTGTATTAGTAGCAAAAGGCTACTAATGGCACCCTGCAGCAGTATAATGGATTTGTTCTTAGAGACAGCAAAGGAGCTGGGTCTTGTGAGTGCCTCCTCTCCTTCAGAAAAGGATGTAAGAAGATGGTATGATCACAAAGTTAAACACCATGTGATTACAGCATACCAGCCTCCAGGATGTATTCGTCCGGAATTTGATGTCCTCTCGTTCTGGAGCATTCTGCCAGGAACAATGGAAGTAGTACCTAGACTGTAGAAACAGCTGCTAATCCTACATTGTTTTTGTACTGCTTAAAAAAGGACAGCTTCTGTCCTCTGACTTGTCTCCCAGGTCTTTTCAAACCTTTCTAGTTTTACTTATTTGCAAGTATTACTTTGTATAGACTTTGGTAAGACCAATATTACTTTAAAGAAGTCTGATTCTACAATTGACCTACTGCTAAGTTTTAATTACCCATTTATAATTATGCATTTTCATGTTCTGTAATACAATGGGACTTTCCTGTTCATTCAGTTCTGAATAACGTGGGTAGACCAGTATGCAGTTTAACTTCAAAGACCTTGTCACCATAACCCGACACCTTTTTCCACCAGTGGCATGCTTTAAAGCTATAGCTTAGCTACACCACTTGGCTCAGCCTTCCTAATTAGAACCCAGATCTCAGCTACATTGTCCTCATCTTTCATAAGGGTCTGAATAAGAAGAATATTTCACACACCCCTTTCCCTACCAGAGTTAGTTTTTATTGACCTAGAGGGATGCTCAGAGACAAGAGTTTTTGTTTTTTTTAATAGTCTCAGAGTTTATCTTGGAGTTGTATCATCACAGATTGGCTTATTTTTGGAGTTTTTCCAATGTAACTGGAACAGGAAATTTCCAGATACTAAAAAATTCCAGGAAGCAATTTTTGCACGTTTTATTTACACTGTCACAGCTCCTACTTAGCAGAAGAACTCTAGTGCTCTCATTGTCACTACATATAAAAGAAAATGAAACGCAGCGTGAGCAGGGGTGTTGCAGAAATTGGGTCTCAGCAATTTTTAGCTCTTCCTATCATTGGCCTACCCCCCATTTTGCTCTTGCAGAACATAGTTATTTGGGATAATTTATTTACAGGAAATGTTTAATGAGATGTATTTTCTTATAGAGATATTTCTTACACAAAGCTTTGTAGCAAAATATATTTGCAGCCTGTTGACTTTGATGTAGAAAAATGTATAGTAAGATTAAATATATTAAATGTTCTTTCCCATTCCTCCATAAATATTTTACCCATGTTGTTTTCCTTACCTGCTGCCTAAGAAGAATAGTTCTTTCAGGAAAAACATGCAAATCAGTTGAAAAAGAATCACGTATTTTAGTCATACAAGTGAAAAAAATCTAACTGTACTTGTGTCTCAGAGCACTATATAGGCTGAGTTTTGGTAAAACACATGAAGGTCATCTTAACAGTCCTCATGCATCATTTCGACAAATCTGGCTTAAGTAACAGCTTCTCTTGGCTTCTCTTGGGTTGTTTTACACCTAAACACTCTAGAACACATTTTGAAAATAATGCACCTGGTTGTGTAATGTAAAATCAACCAGGTTAAAAAAGAAAGATGTCCAGACACATTTCCTGGATAGAAATACATAGCAGAGGGATTCATGATGGTTAAAGGTGATATTCAAATTACACGGCATTTTGCTATAGGTTACAGCATGCAAATGTACTGCTGCAAAATCTCTTAACTATCACTTCTGAAATGGCAAATTACAGCATTCAGCTCTAATAACATGGAACAATCCATGTGACAGGACTGAAAATACTGTTACTAAAACAAATCCAAGTTTTGATCCTGGGAAAACTGCAGAGCGCAATAAATATTGCAAAATTAATGGCTGTGGTTATTGAGCAACCGTCTTGATATCCCTTCTGACTTGTTTCTGGTAAGCCTTTACTCAAACAGCTGTACATTTGGAGGATGGAATGGTCTCCCAATCACACTAGTATTTGTATAAAATGAAAAGGTTTACCTACTGTTATTTGCAATATTTACTGGGTAGGCCTTTAAAAATTCTAACACTTTCAACATCAACATAATAAAGTTGTGAGCATTTTCAGAGCCCAATGACTTCAACAGAGACAGCCAAGGCCTTCAGAGATTTAATCTGGAAATAAAAACAATAGACACAGGCAGTTCCTTGCACGCCACAAATACTAAGCCACATAGCTGCACTGAGTAGCATGCAAGCAGTTTCATAAGACTGAAGCTTGATTGCTTAGAAGCTATTCAGTTAATGTTTTGTGGAAATATACATCAGTTTGAGAATAAAAGAGGGGCTAAATTTGGAGATAATTGCTCTCACTGACTGTGTCACTCATCACAGGAGTTAAGAATGACTTTGGCTCAGTGACATTTTAGAAATATGCTGTCATGACACAAGTATGGAAGATGTTATTGCTGAACAATTCAAATACTTTTTCTATTAGAATAGCCTCAGCAATGCAACATCTCTTTGGAAATACTTACTAGGTTTCCTAAAAATAATGGATTTTTACTCTATAACAGTGTATATTTGATTTACAGTATGAAGTGGGTGTGTATCTATTAATGTACTATTTGCTTTGTCTCATGTTGTTTGCAACCTATAGTATTTATGATTTTAAACATTTTTAATGAAAACCATTTAAAATAGATTTATCTGCTCACTTCTATAACAACACTTTTAACATCTGACATCTAGTATGTGACAGCATTTGACACCCAAACCACCATTCACCAGAATTCAAGCCACCTTCTGCATATTCTGACTTTCCTGCTTGTTGTCTCAACAACAGCAAAAGTTGTCATCAAACACCATAAAATATCTTGGGCAGAGGCTGAGAAGAAACATTCCTAAACTGCTCCTTGTCACCAGCTCTTTCTGCTTTTGCCTCAGAGATCTGCACCATTGCCCTCACTAGGAAAAGTAAATGCTATCAAAGAAAATTGTGCTTTTCATCCCTTCCAGTTTCTTTTCCTTCTAGGAAAGCCATTTGAAAAAGATATCCTGAAGGTCAAAACCAGCAGAAACTCGTGTAACAGAGATTCTAAGCTAAGACTTTTAGGAGTCTTAAGATTTAACTTCTAAAAAACAGAAACTTAATTGATGAGTGTTATGTAATGTCAAGACCATGCTTACAAAAAAACAAAGAAACCTAGTTCTTTGGATTGTCAGTCAAGTGTTCTGAAAATAACTGTCCACAGTGGGGGAGAAAAAACAAACTCTTCCTCCTCACCCAAGCAACCTGACCTGTAGTCCCTGGCAAAGAAAATGCAGATGTTTTGTTTTGTTTTTTCACTAAGCACAGTTTCACTCCACACAAACGCATCATTAATTTTGTTTTTAAATCGCACAGATAATGAAGTTATGGTTTCTTACTTCGCTCACCAGTCTGTGGTATGGCATCTCTCTTTTGCTGCATTAGACAGGAGTAAAGGAACAGAGTTAGTCCTAAGGTCTGTGTTCTCTAGTTTAAATCCCAACATTTCACTGGGATGAACAGAAACTTTCAGTTCAAGTGCCTTATTAGCTAGTACAGTTTTCCACATGCTCTCCACTACCAAAGGGTGCTTACAGTACAACACAGACCCCACACGTCCATTCTTACCGTTTTTTGTGCTTCGACTTTATGTGACTGCTATCAGAAGTGCAGCAAGTCTGCTGCAGCCCCCTCTCACTGCCCTGCCAGCTTTATACAGACCTGCTCAAGGTACCAATGCCAGAGGTAAGGGGAAAGCACAGAAAAGGATGGAAGTTGTAAGGGTGGGAGCCAACCCAAAGCTTGAAAAGGTGAGTACAGTGGGAAATTTACATTGAAATGCAATTATTGCAAAAAACTGTGAATTGTAATGGTATCCCACCCAATTATCAAGAGCAGAGGAAGGGCAAATGTGCTCCGTTTGCTCCTGAGCTGTGAGCCCACAGTAATCTTAGAGAGGAAACCAAGATTTTAAGAAGCACAGGATTTTTTTCCCCTTCTTCTTTTCTTTCATATCTAGGAAAAAATACTTAGAAAAAGAGAAGAAAATATCATTAACACACAAAGATTTCCTGACACAAATTATAGTCTTTGGCTCCTTGGTAAAACTCATACCGTAATTCTCCACTGCAGTTATCAAGGTTGGCCAAAGATTAGTCAACAAATGAGAAATGTATGGCAGTGTGGCTGCTACAGCATGTATGTTCCCATATTCTACTCCTCGTAAGCTATTTATTTCTGAGATTATGTTACTAAACAATATTCATTCAAAGTGCTTGCAATATTTTTTTTTTTAATCAACTATTAATGAAACATTCAGTAGTTCATTTGTAATTTATAAGTGTAGGGCTCACAGATATTGTTTCTTTCCTTAACAACAAGATTTTTTAATGGAGACATCAAGATATATAGTTACCTTAAAAGTAATGAATGATGCAGTTCTGGAAGAAATTCACCAGGAATTTTGGAATGCATCACATTAATGAATCCAATGAACACTCAAAGCTTTAGAAAAATCCATCTCAAAATTATTTAGTCAATGCCTTTGTCCCACTGTCTGAGCTGTCATAACCCTATAATTTTGTTTTACTGATCCTCCCACCAGTCTGCAGCCACCTCTCTGAAGTCTGAACCTTTGGTGCTGGGACTGACTTTGTCTTCTGTATTTGTACAGCACTTAGCACAAGAACATCCTAGTTCACAGCTAAAGGTCTATTATCTTTTCTATTTTTACTGCCATATATGATTGGAAACACAAATTGCAGATGGGATTATTCCTTTAACAATTCCTAAAGCAAAATGAATACACAGCATTGTCCTGCCTCACATTACAACAATTTTCAAATTGTGATCCATGAAACCCTTATGTTCAGATACCTTAAACTAGGAAGCATTACAGTAAGTTGGAAAATAATTAGTTTTCAAATCAAAAAGGCTAGAAAAGCACTGCAAATAGGAAAAAGAAACCTAGGTGCAAACCTCATACTCTTCATAAAGGTGAGTCTGTTACAGGCTCTGGGAAGTTATTCCATTTTTTCAGCGAGAATGTGAATCAAGCTGCAGATATCTGGAAAGACATGCTGCAAACACAAGCAAGCTGATGGCAGTTCTTCAGCATCCTCTCCGAGGAAGGTAGAACTGCTGCTTCTGTGTCTGGACATTTTCATTTACAGCAAGAATACTTTAAATTGTATCTTGCCATCACACTTTATATCATACTAACTGCAGAAACTCGTATTATCTGCTGTTCCCATCCCATGTTCCTAATACAAGTTCTACTTGTATCAGTTTTGTCCCTCAGAACCCTTTCCATTGTTTTTCAAATGCATCTGAGCTAGGAAAACCAAGGATAAAATTTAAAAAACCCCAACTGCATTAAGTGATACAAAGCATTTCAGAATTGGTTTTGACTGGTGAAGGGAAAAACATTCACTTTAACACAATATATAAAAATGTTTTTGGAATTTACTAGACAATAAATAGGATGAAGAAAGATCTTAGCTGCTCTAAACAAAGGCAAGTTCTTAGTCAGAGTTTAAAAATACAGATCTAACAGTCCAATATCTATATTTTGAGCTTAATAAAATAAAACTTGAACATTTAGATTAACATTATTTTATTTAACAAATGTCAAGGGCTAGATTTCTACTGTTTTTTTTCCTGTATATGCAATAAGTTGAATTAATCTTGTTGCCTCTGAGTGAGATCACATTTAAAATGGTTATAATGATTTAATTGAATTTACAATTTTAGGAAAATAAATAAAGTTCCCAGTATTTGTTTCTACATGAAAAGTGCTTGGCAGTGACAAAAACACTTAATTTAGAAAAATGTGTTCAGAAGTTCTAAACTACCAGTCTGAAATGGGGAGCATTTTTGATGTCAATTGTCTAAGATGTCTAATGAAGTCAAATTAAGTGAGACTTTCAGGAATGCTGACCTTTTAGTAATTTCCTGGCTTTTAAATTGAACTTTTCAACAATTTTCAATAAATAACTTTTTCTTATGACTGCTGCAATTCTAGCATTGCTTTTGCAACACTTGCACCTGTAATATCATTAGCAGACATACCTTAAGAATTCCAATTTGAATTTAAATCCTACTGATAAACTTCTAATAATCTGGATATGAAAACAGCCCATTTACTTTTGTAACACTTATAAATCCTTCATACCATGCCACAATTTTTACTCAAGTTCAAGGTACACTTTGCATGCTTAAAAGCCTTGGGCTTTCTCTCTCACACTGGGAAAAAAGCTTCTCAAGGGCTCAGTCTGGAGGAAAGGGGAGGGTGGGAGTTCTCACTGCCAGAGCCAGTTCCCCCAGCCTGCAGCGTGCCATGCTAGGGACTTGGACACCCAGTGTCAAAGGCAATGTGTGTTCCACAGAGGTGACCTCCTCTGACTCAAGACACAAGAGTTTTGCAAAAGAAACTGCACAGAGTCAAAAACCATGCACTGACACCAGCAAAGCAGCTGTAGAAAAAGCTAAAGAAGGAACTGCTTGAACTGAAAAGATTTTTTGCATTCTGAGTGGACTTTAGCTGTCCTTGACTGATGTTTGTTCCTAGCTTGTTTCACTACCATCTCAGTCCTTGCACCTCTGCAGTGCTCCATAACTGCCCTTCTTATCTTCCACTCTTCCTCTATTATTTCCTACTAATTTCCCCTTTTCCTTGTGTTTCTAATCCCTGAACAATATTCTTCTGCCAAAAAGGGAGAAATAACATGCCATTTATTATCACAATATTGATAGCTATGTACTAACCCTTCCCATTTTGTCATTCATACACTGCTCTACAAGGCAGGAAGATTGCCTCTACTCTGCCATTTGTTTACTGTCCTGAAAACTGTGCCTGGCTTTGTTTGATCTCACATAAATAACAACCAGTAAAACCTCTGCAAGAAGAAAAACAAGGAAATTTCCTCACCAGGACTTTCAACAGTGATGAGATATTTTCTCAAGGTGAACTCTGACAGAAAGTACCAAGGCATCACCATGTAGAAAATTCATACCTTTAGTCATTTGGCTGAAATGGGAGAGGTTTCTAAACTCATAGCCTAATAAAGTGCTTCCATTTCTGATGTTCACTATCTTTTCTCTTCAAATTTCTCTGCACTACTCAGATAATACAGCTACAATACTTGTTTTCTTACAAACCTAAAAATTAAAACACAACACAGACTTCCATTTGTACCAAACTCCTTCATGTTGTTTTTCTATAGAGTTTTTAAACTGCATAATTACACCAAGATCAAGATAATCTTTGTGACAAAATAAAAAATTAGACAGTATGAGAAGAGCACAGCATTGTGGAAACCTGTGAAACCTCCTGCAATAAAGCTATAAAATAAACTCCCAGCAGTGTTTGCCAGGTTTTCTAATGTTCTTACCCATTAGCTTTCTCAACAGGTACTTACGGCTTTTCAGAGCTTCTGTTTTCACTGACCATCATTCTTCTGCATGGTCCTATGCAGCAGTGACTGAGACACCTACATTAGCATGTCTCTGTGAAGATCCATTACTCAATCACTGTGCCTTCCCTAAGCCATGACCGCAACATGCAGCAGACCATCTGATTCCTCAGTCTTCTGTCTCTTGACTTGCCCTTCCCTGAACTGTCTCTTTTACCCTCCCATGGACACCATCCCTTGTTATTATCTGCAAGAGTCACAAGACCTCTGGGTTTTATGCTCTTGGCCAGGCTTCAAGTTTCAATGCTTCCCTTGCTTCTCACCCTCCATGCAGTAATCAGGGGTTCCCTAGTGGGGTCTGGGATGTAGATGCCTGTTTAACTTCTGTCCTCAGCATTTCAAAACCGTTAGTCAGGGTCTGGACTGTGGCCATCAGAATGCAAGTACTGTAAGGTAAACAGAAACTCCCATGTTTTCTTCACCCCCTGCATCTGGAAGACAAATAATGAGTCCCACAGTGTATTGTCTATTCTCATCTCATATTCATTTTAGTTATAATGGTAAGCTAATAGCCATTTCCTGGCTATTAGGTGGAGCACAACAAGGTACCATAAAGCATGGAGATGGGTACCCTGAGACGGAAGGATGGCCAACCTGCGTCTTCACACACTTGACCGTATTCTGAACTTTATCTCAATTAGTAAACCTGGTCATTTTCACTCTAATGCGTTACTCGTGACAGTCTGTATTACATGCAAACCAAATCCAGACCAACCTGTTGTCCAAGCAATCTTCTGTGAGTTAAACTCCACTGAGTTCCCAGGTGATCATGCCTCTAGCTGCATTGCTATAAATACACATCTCTGCTGTTAAGTAGCCCAACTGTTAAACTCATCTGCTGGTACCATGCCTTCAGCTCATTGCTGGTAATTCATTCAGGCTTCCTTCTTCTTCAATATTAGATAACGTCAGGTTGCTTGTTCCTTGGGTGAGATAATTCTGATTAGTAATTCCCAACTTGTGGGAAGGACAGAAGATAACAGGAAGACAAGAGTCATAGAAAAATCTGAAGACAATCTACAGCTCTCCTGTCAGTCTCAGGCTTGAGACATTGGGGTCTATTGGTTTGCTTAAATTTTCTTTTGACAACTGCTTTTTCCTAAGGTGTCCTTCATATTCTCTGATCATTTACCATATCACTTCACTTTTATATGTGCAAGTCACAACGTTTTCTTTCATTTTAACTAGACCCTTTGCTTACCAGTATTAGCTTTTATTGAAGATCTGCTTTTTACTCTGTATTGTGCTTGCAATTAGACTATATAAATTGCATAAAATATACTATAGCTTAATAAACCATATTAAAACATAGACTATTCAAACCACATAAATTTTGATAATTATCCAAAACAAAGTTTAGGGCCTCTTGTACTCCTACCTGTTTAACCAGCAAACCCACCCACCCTCTTTATCATAATAACAAAACCCGGTCCTTAAAAATTGCCAGTGAGATTTAAGTGCATGTAAATTGTTTGTAAAATTGTCAGTATAATACCTAATCAAGTTCTGGTACATATTAATGGAGATCTTCATCACAAAAAAAAAATAATCAATGAACATGTGAAAACTGAAACAGATGTTCTTCTAACAACCGTAATAAAGGCCAATTTACAGAATAGAAACAACTATTTGCATGGTCAACAGTGATATAACAGATCATGTCTCTTTTGCTATATGTTACAAACATATAGCTTTTTTCCTGTATGATAAAGGAAAAGGCTCTTACCCAAATGGGTTGTGGAAAGACAGGTGAAGAAATTATACAGGAGCACACATTCTTTTCTGGTTTTATACTTATGTTGCTTTCAGTGTTATAGTCTTTGTCATTCACTGGTAAAAGAAAAACAAAAAAGAAAAAAGTTATATGGTGTGAATAGTATTTTTGACGTCATCTACCGCTATTAAAAAGGTTATAAATCATGAAAGTCTTGGATCTTCATTTTTGTCCATATGGCATGCTAAAAATTGACTTTGATTGCAATGGAAATCAATCCTTTCTTAGGACAGTATTTTTTTATAGACTATATGTTCATTTTCATAATGATTAAATACTTGGGGTTTGTAAGGTGTTAGAGATCACAGTCACCTGTCTCAGACAGTGTTTAGGCAGAAGGACTATGCCATGAGATAAGCCCAGAATGGAGCGACTGGATGGTGCTAAAGGCAGGTCTGGCGGAAGCAAGGTATGATTGGCACATCCTGGGTAACGCATCCAGACAAAAACTCCCACTGTGGCAAACTGTGTAAAGAAGCAACTTGTTGCATGCCTATCACCAGTCAAACAAAGATCACACCAAATTATGGGACAGACGGCATCTGTGACCACCAATGACCACTGAAGCCCTGCCCAAATATATCTCCATGGATACCTGAAATTGGACTGTAAGTAAAACCACCACAGAGGGAACTTGCAATAAGGTAAAGGTGGTACAATTGTCCGAGTGTTATCTCAGGAGTAGGAGGAGGTAGTCAAAGCTGGGGGAGATGAATGTGCCACTGATAATGACAGAATTTGTGGACCACAAGGAAAGCCAACTCAGCAACTGTGCTGAAATGAGCTTGGACCACACAAAAGGTAATTCTGGCAGGGGGAGATCATAATGACCAACTCACACCCACCAACTCAAAGAAACCCACTGCCTCTAAAGAAGAGTAAGACTGAGCATGGGACTAATTAGCATTAGAAACAAGGGAATAATGGACTATCAGACCTGTGTAGTCAACGAGCATTAATTTCTTTCTGTGAAAAAACGTATAAATAATGAAACAACCTCAGGACCCCCACCACCTAGAAGCCCAGGGTGAAGAAGGACCAATGCAATGCAATGTCACTGGATCCACGAGTGGTGTCTGCATGATCGATCTCTCTCTCTCCCTCCTTATTTCTTTCTATCTCTCTACCTCACATTTACTGTTAAATAAAATCTGTATTATGGAGTCTGGCATATGGTTTCCTTTGCACCGTAATTCAGGCAGAGGCATCTCACTATAATCATATCTTAATGGGAGTATCAGATTTTGATGGAAAATCAAAGAAACAAGAATTAAAAGGAGCAGAGAAATGTAACTATATTTAATATTTCAACAAGAGGCAAGATAAAGACTTATGCCTCAAGACACTACAATCTCAACTACTGTAACATCTCACCCACTAGACAAAAAATGCAATCCCTCCCTGCCTCCTGAGAGGTAGGAACACAAGACTACAAATGAAAACAATTTTACTGGGAGTGTTTTGCACAGAAAAAAGTTGTTCCAAAAAGAGGGTTGAATGACACAAAGAGAGTTCCTTGGGTCTTGGCAAACTGAAAGTGGGACAGCAGAGTAAAGAAGTTAATCTGGAAAGAAAGAAAATTAGAAAATCAGAGAGAAGTTCCTGGCAATCATTAGAGAAGAGTGAATACATGCTCTCTGAGGATGTCCACCACAAGCCCCTTGCAGTTAATGGGAGATTAAATTCATCTTTGTGTAACTGAAGTATAGACTGAAGCCAAATAATTTTGCCCTTAGTTTCAGTGCTGTCAGGATTTCCAGTTACTACAATGCATCATAAGCCTAACAATAAATTTAGCCTTGGTGCTAAACTGCTCAGTCCACAAGAGTGGATGTCATCCAGGATCAGATCTTATACTGACCTAAGCTGATTTATGACATGTAGCTTCACAAATTTCAGAAACAAACCTTCAACTCAGAAATAGTAGAGGAATCCATGCTTCTTACACAGCCTCTAAACCAAGCACTTACGCTATGAAGTTGGGCTCCTGACAGCCCTGGGAGGAAACTGAGTCCTTAATTCAGGTGGTCTGAATAATCACCTGGCAGGTTCCCTTTACTACTCTCCCTCCCTACTCTGTTGGAAGCATCGGCACTGAGGCTTGGCAGCCCCTTTTGCCATGTCCTTGGAAGGCCCTTTGCCCAGACAGGAGGTAGCAGAACATTGCACAGATCCTCAGGTTTAACTAAATGCCTCTGCTTTTCCTCTGAAGATTGCTTTCTCAGTCTCACACAATAAAATTAAAACATAATAATGAAGAAACCCACAAAAATTGTTTTGAACAGAACTGCAGTCGGCTCTCAATTATACAGTTTGAGTATTACATAGCTTGTGCACTGAGCCCAGAACAGCTCTGGCACAACTGTTTCACTGGATTTCCTCCCCTAAGGAGCAGATTCACTCTCTCTCTACTCCCTACAAATGGATGTAGTAATGAAATAAACTGTCCCGGGCCAGAAAATGCAGATGTGCCGCTCTGCATGCTATTGACACCCAATGCCGTGTCCAGTGAGAATGAAGCCAGAAATGTCTACCACACCCAAGCTATCTCTGAAGAATCAGACAAGTATGCCCTTCCTCCACTAAAAAAGAAAATTAAGAATTACAGGATTTATTAACTGCTTTCTCAGTTTGGGTTTTTTTCTCTCTTCCCTGTCAGCCAGTTTACCTGAATGAAGGTCCTACCAAAGACGGCTTCTCATGAAAGACATTTCTTCTCAGAGACATTTAACATTTTTTACAAGAATCACACTTGGGCTACTGCATGGTCCATCTTCTGCTTTGCACACTGCTCATCTTAGAGTAAAACAAGAAACAACAATGATTGTGGGGAAAGGAATGCTAGAAAAATAAAAAGTGAAGAAGTGACTTCCAAAATTAAAAATTAACAATTTCCTGAAGTACAAATACACTGCTCCTCTTTGCTCCCTCTCCCTCCATACCTGCTTCTATCTCATGCACACACCAACACTGTACTTTGGATAAATTACCAAGTTTTGAACAGAATAAAGAGCAGTTATTCTTACTGACAGTACTATATGGAGCTAGTAACTAGGAGTAACTGGGGTCAGGTCCTTTGGGAAAAAGGTCAGCAAAATTCCAGGGTATTTTTTCTGTCAGCACTAAGCAATCTACAGGGAGACAAAATTTATCATTATACTGGACTCATGCTTGAATATCAACTTTTTCTTCCAGGAACTTTGGTCCATATATAAATATAGACTAAATATATTCTTACATGCTGAAATGCTTGGCTTTTGTTTTTGCCACAGGCATTCAAATACAGTCATAAGAGAATGAACATGAGGAAGTATATACGGACATATGAGCAAAAGTGTATAAAACACAAATCTATGGTCTAAGGAGAGATTTTTTTTTTCCTAACCATGTGTAACAGTACGAACCTGATTTTACTGAGAAATTGTATTTACACATTTGACATTTGCATACAGTATTATAAAATTAATCTAAGTTTCTTTATAAAATAAATACAATTTTTCAACCACATGATTCTGTGAAAGCAGATTTTGTGGAGTCAAAATTCTGTCTATAACTGTTCATATGGTCAAAAAACTACAAATTACACCCAGGAGTTCATTGATTATAAAATAATGTAACAATAATATTAGCCTGTGCTTCCCTTCCCACAAAAGAGCAGCAGAAGACACAAAAGCTGAACTTTTGCTGAAACACCCAGAAACCCACCACAGCTGCCCTGTGCTGGTTTTGGCTAGGCTAGAGTTAATTTTCTTCACAGTGTATGGAGTTATATTTTGGATTTGTGCTGAACGCAGGGTTGATAATACAGAACTGGTTTTGTTATTGCTGAGCAGGGCTTACACAGAGCCAAGGCCTTTTTCATTTTTAATACTGCCATGCCAGCAAGGAAGTTTGGGGAGCATGGGAAATTGGGAGGAGATGACCAGGACAGCTGCTCCCAACTGACCAAAGGGATATTCCAGACCATATGACATCATGCTCAGTATGTAAAGAGTTGGGAAGAAGAATGGAGGGACATTTGGAGTGATGGCATTTGTCTTCCCAAGAAACTGTTAGGTGCGATGCGGCCCTGCTCTCATGGAGATGGCTGAACACCTGCCTGCCCAGGGGAAGCACTGAATACATTCCTTGTTTTGCTTTGGTTGTGCACGTGGCTTTTGCTTTCCTTATTAAACTGATTTTATCTCCACCCACAAGCTTTTGGTGTTTTACCCTTACAATTCTGTCCTCAATCCTGCTGGTGGGGGTGTGAGCAAGTGACTGCGAGGTGTTTGGTTGCTGGCTGGGGTTAAACCATAACAAAATCATACATTCCCATGGTACAAGGCAACTAGTTCCCTGTGTACAACTGACCCTCAAATTTATTTTCTAACTTTTTTCTCCCAGAATGTTCAATCCAGAGAAGACGAGACTAAGGGGAGACCTCATTGTGGTCTTCAAGATCCTCAAATGGGGAAGCAGAAGGGCGGGTACTGATCTCTTCACTCTCGTGACCAGTGACAGGACTCAAGGAAATGACACAATGCTGAGCTAGGGGAGGTTTAGCTTGGTTATCAGGAAATGTTTTTCATCCAGAAGGTGATTGAGCACTGGAACAGGCTCCCTAGGGAAGCACCAAGCAGGTCACAGCACCAAGACTGTCTTGAGTTCAAGAAGCATTTGGAAAATGCTCTCAGGCATGTATGTGGTGTGATTCCTGGGGTGTCCTGCACAGGGCCAAGAGTTTGATCCTCATGGGTCCCTTCCAACTCAGCATATAATGTGATTCTATGACTGAGTTGCTGGAAACATGGAAACTCACCGATAGCTAATACATTCTCTTCCATTTTAAAACCAAATCAATAGCCACAAACTTTCTCAGGTTCTCAAACACTCATTCTAAACCACGGGCCAGTCATGTACTTTTGGTTAGGCATCAGTCCAGCAAAGCACTTACGCATGTAACTTAACTTTAAGCACATGAGCAATCCCATTGATTTCAGTGGGACTTCTCACAGGTTTGCTGTTAAGCAAAGGCAAAAGTGACTTGCCTGGATCAGAGCCACAGACTGAAAAGTCCATACCACAGAGACTGAATATTTTCATGCATGAAGTGCCTGTCCCATTTTGTATGAATGGATACTTAAAGATAATGATAATAATCACAAGTACCTCTGCTATTTCAGGTACAGTAGGGAATGGAAGATTTTGTTGGACAGAAAAGAAAACAAACCTCTATCCAAACTGGTACAACACGCACTATCAGGTGTTGTGTCTGTGTTTCCTAGGACAACGAAAATAATATTACCGTGTTTCCACAGCAACACAAATGTATATGTCATGATGCAAAATACATTCACAGTACGCAAAGGAAAAAAATGTCCTATATATAGCAACATAACATATGAAAGATTCCCTATCCAGCTCAAGTACAGTTTTTCCTCCCAGTAACCTGCATAATATAAAATCAATCTAGAATTTGCATTTGTTTGTTCCCGTGCTGTGTGCTGTACACTTTCACAGATCTACTTCATGTCAATCACCATTTGCTGGGTTTTAAATATAGAGGCTTTGCATTTCATGGTTAATCATGGGCATCAGTCAGAAACTGTCTTCTTCCTCTGCTTACACATATAGATTAGAAATACTTTTCTGACCCATTAATTACTTTTTATTTGATAAATATGGAACACTACAGATCGGACAAAAAGTAGCACTCTGGGCAAAAGTTTAAGCTTGAAATTGTAGGCACAATGATGATTGTCTGGGTCTTGGCTGTCAGACTTAGCCCTAAAGAATCCAGTACTGCTCATGTGCAGACTAGCACTGTGAGTCATGCACAGGTAACCAACAATGTGTGTGCAGCATACACCAGGTGTGCTAAGTTTCCTCCCCACACCAAAATCAACCACCCATGGCATGCAGTAGACTCAGTCCCAGGTTGGATTTGTTGGACTCAAACATTAGAATCCCCTTACAGGGATGACTTACCTGTACAAAGGCTACATCATGCATATGGAATAACTCCTAAATATATCAGATACACAAAGGTTGTTGTCCCACATTTCTGTTCAGGGTGACTCTGACAGACATATAAAATCATTATCCATCGCATGCAAAAAACCACCACCAAGACTGTCACTCAGTCCTCAGCAGAGGTGCCAGTAACCAAAAGGGTTGGAGCTGGAAGAACTGATCTTCTCTGTAAGACCCCTGAGCTAAATGATGACTCCTGGAGTTGGAACAGTCACTATTACTCTAAAATCTGAGAAGAACAAGAGAAATAGTTTTCAGTACTACCAGTCGACCCATGGATGAACCTGTGCTCCAACAGGATTTGATCAAGTGTGAGTGGCATGTAACTGAACCAAATTTACCTCTGCTTTCATAAAGTCATAGCTAGCATCTTGCTAGAAGGAGTCAATTCCTTCATGGCTGTGTTCCTGATTTTACTATGAAATGTCAGCCTCAGGTTACAGAAAAAAATGAAATAGAACCAGTGGGACAATGTAGCAAAGGTTGGCTGGCTGAACCATTCATGAAATATAATTATTTCATTTTTGATGAGAAAAGAGTGATCAGGGTCACAGATATAAGTATTTACAAGTGCAAACTATTATCCTAAGAACTCTAGGATTTAGCTAGGGAAAAATACTTTTACTGGAATGAACTCTGACAAGTAAAATATTTAATCCCTAAAGTTTTATTTCCCCCAAACATAAAATAATATTACTTTGAATGGTCCATAAATAACATTAATGGAGAGATTTTGAATGGTAAATCTCTAATGATATACGAGAGAGGACTTAAATAGATTCAACGGGGCTCTTTTTCAAACTTGGCAACTGTGTTATAAATGGCTTTGGGGGTTTTTTAAGCAGCATTATAATCTGCTATCTGTTTGGATCAAATCCTAAAAAAGCTTTTAGTTCCAAATTTGCAAACACCACCAATGCAGAAGTAACTACAGGAAAAGTATTTTACTGCCTACCATGTTCAGAGAAAACATTATTTTGGAGCTCGGTGTTGTAATGTGAGCTCTCTATAGATGCCAATGGAGCATTGTGCAAAGCCTCAGTTGTGATTCAATTTAATGGATGCAAAAGAAGGCTTCATAACAAAGTTCTGCCTACGGAGTTGCTGGCTGAACCTACATCCAGAGCCCGAACAGATTAAATGCTTTTTAAAAAAATTAATGTTCCAATACAGTGTTACTCAAAAAAGTTTGAGATAGTTAAGCATTATTGATCACATTTTTGTTATTTAAATAAGAGAAGCTGAAAGATGGACAAGCTATTTGTTCAAATTAGCATAGGAATGCTTTCCTCCCCCCCACTCCCTTCAGCTGAGGCCCTTCTAGTCCTCACCTCTATGCCTCAAGCAAAACTAGTAATACTGGAACAGAAACCACAAGGCAAAATTTAAGCTCATGTGAATTGACAATATTCCCCCAACATGATAATTTTAGGAAAAATAAAAATGCCATCAATGATGCATCATCAGCAGACGTTCAGTTTAAGATCAGAAACAGGACTAAAACTCTTGCTGGGGTGGGAAAAGAGACCAAAGCACTGTCTTTGAAAGTGTGCAATGGATTTATGTGAAAAAGATTTTAGCTGTTCACATTCACAGTAAAACTGTGCGTTAGTTTGCATGCTGAACAACTTTGAACACAATAAAACAATAGTTTAATTTACTGAACTGATGATACATGCTTGCCACAGTTTAACCCACTGAAAATATAAAACTGCATCTAATATAACTTAGACAAACAATTCAGAAAAAACATGTTGCACATAAATAAAAAAATTAAAATCTCTCCAACTAACAACCATTTAAGCATGTACAAGAAGAGAATTGTTCAAGAGTATAATTTTAGAGGGAAATTTTGATTATGTGTCACAAAAAATATTGAAATAAACCAAATTATTTAGATTTGTATTTAATATTTATTATCTTGGTTAAAATGACATATACAAAATTTTACTAAGTCAATATTAAGATTTCTTACTTTCAGCATTAGTCAGAAACACTATTAAAAAATTCAAAGAGATTTCTACTCAGATATAAAATTTCCAAGCTACCTAGATTTTATGCTTGACAAATATTTCTACTTGGTGCATACAAATTAAGCAAACAATACACAAGCAGAAATTGCTCTTCTGCTTCCTGTAACTCAGATTTCCAGCATAACTTTCTTTCATCTTTAGCAGCTTTTGTACCTGAATAATTTTTTTCCAAAAGGCTTCCACATTTTGACTGCCTAAATTGTGCATTGATCTCTTGGTATGGGTATACATGTTGTAGCAGTTTTTACATATGAAACAGTGAATATATGAACAGTTCCAATGTATTCATGAAAAATGTGCAGTAAAGAAGGTGTCAATTTAAAAATGCCTGAAAATATAAACCTACCCAGACTGACTCAAAAAAACCCAAGCAATAAAATCTATATAGAAATAAGCATATATTTTGTGTTTGTATTGAATGCATCAATTAGCCAAACATTTCTTAACTGTTGAGATTTTGCCTAAGAATTGTGCGGTTTGAAAGTTTTGTATTTGAATAGGCATTGTTGTGAAATAAATACAAAATAGTAACTGTGTGGATTTATAAACAGGAAATTTTTACAGTCATGACAGTGAGATCTTGCAGTACTGGACTGTTTGTTCTCTGCTATTTTTATCAAGCTTCATAACATCTTGTTTAGGGTGCTAAGGAACAATTGTAACATAATGAACTTGTGGAAACCACATATACAAACTAGTTACGTTTGTTTGCTACAGGTCACATTTTCAGTGAGATACTGACATAAAAGGACTTTTGACTGCTTCATATTATAGTCAACTGAAGTACACAGTTTTAGTGCAAATAAGAACAGATATTACATTCAGCAAAAATTATGCCTTTTAAAATTCAAGGAAAGAGGTATGTATTTAGAATTTAATTGTGCATTTGGACATTCAGGAAAATACAGAATTTCTGTACTAATCAAACTCCTGTGCAAGGTTTTCTGTAACAATAATAACAATAGTCATCCCTAATGAGATCAACTTGTACTTTTACTTTCTCTCCCTCAATCAATAGCATTTATTCCTTCTTTATTTCTGTGCAATTAATCATCTAGGTAAGTTAAATTCTGTCACCAAGGAAGTCAGCTCTAGGGAAGTAAAAATATTATTCAGTGGAACCTTTTCTCCAGATGTTTACACTCACAAAAATCAAGAATTACTCCTCTGAATAGACTTACCTGGGTACACAACTGGCGTGAAAAAGAATTCAAAGCCAGTGGCTGAAGGGACTTTTTACAAAGAGGTTATCACTTGTTTGTTTTTTTCACGTCATGAAATGAAATTTGCAAGGTTTGTTTTTCTCTAAAGGCCACCATAAAATAGAATACCTTCAGCCTAATTTTTTTTCCTTATATTTAACTGCAGTATGGAAGAAAAACAATACTGAGCCTAAATTACATCTGTTAGCCATCATATAATTTCATATTCCTACATAATCTTCACTACACAAGATTTCATCAGTTGCTGTGCTTCATATAATAAGGACAATTAATTACTAAAAGAGTTTTAACACCCCTCCCAAAATCAAAAGCAAATCTCAGAAGCCAAATTAGACGTATTGGAAATAATGTGTTACAAAACTTTTACTAAAAAGAAAGACCTTTTATGTAAGTTTAAAATATTCTTATAACTTCTCAGTCTACCTTTCACTAAGTTTTCTATTTTCTATGCTTTCACCAAAATTCTTCCATTGATCTTGTAGCAAATAATGGTTGCTTTGCTTTCAGATAAGGAAAAGCATTAAGAATTTTCAGAAAATATGTCTAAACCAAAAATGCGGGCACATGTCCAATCACTCAAAGAAAAAAGATGCCTGTAAAACCACATGAGGTAAAAGAGAGGGAGTTCTGTATGGTTACACTGAATAGAGTATTTGAGGACTGAGAGAGAATGAGATCATGCATCTTCTAGACAGTTTATGAGGAATGTACACAGGAAAAGATAGCAGACAGCACACTATGCTGAATGAAAAACTCGCAGAGCTACAGAAACAAAAGTCACCTACCATATTTCTCCTCCAATTGAGGCAACTATGCATCCTGTATTTGCTTTAGGTCATCAATTCTGCCTCAAAGGTTAAACAAATATTAAACAAATATTTTCTCCTATTTAGAAGCAACACGCATTTTTTACTGACTCGATCCACCTTCTCCTTCAGTAGCCTCTGCAACTTGTCGAGTGGGACTCCATACAGCTGCTTTCCATTTTCGTGTTGTTCCCACAATGCGACAC
>JAWWEU010000125.1:25548283-25573181 GCA_035583155.1 Acropternis orthonyx | reverse complement strand
TTGAAGAGGAGACAGAGGGTGATTCCTCTGAGGTGCAGGGTTGGTAGATGAAAGAAAAATTCCAAGATTTTAAACTCATAACATTCTGCAAGAGGGAAGATATCAAAACATAGCTTCTATTTTTCTCCCAGTTCAAAGCCTCTGTTCAGTGTTTGCTGAAGGTTCAATTTTGCAACACCTTGAGTCTGATTCAGTTGAAGCTAAATTCAACGGAAGTACACATGCACCTCTTCCTTCAGTTAAGTGTCGGATCATATCCCTTTGCAAGACAAACTGTTCCCTATGATTAACACGTGGGAAATAGAACAATAGAACACTTTCAGTGCCACAAAACATTTATAGAAAGGATTGAAATTTTTTTCAAGATGTAAAAATTAAAATTAAAAAAAATTAACTTCAAAGAGGACAAAGATACTCTTGATCAAATATATCATACAGATAAAACCTTTTTTTTTTAATGTATTTGCTTTTGTTAATCAGAAATACTGATCTGATATCCCATAAGATTAAAGTTGCTTTACATCTAACTCTGGCAAGAAATCATCTCTACTTTTAACACTTTTAAAAAAGTGTTGAGTTCCCTGTGCCTCGGTCACAGAAGTACAGAGTTTTCCTACATTTAAATTAAGATCTTTGTCATTTTTAGATTCCTTCAGGAATCTTTTCTCATAGGTCAGATTAAGATGTTTCTAGTGTGCCGGAATCATCTTTTTCTTTTTGTTCGTTTAAATGAGGATTCCTGTAGGAATTTTGTAATCTGTAAGGCTAAAAAAAACTTTATTTCTGTCCTTTGACTGGAGAAGGGCAGCTTGAAAATTCCTAAACTCAATCACAACTAGCACTTCCCTTCCTGTAGGGATTCCTGCTCTTCCTTTATTCCTTGATTTCACTTCATTTTTTTTCTGTTACAGATACCTTTTTATAAACTGATATATCTTCACAACTACTTTACAGGCATTTTGTGCTTTAGAATATTTTGCAAATTGAGTCCTCACCTTTCACTCAAGCTCAAAAGTTTATCACATCATCTTGCATATATCTTTGTTTAGCTACCCAAATATATTTCTGATCTATTTAACTGGAAAAAAGCCTTAACACCACACCTCACAATGGACTAGAGCGTGACTTAACTTACACCATATAAATCATTGATAATGATACAAAAAGCTCAATATAAATTCAGTTAGATAAAAATGGACTCTCTTCATAGACTTTGATATAGTTATTTCTGTTTGTTTTTCTAAGGCCTGCCTGTTAGCTGATGGTTCAAATCATACTTTGCTGCTGCCTTGTCTTTTGAGAAATCAGCCCACCTCCTTTAACTGCTTTCCACCACCACCCCCCCACCTCTGTTTTCATTCATCTGTCAGCCTATTAAGCACACTGTAATTACTGGTGTCTTTTGAGTCTACTGATAAAGCAGATCCTGGAGTCCACACTGAATGCATGAGCAAGAGAAGGAGGGCTGGTAACCCCAACTCAGGGATCCACATTCAGTGCAAGTGGCCTGCTCAAACTGCTAATTCTTGATTATTGGTCACAAAGCTACAAGGGATGTGCTTTACTCCAGATGTGAGCTTTCGCTCCCAGGTCGAAACCAAAGATTTCCCATCTGGTCTGAAGCAGTGATAAAACAGAGGAGGGAAAGAGGAAAGGGAAAAACAAAAGAGGAAAAATGTGAAAACAGGGGGAAGAAAGAGGAAACAAGAAAACAAGAAGAATTTAAAAACAGAAAAGGGAAAAAAATAAAATAAAAACATGGGAAAAAAGTGAAAAAGGAAAACAAAAGAAAACAAAGAGGGAGGGTGGGGAGAAGGAAAAATGAGGGATTCACAGCATCCAGCTTTGTGTCCCAGTCTGAAGCAGCTCTGGGTTTGGACTCAGGGTCACAGTTGCTCTGGGAGTGTTTCTCTCCCTGCCTAATCACCATGCTTCAGATAACCACTTGCATTTAAGGGGATGAATCTCCCCTTGAAAAGCTGTAAGAATCTTTCCATTTACACCAACAGGATCTTGATCAGCACCTTTATGGGGAAAATTACTAGAATTTCTAAAAACATCCTACAATGTATCTCTAAACGAAAGCACTCTAAATTAGGTCTATTTGCTGCCTTGCAAAGGACTTGCTCAAACTTTTGTAAATCAGCACAGTCCTTGGCTCACACTATTTTAATAAGACCCATGTGTATTAAACCAGATTATATGACACATGTTAAGGTTCATGTTTGATATCAAATTAAGTATCCGGATGATTTATGGAAAAGAGTTCACCTCCCTTTCCCCCACATGAGGTTTAAGACTAATCTTCAACCAGATCTTCCAACACTTTCTGCGTTTAGGCCTTCCCCACTTGAAGCCTTCGATGTTGTTTTTATTACCACAAGAGACCGATACCCAGCCTACATCTGTTATTATTCCCTTACCTTCTCTCCCTGGGAGAATGCATGAACCCAGCATATATCACTGTGATTACTGGATGCTGCTAAATTTCTAGGTAAAAAAAAAAGCAGCATTTCTTTCCTTGTAAAAGGATTTGATTGCACTATTACTCTATGCTCTAATGTGCGGCTTGGCTATAAAAGGAACTGTTGAGTAGATTCCTAAAAAAAAAAAAAAAAAGCCTAACATAGCAATTAAATCCCCACAAGTTTCATGAAATAAATGATCACCCGCCATTAGCTCTTACCAACAAGGAGCAGCATGATGATGTATTGATAGTGACAGGCATTTGGCTGGAATAACTCTGGGAGGCAAAAGTGTGAGTTATGCCTCTCTCTATCCACTTAAAGACACTGTGCATTAGCATCTGTTATCAAAAGCAAAGGCAGGTGATGCTACAGGTCATTCAACCCCCTCTTGTCATTTGCGCTGGCAGAGAAGCTTCACAGCTCACCAGGGATATTAATAGAAATTACCTCCTCAGACTGAAACAGAAATTCACTACTTCACCAGATAACCCTTGAGTTGCTCTTCTACCCTTTCCATGCAATCAGTGCCACGCTTTGGAGTACGTGTGCCCATTGTGAACCTAAAAACTAATTTTTATTTGTTTGGGGTTTTTTTAGATGTTACAATAATCTAATTCTTGGTGCCTTTAAGGCTTCCCACTTACAGCCCTGGCCCCTTCCCCAGCCCCTTACTTCTTCTTTTTGGAACATTTGCCCTGATTTATTTTTTTTTTTTAATTTAAAAAAAGAAACACATCTGTAGGTATTTAGTCAATACTGTAATAAAATCTGATTTTGTTTTTATAACATATGAACATTTGTTTTTCCACTGCTCACCATTTTCCTCGAGTAGGGAAACCAGCCTGACGAGGACCATGTTGCAAAACTTTCCTTCTCCATTGGAACATCATATAAATGTGTACAGACAGGTATGCCACAAGCTCATACAGGCAGTGATCCTATTCAGAGAAAACAGCTTCAAAGCAGTAAATACTTTTGAATATAAATACAAATGCATTCATATAGATATGGGCTTGTGAATCAATGCAGAGACCTGGCATTATTTAACCATGTGTTATTAGTTTCAATAGACGCTGTCCTCAGTGACAGCTAACTCTACTTATTTGTCTGAGTTATTACAGGCCAAAAAAAGATGTTCCCATAAGATTTACTGCCTGAACATCCAGACTGCACTGAAACCTTGGTATTTACACTGGATTTCAGTATATGCATATCACAAGGTTCATATCCCTCTTTTACAGATGGCTCTTCCAAAATAATCTGACAAGGGTTAAGTTCCTTGCATGCGGAGACCATTTGCTGTCCTGTAGACAAATACTCTTATTGCTCTCCTCTATTATGTACATAGGATTTTCCTTCTTCTGCAAAGACAATAAATTCTTAGGGTCACTGACTATCTTTTTGTGCTGCATTTTGCTGTACTTCAAGCAATTGGAACACACTGAATAACAAGGATGAAAAGACTAACCAAATTACTAATAAGTAGAAAATTCAAATTACTTGATTAAAAATACATAGAAATAAATAGTGAAAATGTTGTGACAGCAAAAGACCTTTATCTATTTTGTATGTGTACATAAACTGCTTCTTTCCTCAATGCACCTTGAGGACTTGCATCCTCTATCCAGTATCTTAGAATGAATTGGTCACAGACTGATTATATGGAAATTGTTTACTCCATGAGATATCTATAGTGTTTCAACCTATGGGACCACTTAAGTGGAATGCTGAACTTTTAGGTTTATCTACTCTACAACTTCTATAAATGTGTTGGCTTAAGAAAAGTTAGAAACAGCCCAACAAAATTTTAGGAACATTCATTATGTAATTTTTGCTTGTGTATCTCCATTAACAGCAGATGCACAGTTAAATACCTTTTCTGGTCCTGACTTTCATTTGACAGACAAAGCCATGTTAGAACAATGCTCTGTTACTGATAGCAATTTCATTTTGTATGTTCTACTGATAAGACCTTAAACAGAGGATGACAGTGCATATAGTAGGCAATATATCCAAAGAATTGCAGATGACATTTTATCTGTTCACAGAATGCTGTGCACATTTCTTTAAACTATCTTTGAGAATCAAGTCGTCATCATCTAAATATTTTTCAAAATCTTATTTTAATGAAACACACTTAGAAGCTTGTTTAAATGAAACACGTTTTACCTTTGCATGCACTGAAACGAAGTAAGGGTTTGCTGTACTGCATCCTCCTCTTAAAGGAATCAAAGGCAGAAGAGTTTCATCACAAAGCCAGTAAAACCACCTGCACTTCCAGTTGTGTGTCTCATGTCTCTCATTTCCTCTGCCTGATAGCAGGCCACTTTATATGCCCCCCAGATGAAAAATAAAGGTAAACTATTTTCATCCTTTGAGATCAGGACTTGATTTTGCATATGCTCCTATGAACAGAACATTCAAAGCCTGATCAGCTGAGAGAAGTTTGCCTTTTGCACTGATGCCCTTGTAGAACACTGGGTAGCTATAGGAGTTTAAAAATTTTAAAGCATAGTCACAGCTGTGATGAAGCCACCTATCTCTTTCTGTTGTGGTTTAGGAATGGGATTCCCCAATTTAGTGTTTCCACTGAAACACTCCAATCCATGTGCCCCTCACTCATTCCCCATTATGGCAGGCTGGAGAGGAGAACTGGAGGCACAAAAAGTAGAGATCACGGGTTGAGTTAAGATCAATTTACAGGAAACAGCAATGAAATAAGAAAACAGTAGCAGCAACAATATTAATAACAAAGTATACAAGAAAGGGGAATGATTCACATGGAAATGCTCATCATGCAGAGCCCAACAATACCTGACCATTTGCTTATCTCTGTGAGACTGAAAGAGGCCCCTTCCCCCACCCCCAGAAAATGACATGAGTTGGTATGGAATAACCTCCAGGTCCTAGCCATGCCCCCTCCTGGCTACTGCAAAAAATTAGCCCTGTCTTGGCTGGAAACAGGACATCTTCCAAGCCTGCCAGCTGTAGAAGAGCTACTGATCACGTCCTCCATGAGAGGTGCAAGAGTGAGGAAGGTGACCCTCCTTGTCAGGTGGGAACCTCATACTTACACTCTCAACCAATATACAAATGCAAGAAAGACAAGTATGACAGTGGGCTCTAACTCTGCAAATACTTTAGCACATGGCTAAATAAACAAAGACAACTCAAGTTCTTGCAGTCTAGCAGAATACTGTCAAAACCTGATCACAATCTACCTATGAGCAGTGTGCAGAGGACCCAGCCTGCCACAGTATGAACAACATGCAGCCCCTTAACTTCTCCCAACTCATACGGAAAATACAGATATGACTTGAAGGACACACATCTTCTCTCCTTGTATAAAACGTGATTAATCTGAATTAAAAATAACTTACTTGAAACTTTCTTATTCCATTAAAACTCCTTCCTGTTCCCTTTTCAATTTATTATACTTGCAGATCAGAAAACTCTAAATAAGAGTAGAAAAAGGATTCCAAATGTAAAAATAATGAAAATATTTCCAAAGAAGCCCAGGGTCAGACAGAAAAATTTTGTAAACACTCTTCTAAAAAACTTTTTACAAACACTTTGTAAAATCTTCACTGCCATTACTTCTATACTAAACTACCCCCAAATGAATGGATCTACAGAAAGACAAAACTTAATTAAAAAAAATTAAAAAGTGATACAAGGATGACAAATAGGAACTCAGAATGCAATAAGATACATCTTACATTGCTCAGACAGGACTTGAAAAAAGAATGCACAACATTATCATCAACTTAAACTGAAACAAGATCAGACCAATGTGCAGAATTTTTACAGATCTCACCTTTTGTAGAAATTTCCCAGGAAATTATTTCCTTCTGAGGCAGAAAAACAGTCTCTGATAAACCATATACAGCACATCTCAATTTGGGACAGTCCTCTGGTGTAATCTTTGTCTCCAGTCACTAAATATAAAAGATGGATAGATCGAATTTATGAAGGTCACTCTATTCATTATACCCATACTTTAAAATATACATCTATTAGTTTTCACAGCAAGAATATTACAGCTCCACCCAACCTTTATTGTAAAGTCTTCAGTTTCCCTTATTTTAGGTCCAGAGGACCTAATCAAACTCTAGGAAAGAAAGTTATCAAATGATTTCTGTAAAGAATTTAAAAAAAACCCAAAAACCATCCAAAAGCTCACTGCTGAACACACTGAATGAACTAAATAATGGGAAACACATTTACAATGTCCTTTAATGGTAAGCCTATCCAGTTTGTGATTTAAGAGGTCAAACTATTGGTTATTTTTGCATTCCTGGTAATTTAAGAAGAAACAGACTGGGAAATGTGTACTCACAGGCCTTATAAAACTGCCTTCCTTATTTTGAATAATAGACATCCATTGTAAAAAGCTTACTAGTGGAAAAGCCTCCCTCCATGTTTCCACACTTTGGCTGGAGAGCCCGCTGCCCATGAGGCTCACAATGAAGAAGGAGTGTTTAAAGAGACAAAAGAAATCAGCTACAAAAAATCCTGCCACCCATGTGTCTCGAAAATATGAATTGCTCCAAGAGCTAGGACAGCAAGAATTGCCGACACCAGATGGTAACACTGCCTGTGAGAGTACTGCACCATGATCTCGTGTTGAGAATGAGGGCTTTTCTCAAGGGCCTAAGGCTAAGTCTTATAATTGGGCAAGAAAGAAGAAGGAAAGGAAGAGATGGAAAGACATCTAGGGCTCTTGGTGGGGGCAGCCCCAAAGACTTCCACCCTCATTGCACCAGCACAGACTCCAGCCAGCCCACCCACAGAAACCATCAGCCTGGTTTTACCTGGGCTTGTGATTATTTCATAAGACTTGGGGGCTGTTACATTGATTACACCCTTCTTCATGGAAAAAAAAAAACAAACTGAGGCAAATCACAACACATCTATAAAGTAAAATAAATTTTTTAAGTGTATGAAATACTTGATTTTTTTCCCTGCTCGAGGACTACAAAAGTAACTCAGACAAAAAACAAGCACATGTACTACATTCTAAAAAGATAGTTGCAGACCTAAAAAAAGCTTGCACAAACCACTGAGCAGTTCTTAAGGAATGAAAGTTGACTGAGAAAATGAAAGAGCAATTAACAGATTTTACATACCTTTCCATTGTCAGTTTAGAGTTTATTTTATATATCTCTGTCAGCAAGCATTTAATAATTTCACAACTCAGTTATGCAGCATTGCCATTCAATAATTAGTGCTAGCTGGAACTTTTCTAATTAAATTTCATTTAGTCACAGCCAAATTGGATCTTGCTCATTTGAGGTTTCATGTTCCAGCATAAGTGAAATATAATAGGCTGGTGGTTAGGACACTAACCTGAGGTGTGGAACAATGAATTTCAGCTTCATTCACTGCCTGCTTGCTCACTGCCTGTATTGATCCAGCTTCAGAAGAAGTAATACACCTGAAGTTAGCCAGGAGAAGCAGCAGCAGGAAATGGAGCTCTGTTCATCCTGTATCTACACAGCTATACATTTTTAGTCAGTTTTAGTCATAAAAAAAAATCAAGCCAATGGATTCTGTGTCCCTCTTTAAGTCATTTGCAGACCAAATATCAAGAAAATTTTGATTAAATTTAAGCACAATTTCATAATTATCCAAACTCTGAAATCAGATTAACAACTCGACCCTTAAGGGCTAAGTCAAAACACAGCCTGTGTTTTCTCATTCTTAGGGCAAGAGGAGCGACAAACAGCATTACATCCTTAACTCAAGCAAATGCTAAAGCTGTTTTTGCCTTCTGTGGATTTTAAATCAGGATCAAAAAGGCATTGCCCTGGCCACTTTTCACTCTTCTGCTTTAACCTTGACCTCTATCATCACCCTTGGTCTCTGAGAACAGACTATCCACCCAGGAGAATTGTTTCTTCACACCTTATCTAGTGATACCTTCCCCTAATAAAGTTAGACTTGTTAAAACCAAAGCCAAACTCCAACCCAAACCCAAATACAAGCCTCAATGCTCTCTTAGGAGAACTCACATGGCTGTTTGCAGGGGTCTGTGACTGGTGAGGAACACCTGGCTCAGGCTATGCTTCTTTCCATTTTGGTATATTCCATAAGGGCTGAGTCTGCCACAGCCTGGAATGATGCACTCATTGCTTTTGCAGGGAATGAATTGGGAATATCTCTTTCCTTGATTTTTCCTTTAAGCCTAACCAGAAAGCCAAGCAAGATGAGTTTCAAACTGTTGTGTTTATCAGGCAAATATTAATACAGTCTCTAAAGGCTTTTTTTTCCATAGCTAAACAGGTATTTCATAAGTATTTTACTTCTTTTCACAATACTACTTTTTTTGGGGATGGAAGTAGATACTCTGGTCTCAGATTTAGGCACCCAAAAGATTTCCCAAAGTGTTTAAACAGTCTATCATGATGTAAAGAGATGTAGTAATCTGATAGGCACAAAATAACCTCTACAGATTATGAGACTATAAATCCTTAAACTAATGATATCTGAAAGAGATTTCTTTGTTATACAGAAAGTGTAGATAGAGACTACATGTGAAAAATAGCAAAACTGTTTTAAGACAAGGAATAAAATGTCCATCTGTTGTCCTCAGAGTAATAGCCCACATCGAGGAAATGTAGTTTGGCATTAATTTTCTACAGGCTATGCTGCACTGGTTCCTTTCTGTGACTCCAAAGGAAAAGGAGACTTAATTTTTTCTTTTCCACACAACACAGGCCTGGCTGTGTCAAACATCAGTGGGAAATAAACTGAGGTTATATCAATTATTTCCAATTGTAAGGACAGTGAGCAGGGAGCTCAGAGACCCACACTTAACGTTGACTGCTCATTCACCAGTAAGCAGGGCTCAATTCAATGTATCAGCTGCTCCAGGACAGGCAGAAAAACAAGTATACTCCATGCCTGCTCACTGGAGAGCTGGCCATCATTTTGTGCTTGCAGCACACCTGATCTCTTCCACTTCCCCTGACCCTAGAAACAATTTACAGTCAAACCCAGTACAACTTTAGGTATGGTAGCCTTCTGCCAGCTGCATCTGCAGAAATCAAATTAGCAGCAATGTATCCTTTGCCTCAAAGGACTGCCCTGAGTCTTCGTTAGTCAAGTTTGTAGAGGGTTAGAGATCACTGGAGTTCTGCACAAGTGCAAGGCATTACAACATTACATACTGCAGAGTTTTTGTGGTAGCCTTGGGATTGTCATGGTCAGAATCAACTATGTCACGGTCAGAATCAACTATGTCACTCTGTAGTTTTGGCAACTAAGCAAAATAAGTAGATCAAACTATATGGTTTTAGCAAGGTATATAAGCTATTTTTGTTCACCCCTTACCCGCTGTCTCCCTTTTTTCTGCTGTCCTCATTAAGGACCAGAGAGCCCTTCAGGCTGCAAAGGACTTTGGGACCCAGTTCATCCTCCCACGCAAAGCAGTTCCAAATCTAAATTCATACCACATTGCCCAAGGCTATATCTAACTTGGTCTCCTCCAAGAATGGAGACCACATGGCATTTCTGGTCCAATACTTGGCTGCCATAGTAAAACTCGTTTTTCTGTGTCAGATAGTAATCTGTCATCTTTCAATTTATGCCCACTGTCTGTCCTCCTCTTGCCATGCACCTCCTTAAGGAGACTGGTGGCATTTCTTCAGTATCTTCCTTGTAGACACTAGCTGCTGTGGGATCCTCCAGGCTGAACCAACCCAAATCCCTTTGCTGCCATGCTCAGGGCTTCTGTCCCAGTGCCCCAATCATGCCCGTGACCCTCAGCTGAACTTGCTCTAGTCTATTAACATCTTTCTGTTCTGAAGCCCCAAAGCAGGACACAGTACTGCAGATGTGGTCTAATGAGGGCTAAGTAAGGTTTTGTCTTTTAAATTTCATCTCAAAAGCAATCTAACATTTCCAACATTGATAGTCCCTGGCTTCAAAGAAAAGAATCAGAGAAATCTACTGCAAAAATTCCCACTGAAACAGTTTAAAATGTTTCAGCCCTTCAATGAACTTACCCCGGAGAACAGTTTCAAACTCAATAGGCTGAATTTTGGAAGATTATTTGGAGTTGATAACATTTACTTTTTAGAAAAGAGAACCTTGTTCTAAAACCTCCTAATTTCTCTGTACACAAGTGCACATATGCACCATGACAGCTATGCCATGAGTGGCAGAACCACTTTTACAGTACGCTTTTAACCACTTTGCCAAGTCCACCAGCTAGAAGCACCTCTTCCTGTCCTGCTCCTAGAGCAGAATTAATCAGACACCATTTCTCATATCCTGTCTGATTTATGTGTTTCCTCCAGGGCAAAGACTTCAACAGTTGACTTTGGTTTTGGACCTAAAATCTGACATATGTTAAACATTACCAAATTTTCAGGTGTCGTGGGGTATAGGAACTGTGCAAATAATTACTTTTTTGGATCCATGACTGAAGCTATTTTTAATAAGACTTTGTTTGATTTCTCAGCATTTTGGACTATTTGCTTTCATTACACTTGTAATACATGTCTGACAACTGCACTCGCCTTCTCATATATGACAGGAAAATTATGAACGGCTTGATCATATCGAATGATTTATAAATCTGCTAATTAGTACCATGGATCACTTATTTTAATCCTAAGGCTTAGCTGAGGCATCTTGGCATAGTGAACAAAGGGAAAAACGTATCTGAACATAGTAGTTATGTTAATTATTCAGTTTTAATATAAACTGAAATTAAACCCTTGTCTGTTCCCTTGACATAATTTTCAGATTAATCAGGATGGGGCATAGTTGTGAATTGGAAGAAAATGTAAATACCTAACTGTAACTGATTTCAAATGGTGTTTGGTACCTTTGACCTTACTCAGGTTCAACCTGAGCCTTCTTGCTCAGTACCTCAGGGTATCTTTTTAATTACATAGACCCATTTATAAAAGTCATTTCAAATGGCAAGGACAGCAAAAGTTTTCAATAACATGTTGTCATGCTGATATCTCTACGCAGCAGTCCCTTTCCCTTGCTGAATTACAAAAGCACATTAAAATTTCCTGCCATTTAAAAATAATCATTAGGAGGAATTAAGACAATATTCTTACTATCCAGATACTCTGTCTCTGTCTTCCCCCTGACTTGTCTGGGCTTCACTACAGCAGTTTTTTTCTTCTCTGCCAGACTGCCTGGGTGTCAGCAGAGCAAATGCTCACTAGTTCTGCTTTCATTTTTTATGTCCAATATCTTCTCAAAAGATCATCCTCCTCAGCAGCTTGGCTGGCAGTTGAATCAATCATTCTAGCCAAAGCAAATAATGTGCTCTACCTTAACACATTCTTGAAAAAATTCGATCTTGAAAATTTTGAATTAAGTTTTGGAAGAACTGAAATTATTTTCCTAACTTTTTTTTATTATTCCTTTAGCAATGAGGGTGGAAAGCAAGAAATGAGCAAAAGGTTTGGGAACTTCAACAGGGAAGTCTTAAGTTTAGCAAAGAATCAATCTCTTTGGAAAGGGTCTTCTATCAGGAACACTTGGCAGCAGTAGGCAGAACAGGTTATTTCCTCTACCTATGCAAAATGAAACAGAGGAGCGGGAAACAGGCTTTTAGTCCATTTACATCGTTTTGGTTTGGGTTTTTTTTCCTTCAGATTCCGTGTATTTCCATCTCCTGAATCCTCAACACCTGTAGGATTTGAAGAAATTGATTATTTTCTTTTTCAGACACTAAATTTCATATATGGCTGATAATGAAATGGAACTTTAAAAAGCCATTTTCTCATGTGGTTAGTGTCTTGTGAGCAGAAACTGACTATAGACAGCCAATTTGAAAGGCAGGCACATCTATCTACTACTGCTAACATCACACAAAGAATGTCAAGAGGATTCTTTTGTACCATTTGAAACTGTTTAATTTATTTCCTAAATGCTAGGGATTAGTGATGAATTTTGATCATCAAAAAGCAATTTGGCATGCCACACAGCGTATTCTATTGCTTGACTAGGGACACACCTGGAAAGCACATTTTCCCATAAGATTTACAAAAAAAATAATCAGTGTGATGTATAGAGTAATGCTTTATTTAACAGTAGTTTCATGGGCTATACAACATTTAATATTTTCATGACATTTCTAGAGCTACATGAAGGAAAAGTATATTGAGAATACTTAGTATTACCCTCCAAATTAAACAATTTTATCCATCAGCATTGCAAGTTTTTCCTGAAGTTACGAGTGGTAGCGCAAAGGGCTACAACCATTCAAGAATCAGTTATCTAACATTTGTACAAATCGAGATTACACAGTCAAGCCAAAGAATGTGTCAATCATAACACTGGAAATATAGCAAGTCTACTTTTTAATTCACTGCACTGTGGAACCTCTTTATGGTGTGTTTCATATCATTGCTTCTCATCCCAATTATCAAAAATCTTTCTTTCCCTGTTCACTATAAGCATGAACAATATAAGCAAAACTGCAGGTGGTTGCCAAAGAAATTACTTCATTCTGGATATCAGTTCATAGTTTCAAAATTAATATTTATTTTGGCTTGCCTTAGGTTTTTTTGTAATTATTTTTTCTCTGACCGTTGAAGACAGAGTGGTTCAGAGTCACCTCAAGACAGCATGCAATCTAGTCTTAAACTACAACCGAAAAAAGAGAACCCTATCAATGATAATTAGATTTCCCTTGTAAAGAGCATTCAAGTTTGGTTTTGTTTTTGTTTTGTCCCTTCCTCTTCTCTTTCTCCCAAATCAATTCTTCAAATTCTTATGGTACAGCTGGTTGTTCACTTCAGCTATACGTTAAGAAGTTAAAGCTAAAGAAAACTCCTTGACTGGCAATTACAAGGTGATTTTAAGGTGAGTAGATTTCATTTGTTTGCCTATATGTGTAGGAAAATGATAAACAGAATGGGAATATTCATCTGGGTCTCTCTAACTGAAAAGCATTGTGATTTTTTGCTTTCAATTTTGAATTCCATAGTACATTGGACAGTCACAGTATTCAGAATTATTAGTGACATCAACATGTTGCTGTAAAAATTTTGCAGCTTCTGGAAAACCATTGATTTTCATATTTCTAAAACACTTAAACCACCAATTTAGCAACTTTAGTCACCTCCTAAACCACCAATGTAGCATTAAAACTAACAAATCCCCTTTTACCCAAATTTCTCTTAAATAGGTCTTTTAATTGGATTGAATTGAATTGAATCACACACGATTGGTGTGAATGTCCTCAGAGTAGGTGAAACATTGGATGAAATCACAGGCAGAGTCGGAAAGAAGCAGGTATAGAACGTCAGACACTCGGCTAATTTGGATAAGGTCTTCTGGTCATACTGCTGCTGTGCTGACACAAAGAAAGCATCTCTTCCTGCATCATCACCAGAAATGCTGCATTTAGTCATTAACCCTTTGCTTCTTACGCGGCATTTCCTGATGAGGGAGTGTTAATGGCTCTCACATTAACACATACAGTGAGCACCCGTGAGTGATGGGCAAGGAGAGGGTTAAAATTAGTTTCTTCATGCATATGGTTTCTGTCTTAGCTATGAGATCAGTTATAGTTCCCCGGCCAAAGATAACAGCTAAAATACAACGGATGCCGGGCTTCCATAGACAAAGTGAAGTATTTCCTTTCATCCTCACTAGTCACTGATAATGTCCCAATTCTCCATTCACTGGAAATGTCAAGGGCACGAGCAGGTTATTACAATGTGAAATGAATGGACTGTTCAAATTGAGCCCTTGCCTGTGTAGGGTGTGAAGTTTCTCTAGTCCTAAGAGATTAAAACTCAGTGCGGAAGACACTGCTACAGTCACAAAGGCTATCACTGGATGCTGAAAGCTGGGGTTCCTTCTAATAAGGTACCAAAGGGGAAGAGGAGGTCAGCTGTCATCATCAAATTCTTGGCAGAGCAGTCAGTGAGTGGCTGATGTCAAATACTTCCTCTCTGTGGCTCCCTCTAGTTATTCCTGGCCTCTTGCTTTTTCAGCCCAGTCAAACAAAAGTATTGGACTAAGTAGCCACCCTGCATGGTTATAAATACTGTATGAGGAACTGAAGCAGCTTTTCCTAATTCACACTTTCTTAAGTATTTCTAACATTTTATAACACTACCTACCACTCATTCTTACTGAGCATTTTTGCAGCTATTTGAATATATCTTAACCTGTGGGGTTTTGTGTTCTTTCTGTGCTTTAACACAACTAAAAAATGTTGATACAACTAAAACTTAGCCTACATACAACGTTTTTCAAGTGAAGTTAATACGTTTGGGGATCTATTAGTCCAGCAGGTAATTATACTGGCAATTAAGTTGCTCTTCACCAGTATAGATGAAATAACTTTTTAAGATACAGTGCAGTGCAAATGCTGTACAAAATTAAAACTCCAATATTCAGCATGTGTGTATGTATAAATCCATCATACATCCAGGATGCTGGGATATACATAGCTACACAAATTTGGAGAGTGACTTTTTTGCTGCTTTCCTGCACATATGTGTTTATAGGGCCAGCAAGTTCTTCTTCCTTTCCCCTCCCATAAAATGAACCAAATCAAAACTGGTAACATTGCTACACCACTACAGGGAAAAGAAGTAAAATTAAAAAAGAATTCAAGTGCAAGATGATCTATGGCAAATGAGGTTTCCAGTTATGTTCATGCATATGTGGTCCCATACAGGGCTAAGAGCTGGACCAAACGGTCCTTGTTGGTCCCTTCCAACTCAGCGCATTTTTCTGATTCAGAGCTGCAATGCCAGGAAACAAGATGGCATAAGAACACTGAGGTAAATAATGTTTCAGTACAAATCATTTAAAGAAAAAAGGGAAACTATAAAGAAACAAGATGAAACTAACAGGTTGTGGTGTCTATTTTACATGTATCAATAAGAGTGCATTTTTAGAAGAAATACACAGATTATAAAACTTAGATTTAAACTGAAAATGTCTTCCACTCTGAAACTGCCTTGCTAAAAAACCAGAGAGCTGCAATGGCAATGTGCATAATTCTGGATTTCTTGATACCATCTGACCATGGGTTTTGTATGCATCTCAAGTTCTGTTTTTTGTAAAACATGCACCTTGATTGCTAACCCAAAGTAACAGAACTACTGTATAACCAGATAAACAACAACAAAAAATAGTAAGACCACAAAAAGTCACTTTAAAAACAAACAAAAAACCAAACCAAACCAAAAAACAAAACAAATGAGGAAAACCTAAAATTCACTAAAGATTAAGAAAATCTTACATCAAATCCTCAGTTAGTAGGAGAGGGCTGTGTGAGCTACAGCTCAAGATGGATCTGTATGGATATTCATTGTCCTTATGCTTTCTTTGGGATCACCTGTGTAGCTACCTCCTTTGGTAACTGAAACCCAAAGACCAACATTGTCAGTGGAAAAACATTCATTCAGCCTTAAAACTCTTGCTGACAGAAGTTTGTTTTTCCAAGTAATGGACACATTTCTGCAAAAACTATCAGCTTGCCATGGGAAAATACTGATAGGCCACTAGAAAGGATAACAAATGAAAATCTAGAAGTAAGTCTATTTTGGTAAAATAATGTTGTTTATTCATATATGTATAACTGTGCCTTGTGGAACTTACCAGCCACACTTGTCTCCGGGATGGTCTGCATTCTCATGATACATCTGTTCTTCTCACTAGAAGAGACACCATGATTTATCATACATATTGTACTAGGACCAAAAATTCCAGGACATAGAGGAGAAGGAGAGCATGAGAAGCCAAAGTACTTTTGTCTACTTGGAATTGAGCATTGTTTCAGAAAAGCCTATTATTCAAAATAGTCTCATCTTTATTACTGTATTTTCTCTTTTGGCAATAAAATGTCAAACTTCATTTTTTTGGACAGTTTAAAATGCTTTTTATGGTTCTAGTTTGACTGTGTGGGAGGCCACAATATGCAAGCTGAAGGAAATTTTGATTCAGAAGAGTAGAATTTCACCTTTCTTTCAGGAAAAGATTATCTTTTAAGTTACTCTTTAGCAATTTATCTGCAGGGCAGGAAATTTGCCTCAAAATTTAGAATTTCTTGAAAGCATATCAAAATAAAAGGAGAAAGACAGGAAAGAAATAGAAGCAACTATTAATGTCAAATGCTAAATATAATATCAAAAGGAAATAATGTCAGAAAGAGGTGATTTTTCCTTACATATTTAAGCCAGCATCTAAAAAAGAAGTTGCAAGCTATTATGTTTACGAAGAAGTAGTTTAAAGGAAAATGTCTATTTGAACAGCTGCACTGAGGTTTACCTGAATATATAGGGGAAACTAAGCTCTAAATTACAAAGCTGAGCTACCTTTTCTGATGAATTGTAGCTAAGATGGCCAATAACATAAAATTCAACATTTTTTTTTAATCCTTTATTGGTGCAAGACAAACTAACATTGCAGTTACAATAATGCTGTTCTATATGAGGCCATGCAGGCTGTTCAATGTCATATATAGTTACTATGCTACTACAGGATGTTTTGTTGACAGAATCCAGACAAGAGTAAGGGAACAGCATTCAGTAATTGCTCGGTGACAGTGACATGGCATTTTGCTTTCTAATGGACAAGGGAAAGCTGTGGAGGTTAAACATCTGCAAATACAGAATTGGCACCTGAAGTGGTAGGTATTCCAGAGTGAAAGGAACACTGAGCCCCCTTTTCAGCTATTCTGTAAATAAGTATTAGCTACTGATCAAACACTTGCCCAGTAGTTGTGTGAGAATACTGAATGACATTACATGCTTGCAAGCCCCAAATGCAGCAGTACCTTATTCCTCATCAGTAGCAGTCACTGACAGGCAAAATGCAGTGTCTTAAGCACAAAACATCCTTTCCATGTTCCCAGTGACACCTCCTCTTTGCCCTGTGAGTGCCAGGTGGTTAGTAATTGGATCTCACAGCTCCATTAGGCCCACCAAACATATTCAAAAGTGCTCCTTGCTACCTTATGGAAACATCAAGTAAGATCATCTCTCTTCAAAACCTGGGAGAACAACTGTAGCTCTTCTAAATTTATTTTTGATAGAAGTCTGTTGTGGCAGACAGAGATGAACTGTCTTTCCCCTATTTTTTTTTTTTTTCTTAACAACATGTGTTAAAGGTATTATTTCATAAAATATATGTTTATTATGCAGTTATCTCAGCCCAAAGGCTTATGGCTTTCCAGCATGTATAAAACTGTACATAACTATAATCCATAGAGACTCCGGGTTTATTTAAGTCCCTTGACTCTCAGCAAAAATACCAAAATAGCATAAGTAAATAGAAGACTGCCTGAATGTAATAATCTTAAAAATAAACAAATATATCTTGTAAGCACAGATCAGCACTATTGTCTAATTTAAGTTCCAAAGCTTACTATCTCTGTCCAGAAAATGGTAAAAGTTAATCACAAAGTTGTAAATTTACTAGTTTCAACCATGCTTTCCAAATAAATCATGTAACCATATAAAGATACTTTAATAGCCAGATGTACTTTGGTTCTTCAATCATCTGAGGTAGTAAGAAACATCTGGTAAGGAACCTGTCCAGGGAAGTACAATTTGCCTCCCCATAACAAACATGCGTACACATACACACAAGAAGATACCCTCCAGCCTCAAATATGCAGGTCTACGTCTAAATATTACATCTGCTCATGTTTAATGATTCTCTGTGGTTCAATATTTAACTATTTTAGCATTTAGTCATATGGACAAGTGCACGTGCTTTTGTATTCAGAAAACTACCACTAGGAATAAATGATAAAGAATAATATTCTTTACTGACTGTATCCCTACCAGACACTCAGTCAAGGAACCAAAACAGATGTCAACTTCTGAACCTCAAGAGGTAGATGCAGGGGGAACCTTCTGCAAAAGCCAAATAGGTTTTCACACTTACCATTTACCCAAGGAGCTTCAATGCTCCCTTTGTTGAAGCTGATGCACAAAGAGACTTAAGTGTTGTTTTTGCAAGAATAAATCTATTGCATCCAGTTCTAGTTCTCTGTGCAAACCATTATTGTTTTCCCATGAAACTGAGAATGTAACTCAGAAAAAAATGAATGTTTTTGGAAAATCTGGCAGTCTTTTGAAAAGGGATTTGGCAGCTTGGAAAATACTATATCACTTCATCATGAATTAAAAAAAAAGAGAGATAATAACTGATATCTAATTTATCCAGACTCATTTTCACCAATATAATGATTCCATCCTTCATTAGAAAAATCATCAAGTCTTGAACATTAGCAGTATCACAATGGCATTAACAAGCAAAAGTATAATTATATTTGTGACAGAAAATCGTTTCTTGTGACAGAGGTGACTTCAATCTGTGAGTTGACTGTAGGAGATAATGTATCTGGTAGATAGTTATTCACAGGAAATTTAATTTTGTTCACCTGAAGTGTGATAGGATGTTTGCTCATTTTTTGTTGAAGAAAGGATTGATACACTTGTAGTGTTTCCTTAATTTGCATACATTGCACTGTTGCCACTCTGTTCAGACCTCTATGAATAAACACTTGTTTTTCAAAGAATATGCAGTATGATACTTGGGTGACTGCCAAGGCAACTACTAGGAATCCCAGACGCACAATGAACATAATTTCTCTTAATTTTTCTATAGAAGTTTTTTCTGAGACTCAACAGACTGATATTCCCTGGTAATATTCTCTATTAAAAGGCTGAAAACAAAGACTGTGCCCCTTAATAAACACTTTAGTAGCAAATTGTCAGGTATGATGACTAGACCAGATGATTAAAAAGCTATGATGCAAATCTTAATTTTAGAGTATCAGAGAAGCTAAACCATGTGAATGGAGCCAAGTGGTTTTTAGTTGTTATTTTATAGTTCAAGCAATAATAATATTTTTTCTTATTGCACAGTAAACTAAGGGAAGCACTTCTAAACACTTTGCATTTTTTTTCTCCATTCATGTAGTAGTTACTATCATATTGGCACTGGATATAGCGTGGAAGAGACAAAACTTCATGAAAATCAACTCAAGTGGTTAACCAATTTTAGTAAAGGTTAAATTTTAACAATATAATAAAAGCAGATCACAGGTAACATTTAAACAATAGCAACAACAAAAATGCAAAATATACTATTTGAGCACAGCTCTTATCCAAAAATCAGAAAGAACTCTCCAAAATCAATAAGTCATAATCTTGCAGATGGTAGCACAGTCCCTTTGCTTCCTCTGCCAAGCTTATAAACATGTTTTAGGCAGCTAGCATATTCCTTTTCTAGACAAATGAAGCACAGAAAATTAATTCACTGGACTTCACTCAAGCATTTGATATGATTGATGCCATGTGGGAAGCTACTAATTCAGCTGTTAAAAGTATAGATTAGCACCCACCAGGACTGTAAAAGAGATAGAGGACATGACTAATAATTGTCAGGAAGTACTGAAATTATGAGGCTAAAAGGAGGTTACCAGTGTAACTCCTCAAAGGTTTCACCTTGAAGCCAATTACTTTCATTTAGTGATGTTTTCACGAACATGAATAATTTGCTAGTGAGTCCACCAGCCACATAAGTGCAGTGGAAGGCTGGAATAATCTACAGGGGGGAAAAAAGCAGTGATCTTAGGGATAGACATGGTACTCAAAAAATTAAAAATACAAAAACATGCTAAAAATGCAGAAAATCAGGAACAGGATTACTAGGTTTCTACAGTGACAGCTCCACAGACGGAAATGGCAGAGGACAGAATGATCTGGCTACATTTTCCTGTACAAAGATGGGGTGACTCTCACATGTTTATATCATCTAACTCTGGATGTACCTTGAGGATTTTCAAGCAGAGACAAATATTTATGTTTGGGTAGAAGACACTAGCAAGGCCTCTTTTGGAAGACTGTGTACACTTGGAGTCAACCAAGCTCATAAAAAAATTATTTAAATCATAACAGAGCTACCAGAACAAATAAAAGCATTAGGATGTTAAAAACAGGGTGGCTTATTCAGCCTCTTTACAACAACAACAAAAACCACAACTAAAAAATTTAAAGAGGTTTCAATTTTCCTCTGCAAGCCATCATAGTCATTAACACTAGCAAGGAAGAAAAGTTTTGTAGGACCCTCATGGCATAGTCACAAATAAAGGTAAACCATCCCCTCCCACTGTATATTCCTCTCCCATATGAACACCTCCTCCAATTCCCCAGGCTGGCTCTGTGCCTGCACACCCAGCCTCACCCAGCTGAAAGGGTTGGATGGGTGCAATTAGGGACTCAGCTTTTCACATCACCTGCAGGCTTCTGATCACAAAGAACAGCTTTCCAATGTAAGACAAGGAAAAGACACACATTCACAGACCTTCTGCAGAGCAGGCTCTTGAAGAAGCTGATGCCTTGTACCTCATATTTACCTGTGCCTTTGTATTTATGGAGGCAACAATGTCCCATGGGCAGGGACATCTTTTACTAAATCACGTTGCTCAGGGCCCCATCTAACCTGACCTCAAACACTTCCAGGGATGCAGCATTCACAGTTTCTCTGGACAACCTGTTCTAATGTCTCACCATCTCCATCATAAAAAAAACTTGGACTATGTAGTCATAGTCCAGGTAAGAAACTGGTAGTGTCCAGCTAGGAGAAAATTGTGCAGCTTCAGGAAGCCTACCACAATCTTCTCATGTTCTCTCAGCACTCTTCATATCCAGCTAACATGGCTAGGGACAAACTCATGAATCAACCTTACTTTCATCACTTTTCTCTCATTCCACATCTTTGGCTTAGGGACACTTATCCTTTCAAGCCCTAAGAAAATTCAAGCTTTTTATTCTTTTTTGACCATCACATTCTACTCTCCTCCATTTCTTTTTATGTTCACTGTGTTTTAGTCTTATTATATTTAACTAGCCCAAATACATGGAATTTGGTTTTGCAGTCTTGTGCCATTCAATCCTCTGCTCAGCTAGTAGAGTTCAGATCCCCAAAGGGATGTAGAAGCAATTCAATACTATATATCAGTCTTCTATTATGCATCTCACCAAACTGTGATTTTTTTTCCTTACTAAAAAAAAAAAAAAAAAAAAAAAAAAAAGAGGAACTACAACAAATTATTTTTTGAGTCTTTACCAAAGAGAGTAAGTAAACAGTTTCAATAAAAACACTGACAGCACTCAAAACAAAAAAGATTTCATGAGTGAATGGGCAGCAATTTCCAAATTAAGTCATTGGAGGATGCCAGTGCAGAATGATGGAAATGCACAGCTAACTAACACTTTCAAGTCACTAATGTGTTCATACATTTTCCTGGTTAACTAAAATATAATTCCTCCAGTCTGCAGTCCCATAGAGATAAAGCAATGTTTAAATACCAGAAGTAAACTTGAATTACCTTTAGACCTCTGAGTAACCAAGTATTCTAGATTCTATGCTTAAAAAGCTAAATACAACCTAGAGGGGAACAAATATTGAGTGGTAGCATTTACATGAAACTGAAAAGCCCTGTAATTAAAATCTATTCAACTTTTGTTCCACCTGCTCAGAACTAAGTTCAGGTTTTAGATTTAACTGCAGCATACCAAGTTTACACTACTATAGACGCTAATCACACTGTGACCTGAAAGACAAGAACAAACACCAACACAAGTTTCACCAAAAAATACCCCAGATCCCGCAACATAAAATGGCTTTTAAAATTTTGGGTTAAATTTACTAGTGTATTACTTCACCACTCCTAATTTACAGCACTTTGAGAGCACAAGACTACCATAAACATCTCAGCTCCTCCGGCTATAGCAATGCAAAGAGCTGGTGTCAAAACAATGAGCAGTTGCAAGTCAGACATACCACAGTAAATGATTCAGCCTGGCAGCCTCTCCTATAGCAGGATAATGCCATGTTGGGCATGACTTATTCCTATACCAAGGGGAAAAGCTTTTGCAGCTCCAGGAATTTTTATGTAACAGTACAAAAATGAAGATTGCTAAGGAATACATTCAGTCATAGGCTAGGTAAGATGAAAGAAATGATTGTAAAATCATACTCAGGTCACCCAATTATTTTGTGGAGCATCTGCATGCCATTAGGTTGGCTTCTTGGAGTCTTGATTATATTGCCAGCCAAGCGGTTTCCTCATAACCTGCATTAATATAGTTATTTTGTCAGATAATTGTTACAAACCAGAGTCAGAATATCAAAACATGACAGTTGCTCTACTTTTTTGCTCATTACAGCACCCTGTTAATGACAAAAACTTAAAAACAAATGATGATGAAGTATCATGCCTTTATTATCTTCATTACCACTGAGCACTGGAGCCCCACCACCAAAGAGGACCCCACTGTGCAAGGCATTCTACTAGCAGAGTAAAAATGGCTCTGGGCAGAAAATAGTGCCCTGCTAAAATCAGAGAGGGCAGTTAAACAATAATTTATATAGGCAAGAAGCAGACTCAAAGAGAGAGGTAAACTAAATCAAAGAACAAGTAAGAAAGAGGCTCTAGAAAGAAAGATATGCCCTACTGAGAGGAAAACAAAGGAGGTGGTGTATAAAGAGACTAAGGAAAACCCAGAAGTAGCACTTAGTAAGACTGAGAAACATTTCTAATTTTATCTATTAGACCTAAATACTCTGTAGTTACTAGTTAGTTCTACTACTGATATTATTAGACCAGGAAAGGAAAATTCCTTGTATTTTGGGGTGAGCAACTGTGCTCTGCATGGAGGCCTGTGATGGCCTCTTCAGAGCCATATTACCTTCCAGTAGGACACAGTAACCAGTGTGACTAATACCAATCATATGCAATTCATTCCCTCTCTCATCCTGCTGCCAGGGGAAGAAGTGAGTGCACAAGGGTATGTTTTGTGTTAGCGGGACGGGTTTTCCCACCCAAGCCCACAAGTCAAAGCCAGCTGAAGAAGCGCATTTTTTACTTTGCAGCAGAAATGCAGAGGTTTAAGAAAGTTTTATGTTCCTGTGAATACACTTGAAGCTCATGCCCAGACCTAAGTGCAAATCACTAAAAATTTGAAAGTGGCTTGTCTGTTAAATTGGGAGTCATTACAATATCTCACCCTCTATGTCTTTGAGAAACCTACTTACAGGGACATAACCATGGCAGACACAAAACAAGTAAAACAACAAGAAAACAGTATTTTCTCTGTGTGCATGTGTGCAAGCGATCTAGGAAGACAAAAAAGATCTGAATGTTATTTCTCAGGCAGCCCGTAAAGGAAAGATGTCATAGAAATGAAACCAGGGCTATAGACATGCCTTCAAAGCCAGCAGAAATGCTGCTGATTGCTTTCAGCAGATGAATAACCCTGCTGCATCAATAGGCCAATGCCTGCACTCTCAACACCACCTGCAGCAGCGCAGAGCACACAGTGATAGCCCACAGGTCCCTTCACTTTGCCTCTAGTAAGTGCCTCCCCTCTCAATACCGTAATGAGCACTTATGCAGAAGCAAAAATGACATCTGGGCACACAGGCAGAGCAGGCAGCCACAGACTGTGGTGTTTCTGCCTTGTTCAGTTGGTTGGGATACTTGCTCAAGTAATATTTCCATCACCATGCAACCCTTTCCCCTAAATCCACTTCCTAATGTGTTTTGTAGCTACTACATTTCTGTAGCTGTGATGAGCCAAGGATATAAGCAAGGCAAGGCATATATGGAGAGAGGAACCAGCAACATTTTTATTAAACCAGTTGATGCAGCTGAATACCTTATCTTAGCCATTCTTTCATTTCCTGTTGTTCCCCTCTCACAGCCTGTTTTGATTTAATGCTGTACTTCACATAGGTAATGGAAAGTTTATAAGACACAAAATGTGTGTGTACATGCACGCACATGCACACTTGCCCGATATTCCCACACCATCCATGTCTGTAGTCTAGACAAAGATACAAGAGCCAGAAGTGGGGAACAGGAAAGGGAAATAACAGGTGAGGATTGCATCAGTGTCACCAGAGCCTAAACTGGGAAAAAAAAAGAAGTGAAAACTTGCATGTATGTCTCTGAACTGGGATATGACCTTCCATCAACCCTGGTCCACATAGACTCAAAAGATATTAAATCATCTCTGTGGCAGAAGCCCAGTAATCAAGAGCCACAATCCCATAAGAATTAAGTTGATGCATTAATTTGCCTTTGGGCTGAAGAAGGGCATGCTTTCAACTACAGGGTCTGAGCAGCAGCTGATGCTGTGGTGCCACAAACAGCTATGATGAATCTACACAAGAAAGAGGGGGTGCTAGCAGTAGTAGAAAGGCTTCCAGAGAATGTCCACAGAATCAATTGGTCCCCATTCCCCTGTTCTTTAAAACTGGTGATTCAAAGGAATCCATATTTAGTCTGTAAAATACACTTTTATTACGGCTGGGAACAACGCCCAGCTAATGCCCAAAGTGCGTGTTCGATGGGCATACAAAATCAAACAACTTTTATACAGTTAAGTTCAAATCCTATCTGCTACACA
>JAWWEU010000125.1:25517518-25544978 GCA_035583155.1 Acropternis orthonyx | reverse complement strand
AACTGACCGGCTTGTCTCGGTGCCTCAGGATCCACAGGAAGGCTGCGGAGAACAGCTCCGATGCAGCTGGGCACCTCGAACGGCTGTAGACAGTGGCTCCGAACACAGCGCCAACCAAACCGTGTGTGTCCAAAACTGATCCAAAACCAAAAGTAAAACGTCCCCTCTCTTCCTCCCTCCCCCGGAAATTCTCCCTTCCCCCCACCCCTTCCCCTTCGCTCCAGGCTCCACTCCCGGTCCAGGCGGGTGAGGGAAAGAGAAAATTCTCCAAACTTAAAACCATAACACTCTTTCTACATCTTACTAGACCTAGACCACACTTTCAAATTTATATTTACTTGAAATCTTATTGAATGTAAATCTGAGAAAGAAATCTCAAATTATGAGTGCCTTTAAATTCAAGATCTTATTTTAGAATTGTTTACTTTCATTAAACTGTAAAAATTCAGCCTGAAATTATAGAAAAAATAAAAAATAATAATTAAAGCCCTGATTCACATTTGCAAAGTGCTGATGTAATCCCAGTGGCAGTATTTACACCAGTGCAAAAGCAACACATATCCTATCAGAATCTACTTACACAGACTGTACTCTTTAAACTGTTCATTCTCCCCACTCTAGACACACTGAACTTATTGTTTCAATAATTACCATTAAAAAGCCAGAACTTTGAAAAAACACAATAAGCATACAAGCAACACAATCCACATAAACGACAAAAAGCATTTGTTCTTTCATTAGATCAACTTTTGCTTAAATGCATTTAAAATACATCATATTTGCGGAGACCATTTACTGCATGAACAATTAAACAGTTTTCTCTTTCTTTCTTTATTTGTACAGGACTGGCTACCCAATAAACTACTTGGCCAAACAACCTGTTGGAGTACTTCCAGGAAGCATTGATATCCACCAAAATATCAAAGGCTGTAATTACACTTTCATCATATGTTCCAACTCATCCAAGAATAGTCAAGAAACATTAAAGACAACAATCTCAGCTGAAGCTAATTACTGACAACTAGCTCAATACTGCCTATAGAACTCATCATCTTTGATTTTATTAATTAAAGAACAGTCTCATCAGTTCCCATGTTTCTCAAAGTATTTTTTGTAAGGGTTATAATTTTGTGATGATTAATTCCAGGTCCTGGGTTTCTGAAATTTTTGTAAGTCCACCGTCCTACAAGGTACTTCATAGTTGGTTCAAATTTGGCCATAACTGTATTGAAAAAATGACTGGTTGAGGGGGACAAAAAAAAGCCATTAGAAGAGAAGCATTGTTAGGTTCATGAAGTTGTGTGGGTTTTTTTCCCAGAAAATTAAAAAAAAATTCCAGTCAAATTTGTTTTATAGTTTCTTCTCCCACTGAAATTTTCAGAATATTTAAATTTTTTTCTACTCTTGCATACATTTTAAGATAGGGAACTGAGGCACTTTGCAAAATGGTAGCAGAAGAGGGATTTTGAGTCTGGTCTCCAAAATACCAAACTGGTCTTCAAAATACTTATGATCCATTCTATTGCTGTTCTCAAACAGCAGCTGCAATAACTTCAGACTAACCACACTCTGGCTGAAGCTGTGCTGGATTGATCAAACCAGTGGAAATATTCTGGAAGAGATTTCCCCAACCAACATGGTCATCTCATTCTTGGATTTTGTTTCTCAAGCGACATGGTGGACAAGCTACTTCAATGAGACATTTTACTACAAATATTAATCAAGTTTTCAATTAAATCAGTATTTTGTTCAAAATACAATAATATGAAAAAAATCCAAAAATATAAAGATCAATAATTCTGCATTGATTTTGAAATCCTCACTTTTCTCCTTGGTTATTCCTTTGGCTAAAGTATTTCACTTCAGCAAAGCACACTGTTTGGTGTAACTATTAGAACAGTACCCATGGGGACCACTCTCCTCACCCAGATGGGACAGTGTCTCAGCAGACCACAGACCTGCTATTGTCTATGCAGAAAACGTGAAGAGGAGCCACTCCAAGAAGCACTGGGTGGCAGCAAGGCACGTTGAAGAGTCTTTCAAAATTTCTGAAACTGGCAGTTCTTTAGTATTTGGTCAATATCCTGCTAAAGCACAGTCCCATAACTTAAGCATGTCAAACACTGTTTTCTTAAACTGACATCATACCAGAAAAGCTTCTACACTAAGATGACACTTGCTTACAACCTTACACTTTTGCATCTGAAGATGCACAAAAGTAAACTGAAGCCAATGCTTCATTTATTTCCTCATGCCATGCTCACCCCTCACTGTTGAATCAGCCACATGCTTCTCCTTCCTCACCCACATCAGCTTTCCCTCTCAATAATCACCATGGCTTCTGTCATTTTTCAGGTCTCTATTATAGACTCATTGCTCAGGAAATATGATGTTGCCACTGCTTGCAACCAGCCAAGTGTTATCCTTGGGTTTGCACTACTCTACCAATGCAAGTCTCAGTATGTGTCAGTCAGGGTCTGCCTGGAGTTGTGTTTGAGCTTGTTTAGTTGTAAGAACAATTATCTAACAACTGTTAGGTGACTGTTAACATGTTTTGGTTTACCCTCAGCCTTTAGCTTAGCTTTGCATAACTGCATTGTGTGAGGCTTACTTTTAGGTAGCAGATAGCAATATCAAGCACTACCTGGGATCCTAAACCAGAAAGCAACATGGAAGGCATAGGGCAGAAGCTCAGTCTTGTCAGTATGAACTCAGGATGACCCCGGAGGTCCCAGGGCTACAAGCTGCTGGCAACCAGTGGTCAGTGACTAGCCAAGAGAAGATGAGTCCTTGGAAGCTGGGTAAAACCAGCTACAACTACTGAAGAGAGCAAAGAACAAGTCTCAAACATATGTAAAAACCCCACCATATATAGTAAATTCAAATGTAATATGGCATTACAAATCAGTGAAGAATGAGATAGGTGTAGACCATGTTAACAAATGCAAAAATACCTGCAAATGAATCCTACAGTGAAGGGGAAAGAATTCCCCCAAGGATGTACTCAGAATACGCAGGATGCAGACAGCCCACCAGAAACTTCCCCTTCTGCCAAGATTGAAAACACTGACCTCCAGACCCAGAGTGCCAGTGGAAAGGTTAGTATAACTCAGAGCATTTACTAGGCACCAGTACAAAGAACATGATACTTACAGGAGTAAAACTGTTGGCATCAACTTTTTTTCAGCTTTATAGCCTCAGAAATGATATTTCAAAAGTGATGGATTTCAAATCGATACAAAGCACCAACTCAGCCCCCAGGCAGCTGACACACATCACAGAGGACCATTAACATATGGTGCTCATAAACTATAATACTAGCCACTCATATTTGTAGAGGTTTATGGTTATGTCCTACATGAAGTTATCTTGTCTTGAAGTATCATACAGATGGATCACAGTAACAAGAACCACACCTAAACAAAACCACCAGTCTCCTGGCCAGCTTCAACTGTGAGCAAAGAAACAATGCTGTTTCCAGCACTTTTGAGCTACAGCAGAAAGGGCTCCACGAGTTCCTCCAGGCTACGCATCTAAACAAACATCCCGCCCGAAAGGGAGAGGTCAGCTTCGTAACCTACCCCTTGCCTTTTGCTTTGTTTGTGGCTGATCATCATAATTAGGTTTTCCATCCTTCAAGTCTCCTTCAAGTACAGTGGGCAGTCACCCCACACAGCACCTGCAAAGTTACTTCAGCAAGAGAATCTGGCCAGATCTTGCACCTCAAAACTTAGACCCTGCTCAATAAGTCAAAGGAGGTTTGCCAGAATTTCATACCAGACATCAGATGCTTGCAATTATAGAGTCTCAAAACAATAGAATTCCTGCAATTGTATGAATAATAATATAATGTATAATTTAAGAATAAAAAAGCTGAATACAGAAGTAATTTTGTTGAATAAACGGAAAATAGGAATCAACAGTGAAAATCAATATCTAATATGACTTTTAGTTCTTATTTCAGAGTAGGAGTTCTAAGCATTGGAGGTGGGTTTTTAAAATAAGACCTTATTAATTGAGAACCAGATCTCTAGAAGTCACTCATTTTCTTTGTTTTATTGTTGGAGTAATGCACAGCAAATTTTGCCAGGAAAGGGTAAGACCCTCTATAATATAGCTGCTCCAGGGATAGTAAGAGGTTATATAAATCCTCCCAAAGGGAAGGATTTGTTGGTGTTTTTTTTTTTTTTTGTAGAAGGAGAAATATAAAGCAAATGGAATCGCTTAAGAGTTGCTATTTGCCCTGTTGGTTCTTGTTCATCTTGTAAACTAAATGCAATAAAAGAACAAAGACTATCTTCCATTTTTAAGGATTGTTTCTCCATCAGAGCTGCTGAGAAACAGTTTATTTTCCAGTTGGTGAATTCAGATTGAAGATGTTTCTGTCTCTCATCCCTATGCTTGGCACAACTACTCTATTTTTGAAAAACACAGTATCTTGTAGCTTTACACTGTAACCTTAATGCAAGATAAAGCCCTGAACTCTGCCTGCTGAGAAAACAAGCAAAGTGTTTTAGAAAATTGATTGAGGAAATTTTGAAATTATTCCTATAGTCCTTTATGGAAGCTCTTAAGGAAATATTTTAAAATTGTAAATACAGTGAAGAACTTTAGTATGCATCCAACAACTCATTCCTGATTTACCTGAAACAGCAAATATTTTTAATGGAAACTAACACCTACATGACAAATAGTTTAGTAGGAGCTGTTGAGTGCTTACTATCAGGAAAAAAAAAAAAGTTATGTACTGATTTGTCAATCAGGATAGGTATTTCAAGTTCTATCTAGGGTTCTTTGTAATCAGACTGTGATTATTTCAGACTGTTGTAAGAATATCTGTACAAGTGTATTAAACTCCCATCTACATTTTCTTTTTCTATGCATGCAGGTAAAGCAAAAGTGAAACTGAGATAATGAGAATAAATTTATAGTACTTCATTAGTTACTTAAGTCAACTCAGGAAAAAAAGAGCAAATGTTAATCATTCAGTTAACTCTCCTGGGTTTTCTTGGTTTGTTTTTACTGAGTAAATATATTGATGGAAATGAGAGCCTTCAGAGGAAGAGGTACAAAATATGCAAGAGTTATCCATCATGCAGGACTGGGAGGAAAACAAAAATATTTGATCCTTATGAGAATTTTGCAGAAAACATATTTTCCTCCCTACAGGTTGGAACACACACACACACACATACATACACTCCCTATTCTTGAGACATACCTGCCTGTGTGAGTTTGAAGGAAAATACCCAAAATTCATCCTCAGTGGCGTGTACTATTTGGCATCCTTAGGCTATTTTTAAAAAAAGACTGGTGATGATACTTAGGCAAATTTATGTCTGTTGAATGTGGTTCCATAAATAACCACTCAGGAAGATTTTTGGCTGTTGTGAGTTCTGCTTTATCCCTTTGTATCCCATTATTGGGGTCATACATCAATTTACATAACATCATGTGCACAGTTAAGCCATCTGAATCATATATGCTAAGTGAGGAGTAAGAGATTTTCACAAGGCATACTACTGGGCACAATATATTCATGTACTTTTTAAAGCAATAATGTTGTTGCACACCTTTCCCAGATAAACCTTGAGGCATGAAAATAATTTTTGATTCAATTATCTGCAGAAATGCCTTGAAACCTCTCTGCAACAATTTGTTAGGATCTTCCATAAATCAAAACAGTGTTGTTTAGCAGCCAACAAAAAACATTTGTCAGAAGACAAAGAAATTAGTCCACACTCACATGCAAAGATGATTAAAATCAAAATCAGACATTCACAATTGACCCCAGGTGTCCCTATATTCTTTGACCCATAGTTGCCAGTTGTCACTGATGTTGTCAGATGGATAGAAAGCTTTCTGTTGTTTTTTTTCCATGGTGATCTGGCAAGTTTCTAAAAGCTTTTGAGAGTCAAATCTAGAAATTTGTGCAATAAATACCATTATTGAAGAAGCCACAACAATTAAATCCTTTTCCCAAGAGTCTTAAATCATCTTAATCTGGAGCATTATAGACCATAAAAATAGCAACTGTTTGTGGATAACATTTTCTGCATTTTTTCTTTGAAAGCTTTGAAACAGACATTGGAGCTATGTTGTAAAATGAGCAATATATTTTGACCATTCATATATTATGCAGATGTGCAAATACTCAAGATGACATGGGGTTTTTTATTCTTTCCACAAAGCAGAGACAGTTTAATGGTTGAAGAACAGTAATTAACAATTTCATCAGCTAAGAAGCACTATGGGCCAGTAACAGACTTTCTTAATCCCTTGGGCCTATTTGCTTGGAGGTTTTAACCATTTCTCTTTATCTTTTAAAAAACAGATCAACCTGTTATACACAGAGGCTACTAATACCTACAGTTGCAACTTCAAAAGGCAATCCCCAACCACCATACACAGAAGTGAGGAAAGTGGAAAAATCTGTAAGGAGACTCTGCTTCTGAGTCAGCAATGAGTAAGCACTGCTCTCAGTTCAATGTTTTGGATTGATAAAGAGTTATAAACTGATCACTAAACAGCAATAAAAATGCTAGTGGACATTCAAGGAAAAATGTTCAAATTAGCAACAACTTAAGAATTGTCAGAGCCTTTCTTCTGTTATTCACCCTTAAATGAAGATTGTTGACATCTAAACACCCATATTAAAATTTATTCTGTTAAGCAAACAGAACATTCTCATGCAAATAATGTACTTGTACTCTATATGTCAGACAGGAACAAGATGGATAAATACTGTTTTAAATATTATTTGCTAAGCCAAAACAAAGATTTTACCAAAACAGAAGGAAACTTACTATTGTCAAAGGTCATGTTCTATTCAAAAGGGATTTGCTCATAAGATGTTTGATTTCCATCCTTTGTTCTGGTAATCAGGGTGGCCATGTAGCTGTAGATGATAATTTTGAGGCAATGTATTTAAACAGTGTGTGTCTGTACACCTGGAGCAGGACACTTTTGTTTTGTTTTGGATTTGATTCGTTTTTTTCAAAGAACATCTTGTGCTGCTAGGTACACCACAGCAAATCCACTCTTGGCAGAGGTTTTTTCAGCACTCCACAGCTGAAGCAAGTGCACCCAAGGCAAGTGTAAGAAGTGACAGCCATGCTGTAATCACAGCATGACAGAATATGCCAAGGTGGAAGGGACCCACAAGGATCATCACGTCTGACTTCTGGCCCTGCACAAGTCTGAAGTAAATTTACAAATCAAACATATGCAAATAGCTTATCTCTAACTTGCTTCAAATTGGAGGCACAGGAGAAGCATTTCTTATTAGCTGGAGAGCCTTTCTCAGCAGGTCTCAACTAAAGAACAAAGGATTAGAACTGAGAACTTCCCTTCAACTCTCCCAGTTTCCTGTCTCTTCTTTTTTTTCTGTAACCCTCACTCTAACACACAAAATGTACAAAATTTGAAAACTGAAAATATAACAGAAAAATTGTGGAGCTCCCACAATTGTCAAAATTCAACCAACCCGTTTTCCACTTGTACCCCCTATCCCACCCCTCACCTGTTTGTCTATCCCACTCAGAATGTAAAACTCTTAAGAGAGTAGAATGAATGTTTTCCACCTAATTTTGTGAAAAGCTTAACAAAATTCACCACCTTGGCATGCCATGAGGCATACCCACCAAGATGCCACCATGCTCAAATGTAAAGACTTGTTACAACAGAGACAGCTAATCCTGCAAAGAGACTGCGTCCACATGGTGATCCTTGTGGTGACAAAGGTCTCAGTTTTGTTTTGTAGTGCATAATCTGTTCAGAGCATCCTCTCAGTCCATAACTTAGAAATAAGAGTGTGTAGAAATGAGTCTTAAAATGCTCATTTCCCGTTATAAGGAAGCCTTACAGTCTTTCCTAACATGGACATAAAAAAGAATGGATATAGAAAAAAGTCAACAAGACAAAAATGACAGTCGTCAACACACAGTGGCACTGTGTCTTACCACCACATTATGTTTTCTCTTGTTACACTGCCAGCTGAGGCAATTTGTAGTCTTTCCTATTTCTCCTAGAACTCTTCACCAGAATCCTGTAACCCACTATGCCTGGCAACAGCAGGCTGAATATAGCCCAAAGGGAAGACTAATAATACTCCAACTTAACAGCTCTATTATTAAATTAAAGGAAAAAAGAGCCAGAGCTTCTTAGCAGCAAAAAATACTGTCATAATTGTGTCAAGTGTACATGCTTAGGTAATGCAAAGGGAAGTTTTGTTGACAGGTGAAATTCTGACATTTCCTTTTGCCCCAAAGGCCACATACTCACAAAAACACTCTAGAAAACAATAGCAGAAAAGTCTTCCTGTAGCAAACATTCTGTCACATCAGAGGCCGCTGTGGGTTATTTAGTAGAGGGACATTTATGTCTTCATCAAAATACTCGGTCACTCTTAAAGTAAAGGAAGTGATGCACAGGGTTGCACAAGAACCTAAACTCACTGTCTCCTAACTTCACAGTCTGACTCTGCAGGCAGCTCCCAGGCTCTTTGGCTTTTCCATATCCATCTGGAATTTCATACAAAGAGTCAGATTTCCATGATGTAATTAAAATCCTGCTAGAAATTAGATTTTTCACATACTTAATCAAGCTTAAAAGCAGAGCTGTGCAAACAGACTACAACTTTTTAACTCTTGGATAACATGCAGTCTTTTCTTCTACCAGCTCTCATCATTATCCATGCAGAAGTACTCTACAATTTTCATTAAATTAAGTCCACAAAATTTATGCTATGATCAAAGTAGGTGCTGATGTCAATATTGTATGAGGCATGATCTGCAAAAAATTGAATGGGAGCTGGAGGAAAATCACATTATTATCAAATAAACTGAGTTATTGATAACAAAGATGTTACCTGCTTTCCAGACACTACCATTTCTATCTGATTTCATTTACTCTTTATTTAATATTGATTAATCCAAAGAAAATATCCTAGATTTCTTAAAAATGCTTCTTGCCATTTTTGCCTTTGGAAAAAATCACCCAAACAAATATTTATTTTAAAGATCATAATCTAAATGAGATCCTTCCTTAGCCTTTACAACCCTCTGTGTTATTACCTATGAGTTTCTCATCATGCTTTTGACTAACTGAGGACAGGATTTTTCCAGAAGCATTACTAGAGTTCATGTTAACCATTTTTTAATGACTTTTTGTGCAGTCCAGAGGAGGCCTGCAATGTAACATGGAAGTATTTAGCATGCACAGAAGAATTAGGTAAGAGTATTTTACCCTTTTTTCTTTTTAGTGCCTAATTGTTTTCAAACTCCTGACAGAGCAAATTAGACAGAAAGAAAATTGAGGAAAAAAATTGTACTGGCATTCAGTATTCTAAAGTCCCTGTTCTTAATTTCCTCCATTCTTTCATGTAGTAATAGCTTTGGTTAAGCCTCCGGATACACAGTAAATTGGACTGAGTTTGAGTCCTTCCTCTTAATAGCTTTTCTTGTAAAAGAGTTCAATGAGAATAAATACAATAGATTCCATTAATTCATAAGTTATTTGAAGGGAAAAAACACAGAGTAGAAATTGATGAAAACTTTACAAAAGATTCGTAGCTTTAGAGAAAAGATTCATTCGGTTCTCTGCTCGTCTCCCCTGTGATCCACTATGAGGATTCAAAGCCATCAAGGTGTGCACATGGAGAAAAGTACTGGTTCTCCCTTCCTTTGACTCGTTATGTTCAAAAGGTAATTAACACTTGAACAGCCATGACTATGTAGGCAACTGATTTCATTACATGCTCTTTTAGAAGCTGGGGTGGCCTTGCAGGGCAAGCTAAGAATGAGAAAGATCTCACAGCCAGCAAAGGGAGCAAGTAGACAGTAGTGTAACTTCAAATGCTGAGAATTTGATCTGAAATCTGAGTTTTCAGTTGATGACAGGAGAAAAATTTTATTGCATTTCCAAATAAGTCTTTAAGTGTTTTCAGTTGTTATGCTAATACAAACAACTTAAGCATAGCAAGCTTGAAAAAGAGTGTATGCACATCCACAGTAAGTCACAAGACCACAATTCTCACAGACTCAGGAGCTGTCTCTGCAGAGGACACACTAAAATCTTACACTGATATATGTTATTTTCCCCACTTTTAACCTCTATTTTCCTCCTGTAATGACTGTTTTCTTACCCACCCCTCTCCTGACTGCCCTAATAACTCTTTGTCCATCTCCTTCACTTTGTCTATAAATATGGATGCAGTTTTGATCCAACTTGCTTGAATTTTCTTAGCAGCACTGCACCTGAAGAGGTTGCAGTCTCCTACAGTCTGCTGCTGCTAGAAGTTATCCTCCCACTGATCAGCCTGTAGAATTCTCTAGCTACTTTCAATCAACACAAGACAGATTACCAGAGATGTACCATTTAAACTAATTAACCTAGCCTAGATCCTTTTAGCTTAACCAGGTGTGGGGGTCATCCACATGACCAACTTAGCTGGTAGCTGTAAAAAAATGAAAACCCTGGGAGGAAGGATGTGTTGAGCAGCCGGTAACGGTCATACTTCCAGCTGCATCCACAGTTCTCCCTCTGAAAACAGTCCTGATATCCCACTTGCAAAGGGTCGTGTTTTCCACTACAGACTAACAGGACATGCAGTCATTACTAGCACTCTGAAAACCCAAGAAGAACAACTCCAGCATAGCTCTTCTTTATGCTGTCACAACTACTCTTCCTAGTCTCTGAGGACCTCCTCTGGCTACAACTTGGTATTTGTAGGTTATCTGTTTTCTCCTCTACTTTTGTACCATCAGCACCATTTATCGTTCCTCTTCTTAATGCTGTGTCCTACCCAAGTTTCCATAACTCTGCTCTTATCCTCTTCATCCCTAAGTACTCTGGTCCTGTTCCAGCTAAACCATTAAGTAAATGAGATCATTTGGGTGTCTTCACACAGCAATGCATAGTCACTCCTTGGGACAGCCTCCTTCACTTGTTCAAACAGACGGAGAATAATTCGAAACGAAACTTGCACTGAAAGGTGCTTGTAAAACACCAGCTGCTTCAAAGCCTGTAATTATTAGGCATCCCTGAAGCATTATCTTGCTTGTGTTAACTGAAATAGCCTCTGCAAATAGCCTTTCAGCAGTTTTCTTCTGTACCTTTGCAGGATATGTGTTTCATCCTTAACTGCCCTGATATTAAATACAGAACATATGAAAAAAGTAATTCCAGATTTTTAATTAAAAGTCCTTTTTTTTTGCAATTTCCAATTAGGTAGGAGAGCAAAAGTCTCTTTTTCCCATTTATAGAAATCCCTCTTTATAACTCTATTTTTACAAGAAATGCAGGAACACTGCAAAGTGTTCCCCAAATGTGTCATCATCCAATAAAGTTCCACATGTGCAAAAACCAGCCCTAAAGCAGAGATTCTATACTGACAAAATTACAGGCCGCAAGAGGAAACAAAAGGTAGTTAGGTATGACTTACAAATACTGTTGCTTGCCACTGAAGGAGAGTCCAGGGTGTATGTCAGAAGTTCAAGAATGAAATCTCCTGGCCAATGCTATAATAGAATTCCCAAACACATCCAAATAAGATTTTACATCATCTTGAGGAACCCTTTGACTGTGCCTCTTGAGGTCCCACTAGGAGGCTTTCAACAACATGAACTTTTTTTGTTCTGCAAGCTCAAGGAGGAGAGACCTGGAGTACATCTACACAACACGAAGGCTGGGAGGAAACCAAAGGAGGGGCAGCTGCACAGCAAAAGGACACGGTCTCTGTTGGGTTTTGAACTAGCACAGGTGTGGTGGCATGAATTCCTGGTAGGATTTATTCATTTGTAGCTAAGAAGATCTCGAGAAGCAGAATTTATTTACCAAATGGTGTAGAGGAAGACTCTATTCCACAAAATACATAATTAGATAACCATATATGCTTTACAGATGGTGAAGAAGTACAGCACTGTGTCACAGGCTTTGCTAAGCCAAAGCCTAAATAAGGTTGTCCTTCATCACATGTTTCTGACAAGTCTGTTTTTCCTTCTAGGTCTGCTGCCAAATGTGAGGACTAATTCTTTCAGAGTGAAAAATAAAGACTTAAGGCTTTAAGACATTGTCATCAGATCGGTCATTTTACCAGCTGAGGAGAAATCAAGTGCCCTCTAATTAATCTTGTTGACAGAAAAACCAAGTAAGGTGTGCTAAACAAGTGTGTCCTGAAGCCAAGAAAAGACTGTAATGCTTTAAAGCTAAACAGTGTTGGTACCTGAATTCTTTCAGCTAGATGAACAAAGGAGGATTTAACTATTTTTCTCAAAGTTTTCTTCAATGTTCAAAGCAACATTGAAATGCTTTTATTAGGTGTGAACTAGTAGGAATAAGAATACAGACTAAGAATACACTAGCAAGTGGTGCAGCACAGTAGAAATATATCAATAGAGAGAAACAGTTGGTGGTGAAGACAAGATATCCTCACTGCTGCACATTCAGAGGCTTCTACTCCTGACTCCCAGCAGTCTGATCCTGTGAGCTGAATGCCCCCTGGAAGGTTGGAATGTGTTTTTTTGTTTAGTTGCAGCCTAAGGAAATCCAGTTCACATGATGTCAGGCTGCTCCACAAAGCACAGTGATGCATTTTAAATGTGGATAAGTAGATTATGTGTTTCAGAGCTCACACACTAATGGAAATGGTAAGGGTAAACACAGAGAAGCATAAACCTAAGCTGCCTTTATGACTTCAAACCTCCAGGCTACAAGATTTGCAGCTTTCTCCTTCACTGATTACTGGGCATCTTGGCAGGTTTATAGAGGTCAGTGATAACTTCAGGAGTGCCTTCACTCTGAAATCTAAGCCATTTTTATTGGGTATTTAATTTTAGGACTCTCTATCTGATACTATTTATTTACATGTTTTAAGAAATGGGAAAGTGTAGCTGAGGTGAAGACATGTGGGAGGAGTATTCCAGATGGTCAGAGCTGTAGGGGAAAGAAACTGGATAACACTGGTGTGTTACAGACCCTCTGGGAAGAAATTAAAATGAGTAAGTTAATGATAAATTATGAAAGAAGAATGTGCCATGAATATTAACCACACACACTGTGTACACTCTGAAACTGTCTGTCTCCAGAAGAATAGTTTTGTAGCCACAAGACAGCATCAGTTTATTTAGGGGACATGGGAACTCTGTAGGGAGCAGGAATCCTACAAAACTAAAGAAATTGTCCAGTGTTGTGAAAAACAGAAAATTATGCCTGACTTATACAGTACACTAAATAATAAAGACATTAAACTTTTATGGCACTCCTAGGGATGGATGGAAGCCCATTTCACTAGCAGATTTAATTCTCCCCAGTTATAAAACATCAAGATTTACAAGAACGTGGGGAGATGGGAAAGCCAGGGAGATACAGAAAAAGCCTCACATCCCAGTACAACATTAATTAATAAATAATAGAAGTGTAGTGAGATTCAAAAAATGTGGGCAGGAGAATTAATGTTAGGTACCCCCTCAGAAAATATCTCTTACTATGTGATTTCAGAATGATGTCTTTTTTAAGCACTGGAATGAAACTTTCACATGTCAACAGTAAAAATGAAAAACAAGTTGTCACTTTAAATTTCCTTGCTAGACAAGCTCCTTATTTCAGACCCTGTTGAGGGGGAGGGGTGTAGGCAGTGGAGAATCCACTTTTTTGAACTTTTTTAGGGTGTAAAATAGTAAGCACAGGCACTTCTTTAGCAAATAGTTCCCCATCCCTTGATAAAGTTTATACAATAGTATCAGATATGAGCACTGTGCTGACACAGGAGTCTGAAAACACAGTGCTCCTGACAGCCTTTCTGAAGTCTCAAGTGTTTGTGGTCAGACACTTCCTGGCATAAACATCCAACTTTCCAGTTCTCCACCGTTCTGGCACATGTACTCGGTAAACAAAACACCACAGCCTTGGAGGTCCTCACTGGCCAAGGGAGAGCAAAGAAGTCACCCAGCAACACCTGACAATGCCTGGCTCAGGAATAGGTATATTAGCTGCTTTTCCTCTTTGTTTTAACAGCAACAAAGAGGCCAAACCAATGTCGTTCAGAGCACAGGGTGTCCACCTTATCTATTGTGAGCAAGTATGAGTCAGGCAAGTAAGGACACAACCAAACCCACATGCTTTCTATTAAGAGTTGGGCTGAGCTGCTGATGGTGAGCATATGCAACAGGTAAGAAGTGGTTGAGAAACAACACAGGGCACAGACCAGGGTGTAGTGGCAAACAGCCTCCAGCAGCTGGAGAAATTAATCACTTGCTACACTGCTTAGAGCTCACTGAGTCAAGAAAAAAGTTTAAAATGTACTTTTTGGCTTTTGTTTTTAGAAGACTAACTTGCCTTGCTCTGTATTACATACTTACCTAAGACATCCAGAAGGCTATGTTCCAGCCCTGTGCCTCAAAACATCACACATAAAACCTACTACAACCTTCAACTCTGCTCCAAAAGTGCCAACAACGTCACTTTCAAGGCAGAAATTGAAGGACATGTTTCTAAATACGTGGAATATTATACAAGTATATCATTGGCATAAAGGGATATAAATACAAAGCATTAACATTTACTTTAAGAATGAAAAGACTGAAGAAGTCAGGATGTGTAGTTTACATGGTTGTTAGGCATGTAAGAAAAGCCTATATAATGAAGGAATATATTGGCAATAAAAATCATTATTAAAGAAGTGTCTTCCTCCTTGCTTTCCTTTAAAAAGGAAATTTTATCTAGGTATACAGAAAAACACAGGTTAATTGGACACAAGCAATGTATTTTACTCCACTTTGCAAACACCTGAAGTTTTTTGTTTGGTTATTTGGGTTTTTCATTTTCCCTTGTAATTTAGTTTTGGAAACAGCTAGGATATTCTCGCATCAATTTATTGAAAATATCTGCTTCAACATGGGAAGATAATGGCTGCTTTCTGTTATTGTCTATGCTAAAAAATCTTTTACAGATACTTTATGAATTTTCTGAAAATACTGCAACTCTTTGAAGAAGGATCTCAAACTTAGAGAGGAAATGACACTGATAAGAAGGAAGTAACGTCTCAGCCACAGGCTATGATTCTGTGTCTTTCTTGAATGTTATTTTCCACTCCATATACAGACAAACAAAAAGATGGCTATAAAGTTTGCTGCTGTAATAACTTAATCTAGCTAGCGGCAGCACCGTTCATTCAGTAGCATGGACTTCAAGTGCAGAGCTCTAATCACCTGGAAACTAGTGGTGTTGCACATGTGCTCCAAAGGTCAGAAAGAACTGGAGCCTCTGCCACAGTATCCTGAAGTTCTATCACCATTGTCTTTAGCTTGCTGTAGAGATGGAGGGGGCCTGGAAAAGACCCAGGAAATGCCACATTATATAATTTCTGATCATCTGCTGTGGGGATATATTGTTATAACGGGGGAAAAAAGGCTAAAAGCAAAAAATTAAAGCAGATTACTAGGCTGGCAGGGTTTTAAAACCACTCACTCCCTATCATCCAGGAAAGTGAAAGCCAGCACAAATGCAGGCAGCTCTAAGTCAGACAGCAGAGCCAGGATGAGCAGTGGGGAAGGCTTGGCTGTGCAGCAGCGTAACCTCCCTGCGCCGTGTGTCTGGCTGGGGAACCTGCATCTGCAGCCTCCAGGGATGTAAGTAGCTCAGAAGGCCACACACAGCTTTTACTGCATAAAACTTTGTGTAAGCTGTGCTCACTCTCCTGTTTTCCAGGGGCATCAGAGTTCAATAACTGTTTAATTTTCCACCTGTTCACTTGTCACCTTTCTAAAGAAGTCCTAGTGCCATCTAATGCATGTCAAGTAGAAGACACAGAATGCATGTATCCTGGCAAGGATAAGCAAAGTGAGTTGAAACAAATGAAGTGTTGCAGTCTATGACACAGGAAAGCAGACAAATGATTAATAGTCCAGTGAAAGCTTATCCTCATTTGATATGTTCACACTTGTGTGAAATCCATCCCAGCTGCAATTTAATGTAACTGTTGTCTATTTGAAGTTCCTAACAATTCTTCCTCAAGTACTTCTATAACTGTTTACATCTATAATCCAGTAATCTATAAGAATTAGTATAAAAATACCTTAGAGACCTAAAGATTTTAAGCTAAAGTGTTCAAAAGCCTTTGTTTTCCAATCCTAGATACCACAGAATGGTAGCAAAACCGTCTAGCCTGCCAGACAATGAAGTAACCTGTCAAGTCACAGCAAAGAGGAAGGCTACTGCTCAAGTGGCACAAAGACTTATTTCAAGGTTAAACCCCTTTCTGCAGCTTAAAGTAACTGCCAATGGCAACAGAGTGTGAACATCAGCCAGACCAGGGAGGGAAGAAAAATGCCTTTCTTATTCCCTGCATTCTACTTCCACCAGGGTGGGAAAACACAACAGGTTTTTAACTGCACAGTCATATTCCACTGGAGACACTGATACACACCATACCGGAAACAAGTACAGTGCATCCAAGGAAGTTTTGCTAAAAATAAACACACCATGCAGAACAAGTTAGGGTCTATGAAATCACAAGGGCAGCTTTTAAAATGTTGATCATTGTGTCTCATGCTTTCTGGATGATTCTTTTCTGAATACTCCTCAGTAAGAATTTGCCACCACCACATTTATAGATAAAGGAGACATCCAGAATTTCAATTACCTTCATATTGAGGACTATATTCATAGGTAGGATATTCATATTCAGGATAGAAAGCATAGGAACCCAGGTTATTCTCCTTTAGAAACAGAGGTTAATCTACAAAAATTTAAAAAGGAAGAGGGATTAAATATGCAAGTGGACAGTGAAATAATTGATATATTCTCCTGAGAGTTTAAAATAAAAAAACACAACACAAACCAGTGTAAAAACATGAAGTAAAGATGGGCCATGTCCAGTGTGAAACTGGTAATTCAGTGGATTAAATATTAAGCATCCCTATCTTCTCATGTCTACAGTGACCGAAGGTTACAGGAAATTTTCTGTCCTATCTTTCTCCATTCATTTATCACAGTGTTTAAGGTAAGCCTCTCCAAACAAATCAGCAACTCTTACTACAGCAAAAGATTATTAAGGGGGGAAAGTAATGAAAATTCACTGTAAAAGTCCTCTCACAAAGGGGCTACTGTTGTGGTATACATGGAATAATCAAAGGGAAAAAAAGAATCCTTAACAAGTCATCATGAGAATTCTGAATTCTTGTAAGTTCTGTTACTCCTTTCTACCCATTCTTCCATGCCCATTTAGTTTCCTAGAGCAAGAAGAGTTCATTGCTTTCTGATACACAGTTCAGGTGGGAAGAAAAAAAAAATAAAGGAAAGAAGAGGAGATCCATGGGAGAGTACCAAGATTTGGTGACGTGCACCTCATGGAGGAAGTTTAAAAGGTCAGAGTTTACAGGGACAAATAGTCCCTTCTCATACAGAAAGCTCTTTTTCTACACGGGGAAATCAACTGACTGCTCCCTCAGTTATCCAGGATGACAGAACAAATCTTCCTTCATTTCCTTCCTCTTTCCATTAAACTTTGTGTACCTTCTGATATATTGCTATTCTACATAATAACAGGTGTCCTACCTTACAGTAAACTTCCTGAGGAAAGGCCCAAGGAAAACATCTGACAAACCTGAACACATAACATTTTTGGTACCTTTGTGGGGAACCTTAGGGGAAAACATTTCCAATCTGCACCTTCCACCTCTCAGTTGAGTGAAAAGACTCAAGGAGAAAAGACTTAAAGACAAGCTCCTCCAGGGAGCTGAAATACTGCACCTGCAGTGAGTGCAGAGAGAATGCTTTATGTCAGTGCAGTTATTAAGACCTTTGCAAACATTCTCTTAACCACAGTTCTGGTAAGATTTCCTTCTTTTTTTTTTCCCTATTGGTTGGTTTAGTGGGGTTTCTTCTTCCTTTCCCTTTGTCCTTTGTCTTTGACATTGAGTGAGCAGTAAAATAATCAGCATGGTAGTCACTTGGATTAAAAGATAAGCTATTAATAGATATGGGGAGGAGGCATGGACTAAATACCATACAGGAAGTACTGAAGAGAGGTGTGTTGTTACAGACACAAAGAATGGGAGGCTCCTTTGAGAAGCATTCCTTCCTAATAATTTCTCTTACAGTTAAGGAAATGGTATGATCCTTCCAGTTAACCTCTGAACATGACTAGCAATCATTTATATCTCTAATTTCTTCATCTGACATTGCAGAAACCAAACTGAATCATAAGAACAGTGATCATGCACACTGTCAGAGCTGGGAGCAAAGAACAGTCCCCAGGATCACTATGATTGTATTCATATGTTAGTTAGTAAACTTGTCTCTCTGAGGTAGGAGAGGAACCTTACAACATCACAACATTTTCATGGAAATTTTGTAGCATTTTGGTTTCTGAGGTTTTGTGTTAACTATCCACAAAATCAAAGGAAGCAAAGTTAGCTAGTAAGCACTGAAATAGTAAATTTGTCCATTATTCTTAGGTTCTGTCTTATGACTGGGTCAGTCTTCAGTTAGTACTTTCACACTATGTTTTTAAAACACCTCTTTCTTTAAATGCTTCTGGCTTCCTTTAAATAAACCAAAATTGCTCTTCATTGTGGAAAGCTACTTTTCCTTAGTCAATGTTCTTCTCCATTTGCCTCAAGCCTTTAAAGCTTTCCACCCTCCAAGCTGGACAGAACTACCAGGTTTCCAGATCTGATTTCAGCAAACTGTGGGTTGGATATTTTCTGAAGAGGGTTTTTAACAGGTTGAACACAACTGAGGAAACAAGTTCTATAGACTAATATTTCAGCTAATGCCTTTTTCATAAGGCATTCAGCCAAAACATTCATCTACAGAACTTCCTTCCTAGTTATAGTGAGATTTACCCCTGTTTGTGGTGACAGATAGAGCTTGCAAGAGACCAGCTCTCACTAACAGTCTCAAAGGCAGAACGAGAACTACAAACAACACTTAACCCACACCATGAGTATCTGTACCCAATGTCTTTGCAACTTTTCTGCATAATGTCTGACTGCTCATCTTTCTGATGCATTTTTCAGGAACCAGCCACCTTCTGCTGAGGAATTCCTTCTCTTCTGTTCCTTCTAAACACCTATTCTGTTCCCTGTGAAGCTACAGATGGCAGTGACAACATTGTAATTCATTTAAGGTTTGGGTAATGAGTGATCATTGTTTGATCAGGCCTGAGGAAAAGTTATTTAAGGATACATTTCATAATTTTCTTCCTCTTTATTTTGGGAATAATTACCCCTCAAAATAGTGTGTTTCAGTTCAACTGACACTGATGACACAAAATGATTTTCACCTTCAAAAAGAAACAGTACCCGAGCCTTATCTTACCACACATAACTTGAATAAATTACTTCAAAAAAGTATCTTCAGGTTTTGAATGAGACACCTGAATTTTAACACTTAAATGTTTGAACCTTGCACCAAGCTCACACTGGGGGAATTCTACTGATTTTGGTGGAATTATTCCATCTTTCAGTAAATATAATGTCAGTGTCAGAAAACATGGAGAAAATTCCTTTTCTGCAGGAATATGGACAAATACCTAGATGTTTTTCCTCTCATATAATTAGAGGCCACATTAATAAACTAATTCTTAATTTAAAAGTGACTGCACCTAGATTAGACCACAGATGGTGTCTGTGTCTTAAACGGAGTATGCATTTTGTAAGCAAAGCATCTAATACTGTGGGTAAGGCAGGATTATATTGGAGACATTGTTAATTTAAGTGTCAAACGCTTTCAGAAGTTGAAAGTGTTCACTCATAACTGTTATGAATTCAACATATGTTATAAATTATGTGCATATAATCTAAAAAAGAGATGAATTCTGCATAATATCTTCTTTCAATTAAGACATTAATTGGCCAACATGTTACCAAAAAAAAAAAAAAGAAAAAAAATCAAAATTAAGATAGGTGAGGCTGCTTTCTGGTTTTGGAGCATTTTTTTTTTTTTAATAAATAAACAAAAAATACTTAGAGGAATCAATCAAAGAGTTCCCTGGTAAAATCAATAACTGTACTGTGAGAGGCAAAGGTGTCTGTTGTTATAAATTACACTTGCACTGATCTTTTTTTTTTTTTACAAACACACAACTGTTTGTAAAAAATTAAGTACCATATTCTTGATAGTCTATAGTAGCTTAAAATCTCACATTCACATGAAAAGTCACAATATTTCCTTCCTGGAGGGGCTGGACAGCAACTGGATATTTTGTCTTAATAATTTTTACTAACCTGATACCTTTACACATTTTACTGTCCCATGTGGACTGTAAAGCATTCAAAGCCCATACAGAAGGGCAATAAATTTATAAGGCCTCCATTCTGCCCCATCTCTTACTGAAAAAAAGCCAAGTAACTAATATCAGCTGTACTAGTTTTAAATACTTTTAATTCCCAGGCAAAACAAACAAAACAACAACACATTAGGTGCACAGAAAAAGAACCCCACCAAGGTTATACTACAGAACTCTTCAGCTGATCTAGGCAGCTTCTCTGCAGCTACCAGGGCTTGGCAAAGGCTGTTCAACAATGACATTTCCTGGCAAAAGAAAAACTGGACAAGAAGAACTGAACAGTGGTGAGTAGTACTTTATGATTCAGACACAGATACATTGAATTCCAAGTCTGGAACACCAAATAACAAGGAGCTGTAAATAAGGGTCATAAATGTTTCACATTAACATATACACAAAGAAGCTATAAAGCACTGTCATGTATGCACTCTATCCAAGGATACATTAAATGAACACTAAGTTTAGCCACAGTGCTTTCCAAGGTATTAAACATAGCAAACAAAAAATTATAGACCCTCCAGCCAATACAAACAATTAGGATAAAGTTTTCTCATCTAGTGACCAAGTGAAATTTCCCTCTTCATTCTTCAACCTCCACCAAACATCAAAGTGGTTTGTTCATCTTGTCTGGCAATTTTCAAGTCTTCACAAAATACTGGTTTCCCCCATAAGTCAATATATGAATAGTCACAAAAAAGACTGCCCCTTGTGTTATTTTTGACTTTAGAGAAAGCAGAAAATGCTGAAATATTCACACTACGGCTTTGTCTCTTACCATTTGGAACTCCACAAAGCACCTAAAACTATTCTGTGGTCTGAGTCTCCCCATGAACACACACTTCAACAACCTTTAGCAATGAAATATCTGAGAGTTGAGATTAGGATTTCCAGTCTTGCAAAATGCTTTACAAGGATATGAACTTGAAAAGATCCAAGGGCCTTTTCCTACTGAGGGGATCACAGCAAAAATAAATAACTAGGGATAAAGGAAATGCCATCAAAACAACACTTGGTGCAGTAAGGTTGACACAGTGTTTATGGGAGTGAAAACAAACTGAAGCTAACATCTCTATAGGTCTAAAACAGGCAACCAAACCTAAAATCAAAGCCAAGGTCTTCCAATTCCCACTCCACTATCCAAGCCATGAGGTTTCAGTAGCCTTAATTGGATGCATCAAAGAGAGATCAAAGTAAGGGCTGCTTCTCAGTTTAATATATACTGAAAAAGACCTGAAGCAAAGTCAGCCTTAGTACAAACAGCATAACCAATTGATGAATGAACTGAGGGGGTTTGACCCACGTTTAATTGAGCAGACCAAATATCTCTTTCAATGGCCTTTGAATAAAATCTCTAGGGAGAAATCCTGGTTCTGCAGGAGTGAGTAGGAGCATGGAGTTTCTTAGGCAATGAAGTCAGCAGTTAAGCAGTGAAGCAAGGAGTCCAGAGTTTACCGCAGAAAATACTCAGGGCTTCTCACCTCCAAGTTCAGCTTTCACATTTAAATTCTACTGAGGATAACTACTGTAGTCTGCCAATTCCAATTTGCAAAAAGGCAAGCAGAGCCAGCCAGACTCCTTCTGTGCAATCTACTGGAGACAGCATCACAAACTTTCTGTGCCTCGCTTCATATCCTCTGAAGTGGCAGACCACCACATCTGACTCACAGACACAGCACAGGAATGTCTCCAGTCAGAGCAATATAGGTGCTCAGATTGCTATGACAAGGGCCACAAATAAACCTTATAAATAGAGGGAAAAAAACTCTCCACAATTCTGTTTACACAGGAGACACTATCCTGCTCCCCAGGAAGCCAAAGATAAAATGCTCACTGACGTCAATGGGAGCACATTCAAGCCTCAGTTTAGGTTATATTTCAGGAGAAGTGTTCAAGTTGTAGTTTTTGTCTTCCCCTTTACCCTCTCTATAAAAGTGAACAACTCCATCCTCACTAAATCATTGTCATGTTTGTCAGCTTCCTGCCTCTCCCTGCGTGGCGGGATCCAAGAAGCCAAGCTGTTTATACATACACACAGACTTGTGTATGATTATAATTTTATTTGGCTCTAGAGAAGAGTAAGACTTGCCAGGGGTGGTTTCTGACACTAGAGAATTCACTCATTTTCTTCGTTCTCCTCATACTTGCAAAGTGGTGGAAACACATTCAAATTGTAAGACTCCTGTGGGTGTGGCAGGAGATATAGTCCATAAATACTTGTCAAAGCTCCTATAAGTCTCCTACCCAGTTTTATGAACTTAATTCAAAGACTTTCAAAAAACACTAAGATACCTAAAGATACAGGTAGGGATCTTGTCAGATCCTCAAAAAATGTTAGAGGACATGAATCCATAATCCCCTACTGAACTCAGAAGTAACTGGGTAGATAACCTCCTTGTTAGAATTACAGAACTCTCTGAATCCTGCTAACAGGTGTATGTATCAATACCTATTAATCACATGGAAAATGTGGATTGCAGATCTTTGCTCCCATTGACTTTTCCTGAAGCATAGCTAGGCTCTTAAAAGTTTTTATCAATGGTGCTTAATGATGCAAAAGGGATGATTTGGAAAGTACTGATGCTACTGAGAAACCAAACACTGACATCAGAGTTAAGCTTGAACGCCCACCTTCAACATTCAATTTCAGTTCAACAGTCAGAGCTTGAAGTATTTGTTTCCCAAATGCTTCAGTCCCACATGCATTCACCTAGAGATTTCCAGCCACTCAGCAATGTTCCCCTGAGCATCTTTTTTCCCTTTGATTTATGAGTGTCTCCAATAGGCAAGAACTAAGGCAAAGCCTGAACATCTTGGAGAAAGTCAGAAGGAAACCATAAATATATTTGTGTTTCAGTATGTGGCATTTCCTGCTTCTTGAGTGAGCAAAAGTCTCAAGGACTACAGTAACTAGAAAATGAATAAAGGAAGCATACAGGGAGCAAAGCAATTATTAATATATTTACCAAATATCCCTTCTTCTTTCTCACATATGCATGTTTGAAAATAATCAAAGAAAAAGATAGGTATTATGCATGAAAGAAAATCAAGCCTCTCTACCCAGTTTGTCTTTGTTGCAAGTTCATTTTTGCTTAGGGTGACACGGCTTTTTCAGAAGTCACTTACTGAAAATTTCAGTATTTTTTGAGCTTAATATTGAGACCAAATTGTGTAAAATATATGACTTCCTGAATAGCTGCACATAGTTCTTTGACAGCAGTTTTGCCTCACTGAGATGTTACAGGGGTGGGCTCCTCCCCCACGCCTTCTCAAATATTTTCTTTATTGTGATCTGAACCTCAGAGAAAGATCCAGAAGAGTAACTGTGCATCAGTCAGGCCCCATGCTGGCTCTCCTTAGGGGTGGGAAGCAGTCACTCCAAAGCTATCCTGCATGGCAAGTGGGGTCTGTCCTAATTACTAACAGACTGACATAACAGTGGCCAATCTGAAGATGATTAAGACTCCCCTGACATCACTGCGAAAGACAGTTACTCACCCTCCTCCAGCTTTCCCCTTCTTTTATAGGTGAAGAAAGGCCACAGCTAACATCACTGCTTCTGCAGTAAGGCCAAAAATTAGAGTAGAAAGTGATGGCTAACCCCACAGTTTTATGGTATAAACTTTGTTAATGGATATAAAGCATTCCTATTGTACAGATAACAGTTGCTGCTCCTGAAACTGCCAACATCTGCTGATTTATAATTTAGGTTACTTACCATTTTAAAGCCCTAGCTTCAAGAAAACAGAGCAGATGGACACTTTGTTGCCTCAGTTTAGTACTTAGCTTTTGGATGCTTTTAGCTTATTCTCTACTAAAATAAAGTGTGCCATGTACACTAACACTGAATTCAGCTTACACTTTGGGTGAGCTGGCTTGGTTTGCTGAGGTTTCCTGTACCAACTACAGAAAGAGGGCAAGGTGGAAGCCTCCAAGCATTGCAGCCTTCTCAGATAGTGCAGTTTTGTCTGTAGTTCAGTGAAATGGCTCTGTCTAATATGGGCAGATCATCAGTGAGATGTCTAGGAGAAAACTAGCAAAAACTGAACAGGGAGAGGACTTTCGTGCACTGAATAAATTCTGTACAGTCATGTCAAAGAATATACTTAGACAACCCAAAGGAAGTCAACAGAAACTCCAGTAAACTAAAGAGTAGGAGACCACAATATAAGTTGTTGGTATGTACAGAAATTACAAACATAAATCAAATAAGAAAATATCACTTTTAAAAATAATTTCTTAATAAACCATACTTCCATAATCTAGACCATACACTGGCACAGGCAGAAACCCATGAATTTTCACCTCTCATTCAGGACAATTTATGGCATCAACTTCAAAGAACATGAAATTAAGGTAAGTGTCTAATGAGTAGAGCATTTTCTTTAGAGAAATAAATACCAACAGATAAGTCTTAATGAAAATAGTTGAGCAGAAGGCAATTCAGAGAGGTCTGTCAGATGTCCATAATGATGTCAGTGAATTTGTGGTTCTCAAACTTCACTGAACATTTTCCAGCAATGTACTTAGCATATGACCTCTCTGTGGCTCCACAGTTTCCCCAACTGTTTTCATAGCTCATAAAAGGTTTAGGAAGTGTTTATAAAAACTGCTTGAGGAAACCGTGCCACAAAGAACTTGAGCTTCACGTCTCAGCAGTCCAGCTTTGATTTAGTTCACTTCGATGGGATTTCATTTTGCAAATGCCCCAATAACATCTGCATGCAGCTCCTCTTGGGATAACACTGAGACATAGTGCAGTTTTATGTATATTACTTGGCCAAGTTCCCTGCATGTGATGGTTGACTTGCCTCCCTCATGAAATCACACATGCAAACGTTCCCCACACATACACTTACTGATGGCCACTTTCAGTGATCTGTGTTGGGAAGAAATATTATGTCATAAACACCATTGCAACATCTGCAATGGATCCTTTTGGAACCTGACATGAACTGCCAAACCCAGAGAGCACTCTCACATCAAAAGTCCATGCCTGACGGTGCTTGACCTACTGCCCTGCAAGCTCACCCTAGGTTTTTCATGTATGTTCAAACAGCCTGTTGGGAAACACACAGCCAGAGAAGTGTCACAAATAAGCTCTCAGTATACAGCTCTCTAGTGAATGCTTGGGGAGTGCAACAATGAAACAGGATCATTCAAGAACAATGAGGTTTAAAACCAACATTTTACCACACTTAATTAACTAAAACCAACATTCAGAGTGTTCTGGTGGAACTCTAGTCTTCAGCCACACTTCCTGTGTCTTGGATATTAATTAGCAATTATCAGTAGCTTGTGAATACACTCAGAATAAGGAGATTCATCTCTAGAGAAGGACCCTCCATTGATTTCCTATTCTGTAGGTTTCACGTTAAATGTCACCAAAATGTTCTACTAAATAAAGTAAGAAATGGTTCAGTCATAATGTAATTTTCTTCTAAATTAAGAAGACAATTCTGCTGGTAAACAACGGTTGCTCTAGTATACAGACTTATATTTTATACAGCCAACATTAACCTCTTAAGTACAAAGGGAGCATCACATGACAAACTCATGGCTCTGACCACTTCTCTAGTCATATGCTCCACCAAGTTCATCTCACAAGGGTTGGTTAAGGAAAAGGCACTTCAATCCTATTCACATACCTATCTCCATGCACCCAAACTAGTTATTAAGATAGCTTGTGAAAAAACACCAATACTATGCAATAAAGTGCCACCAATAACTACAGCAAAGATTTTATTCTCTTTTACTGGTAGAGATTCAATATCCTTCTTAACATAGCAAGCAAAGCCCTATTTGTAATAAAAATAAATTATGGCACAGACATAAAACTTTTAGCACATACTTTTGACAATAGAACTTTTCCAGTTCAAGGCTGTTTTATGGCACTAAAAAGTGTTATTCAAACCCAGGAATCACTTATGCGATTTTTAAGTGTCTACTCAAGCATGCACATTCTCACTCCTGTTAATTAATTATCCACTCTTAAGTAGTAAATAAGAAGCAGTCATTACCCTCGAGGAAAAAGCAGGATATACATATCAGGTGTTAGACATAAAAACCAGCTTCAACTCTTTATTTGGTTCCCAGGTTTAGCTCAGGAATTCAAAGGAAGCAGCTAGTGAAAAACAGCTACACTGTTCCTATCTCCAAGAACCGCAGGACTCTTTAGAGAGTTGTCAGACAATGTAACAGTGCATCATTCTTTAGATTTCAAGTTACAATTAAGCTCAAGTCATTCGGCTTTTGACTCCATCTAGACAGCTGTGAGAGGGACAGGGGGAAAGTGAGTCCCCTTCTACACAATCTTGACATCATTTCAGAGTAATGAATAAACCATGCTTGTGACATTGAGAAGACATTGTAGCATGTCCCATGATTTTTTTTTTTTTTTAAAGTCAGTTCCACTAAATTTTTCAGAAACCTCTTGTTGGCTACTTTTTATCAACAAATACCTCCTTGTACTGCACAAATATGCCACAGTGCACCACCTGCTTTTACTTCATTTTTCTTTCCCACTCAAAACAGAAGGCCTGCAATGATACTCTCACTCCCCTCCATCTTAACTGGATGAACCAATCCAAACATTTCTCATCATCTAGATGATTAAACAGAGACAGAAAAGGCACAAGCACTCAGATTGAGAAATCAGGTGAAAATGAAAGAGGTCTCAGTTGTGGAAAGGTGTGACTTCTATTACTTATGGTAGTTTTAAACTTCTTTCTCTGAGCGAAAAAACCCCAAGAAACCCACAAAAAACAAAGTACCCACACAAAACCAAACAAAAAACAAGAAACAAAACAAAAAACCGACCCCAAAATACAACCTTCCTCTAAACATCCCATGACTTCAAACAGGTATGGGCAAAGCCCATTAAAAAGAAGCCTCATTTGAGGTGGCTACCCAGTCTGTAAAGGATCCATTACATATCTCTTTCCTTTGCTGCCTTTCTGTTTGCAAAGAATAGCACAGTCAGTATGTGCACATATCCGTGCCCTGAAAGTCTGTGCTCACCACCTGTCTTGAGAACGAATGAGTTTTTTGGCATTTAAAAGTCATGTAATCAGATCATAAGGGCGGTCCTGTGGCGTAATGGTTAGCACTCTGGACTCTGAATCCCAAGGGCCTGAGTTTGAGTCTCAGTGGGGACCGTCCCCTGGGCAGTTA
>JAWWEU010000125.1:25458437-25509495 GCA_035583155.1 Acropternis orthonyx | reverse complement strand
ATAGAGGGTGTAGAATACACAGTCTTAGCCACACCCACACAGTGACAAACTGGTCCTGGTCACTATAACCAGGACAGCATGTTTCCCTGGATCCTTTTTGACATGATTTTGATCAAAGCAGTGAAATGAAATTTCATTTTACTTTTCCTAAGGAGTGTTGGGGTGAGAAGATGGACATGCTGCCCATAACACTGAGCTCAGCTGCAAGACAAGCTAGAGCACATTTGTGATTGTATATGCAAACAGAGCCTGACTAACCTGTCCTGTCTTTGGGGTCTTCTACAGAGTGAAGCTGATGACAGCTCAGACAAATACACACCATTTCACTATGGACAAATCCCTTTGTGGCACACACAGCCATTATAAAACTAACAATAACAAAAATGCTCAATCCAACTGGCACATGCCAAGGGAAAATAAGTCAGTAAACTGGCTCCTCCCTCCCCAAACAACCCAAAAACATGCCCAACAAGTACCTAGATCCTCCACCACTGCAGCAGTATGGCTCTTAGTCATCATGATAGTTGAGCTTATCCATCTTAGCGTGAATTTACTCTCTGGCATGGAATTGTTCATCCCCTGAGACTGGATTTATGTTCAAAGCATTCTCAAAGCTTTGTTTCCTTTGTGGCACATTCTGTATCCATCAACATCAAGCCACAAACTCCATTTTTCCCCTGTTAATTATGCCTATGCTGCTCTGCTCTGGCTTTGTTCATTGAAGAGCTTTGATAAATGAGCTTTCTGCCCTCATCATTCTGAGGACACAGAGATAACTCCCATCCAGTTCCGAATTAAATGATGAAAATAAGGAAACGGTTTGAATTTTATATTAGAAATTGATGAAGTGTGCAGGGGAGGGAGGGGAGGGAAAAAAAGGAGGGGGGAGGGAGGAAAAAAAAAAAAGAAAAAACTCCAGAATTAACCAGACTGGACCAGCAGCTCTGACTTTCTGGAGTCACTCAGGTCATCCAGCTCTGGATTTGGTTGTAAATATAAAACAACTTTTCACTGTATTCTTGTACCAGTGTGGCTTAGCAGTTTAAAAAAGAGTAGAGCACCTCTTATTTGAGTAACTTTTCTTGTGAGTGCACCTGTTTAAAAACCTCTGTTTAATAACTGCACAAATGCTGCATTAGTGTCACAAGACCACTAGGAGATGTTCTGGCTTTGTGACCAAGTGACTCGTTCACATTTAAAAGTAACTCTCTGCTCAGTAATGCACTTCAAATATTCAAATATTCCAGCTACTCTCTATCAGCTCACTTCTACCCCTATGGAGCCTAACAGGAAAAATACCCACCCTATAGCTCAGTTTTGCATGAACGCTACAGTGCGTTCTCCTCCAACCCCCATGAAGGAGTAAAACAGAAGGGGTTGCTGGGTTAGGAGCAAGGGAGGCAGTGAAAGGAAATAAAATCCCAGTCCTAAAAGCACAAGCCCACAGCTACTCAGTTATTAACTAATCGCAAGGTCTTTATATTCCTTCCTACAGAGGAAGAAAATTGTATACTGGACTGGTACTAACTAATAAAATTACTGTGCCCTGTAATTAAAGGTCAGAACATCAAGAACACCATTAAGAAAAATTGTTTCAGCTTTCTTTGCATAGCCAGCTAAGATTTCTGGCTAACACAGGTATAATGTAATGACAAAACATGTCTGAACAGCAGTAGTCACCTCATCCCACTGCTCAGGTGCTTTGAGCACTCCAGGTTCCAAAGTCAGCTGTAAGACAGGTCACTCCAAGACAGGTTATTCCAGCTCTCTGCTCACCAGAAGGGACGTTTGTGAAACAGTGGCTTTCTGTGCTCTTTGCCCGGGTCGTGCTCATAACAGGGAACATCATGAGCAGCAACAGCCACATCAGAGTTCAGGAGCCCAATACCATGGTTAAGGGGGAGTGCATTTCTTTCATTTATGATGTTAATTCCCTCTTCTTGTCTGTTTTCTATCAAACAAAACATCCTTCACTTTTTACTAATAAATTACAATGAAATGAACCTAGAGGGACAACCAGCTGTATTTAAGTTCACTTAATTTTCTTGTTCTCAGAAAAATTTGTGAGTTTCAGGCATGATATAAATAAGGAAACAAAACAGACTTGATTGAGAACAAGAATCTTGGTGTTCCCATGAGCTGGCTCCCTTGTTCTTCTCCTGTTTCTCTCTATATATCAGATTTTTCCAAAACAGCTTTTTTAATTTGCTAAATGCAAGTCATCTTTGCTCTGGGTGAAACAAATGCAGTTTTCCTCTGTACTCTAAGTTGCCCAGCACTTCTACCTGCTGACTTCACACTTGGATATCCATTGCAAACACGGCAGCAATGTCTTAAAAGTCTGAAATAGATACTTTAGAAATAAACCTCATCAGACAAATTCTGAGCTGAAATAAACCTGGTGCAATGTCCCAGGACTAAATGGGCTCATGTGTAGATGCACAGAGCTTATAATAAGGTTCAATTTGTTTAGAAACAACTGAGAGGAAGATGCAGGTTTCTGGGGTGACCAAAACTGCTCCATCTGCAAGTGTCACTCCTGCCTGAGCAGAACATACAGCCCTTTCTGAGAATGCACACCTTGGGCAGTGGGGCCACAAAAGGCCTTGTCCTTCTCCAACCTTTCCTTCAAGTCAGTCACCAGTGAAGTGATTTGGGTGGTTGGGACTACAGCCATTTTCTGCTGCTTAAGCACACGCATCAGTGTCCTCTGCATAGGTGGACTTGTCTGACCTTACGCTTCACATGTCTGACATACGTTTCTCCTGATCTCACAAAAAGCCCCCTGATTCTACATGTTAGTCATTTGCACTAGCCATCATTTTGTGATACTCCCATTACGCATTTACTGGTCAGTTTTACTAATAAAATACTTCCCCTTTTCATGTCAGTGCCACTTGACTGCTAACAGAACTTCTCTCCAGACAACATGAATGGGATTCCTAAATGTCTAACTTAATGGAGAATTAGTTGAGTTAGTTAAATATGCACACGAAAAAAACCCAAAACAGACAGTAACAGATCAAGATGGCATCAGTTTAGCAATTACCCAGTTGTGTAGCATACCACAGTTGATCTTGCCCCTTCAGTTCTCTTCACGACCTTACTAGATGTCTAGAGCAGCTACGTATGTATTGGTATGCACACAAACAGGATCCTATTTTCTCAGTCCTAAGTTCTCTCTCACTGGTCTGAAAGAAGCACGGCAGCAAATCTGAATAACCCTACTGAGTCGTTGCCTGTGCTAATGTGAAGGTCTTTGAATCCTCTATTTCAGAGGCAGTGGATACCTTTGATTAAGTCTTATACTTATTTTTAAAGACAAATAAATATGTTGATTTTTCAAATACTTATTTGAAGCTATGGCATTTCACTTGAGTTTTGACTTCCTGATGTTGGAGAAAACTTAGCAGTCAACACCAACAGAAAACCCAACAGTCCCTTACAGAAGTCACATTCATATCTCTGCAGAGTATAAAATCAGCTAACCAGTCAGTACACTAACCACAGAAGCATAGGAAGTCACATCAAAATTCAGGGTATTTACGTGTCTTTCCTGGTCCTTATGTCTTCTTTTCATACAGTTACCTAAGGAAAAACCCTGAATTCACATTATGCCTAAGAAAAGAGAGTGGAAAATGTTGAAGGGAGGGTTGTTCCAAATTAAGAATAGGGTTTACAAAGTGTGGTGACTTGTGTAACATGCTTTCTGTTGCACTGACATGCAAGCCAGGCACATCTGATATTCAGCTGGCTTTTTTTCCGCACAAGATAGTGGGATTATATCAAACACTGTGTGGCTCACCACTGCAGAAAGGGAGGTGTGCCACATGACTTTCATTTGACCAACAGGAATAAACATGTCACTAAAAGCTTTCTTAGGAAACATAGTCTTCTTGAAATAAAAAGCATATTTTGAAAGAGAGCCCACAACAGAAGTCATGGAATCTTTGGTGTTTGCGTAACACGGAACATTTTCTGGGATAACCATCATGGTGCAAGTCCTCAGGACTGCCTGGGTGTTGGCCTTCAAGTAGCAAAACACAAGGGTTTCAGATACTCCATGTTTGGCAGCTGAAATAAAATACCTTGAAGTATCAAGGAAACTGAAGTCCAGATACAGTGACTAGCTATTAGGTTTTGTGCTGGCAGTGGCCCAGATCATGTTCATTTTATTCACAGGAGCCATCCAGCTGAGGTCAGTGTGGTGACTCACATAACCAGAGTGCACAGGACTTGGCACAATGTGTCACCCAAATGCAGATGTGGAAACTGCTCTACAGCCAGAGACAAACGAGGCAAGAAAGGGTTTGAAGTTGTTTTTGCTGACCTGTTCATGCACTGAGACCCAACAAGACAACCACAACTCCCTAGCGATAGGGTTTATTGCTAGTATGTTATTTATTGTTTCAATAACCTCTATCTCAAGAGCTCACCAGTTCAACAGGACTCACTGACATTTTTCTGAACACCTACTGCAAGCTAGATCCAACTATTAGGCCTTGAATAGAGAATGTAATTAAAGATTCACAGCTCCCACAAGAGCACCTTAACATATTAGCATTTCCTTATACCCACAGTACAGGAAAGTATTTTTCCCAAGACATAATGTGGAATCTCAGACAGATTTGTTACTCAGCATTAACCTTCCAATGCTATTCCTGATACATTACCCACATACTAGAAAACAGATCTTAGAGGGTTTTTCAAGTTTTACTTTTTTACTTTAACAAGCCAAATTGTGGAAACATTGAGCAGCTGTACTAGTTTCTAGGTTTTTTTTTTTTTTTCTTCCCAAATTCATCAATCTATTAATTTTGAGTAGATGGCTCAGCTTCATCTGTTGTATGAAGGACCAGGATAACTGTGTGCAAAATACCTGAACAAGTGCAGTCTCATGAATTTTCATTCCATTTGGAATACCTCATAGTCAACAAGTTGGAAACTCCAGCAGTTTTGACTTGTGGAGTGTTTCTGTGACTTTTCTCTCTCTAAGGGCATATTTGACTCTCCCCAAAGAGACCAGGAGTTTCAACATACAACTTCAGATGGATCACTAGATGCAAAGATCACCTGCACTGTAGCTTACTACATCTGCTACTCCCATGAGCATACACTCTGCTTAATACTCTTTCCAGGTTCCTCCTCGACTGTGGGGTTTTTTTCAGAACATCCCTTCAAGTGGAACTTCCAAACTGCAGAAAGGGAAAACATTGCAATCTGCTGGTGACTGTGAATTGCACTATCAGTCTGGGAGAGAGAATAAAAGAGAGACAAAGAGAAGGAAAAGAGAATAGGAGGAAGAGAATTTGGCAGAGGCCTGTTACCAATTTCTACACCATCAAAACTCTGGATATAAAACATAGAAGAACAACCTGGGAGTAGACATGGGGAGATCGAATCGGGCATTTTCAGTATGAGGGGAAAGCCTATCAACTAAAGAAGACCAGGTTGTAAAGTAAATCAACCACATTTCATTGACACATTCTGACTCAGCACAGAAGTGTTATTTTATCTTTTTGGGTTTCTGTTAAATTTTATGCATACAGACATAATATTGTCCTTGCTTTAGCAGGGGTGTGATCATCAGCATCAAGATAAGCAAAAAAAAATTTTTTTGATAAGTGTTTTAGAATTGTCTTACAACTAGATCAACACATTGAAAGTTATGGACTTTTTTCACAGTATTTAAGTTCTGGACCTTTTTGGAAAAGAGTTTGGTTGCATTGCTAACTTTGCACATATGTCCTTGAGTTTATTCATTTGGCCATTAGTTTTTTGCTGTCATAGCAGTAACATTAGCTGGCTTATACCAGCAAGTCACTGACACTTAAATGTTTCACCAGAAACCAGTAAACTCTGATCCATATAAATGCAAACGTTTTTTTCAGCAATTTGAGATATACATGCAGTACCAATAAATGCTTTTGATTATGTCTCCATTCTCATTTCCTCTTGCTCCCTGTTTCTGCTTTCAACTCTCTCTCAATGGCTGCTTTCTCCCAGCTCCAGAAGGAACAAAACTAGCTTCCCAGGAATCCTGCCTGGCTCTTCAAACAAGCCAGTTCTTAGCCTGTTCCTATACATGGAGCATCCACAATCACCTTACACACAACTCTCTCATAAATACATGCACACATGCCATCATCTCGTTCTTTTGTCTTAGAAAATAGAGGTGATAGAGGTGTAGAAGGTACTCTCTGGAGACTGCTAATGGTATGCCAAATCCACCTCACCCTTCCCATGCTCTCAGTGGACAGTCTTTATACAGAAAAGAACTGTTTGTCAGCTCAAGTGAAATGCCCCGAAGTTTCCTGTTAGCACCTGGCAGTACCATTAATTCTCTCACATTCCATCCTACAATGGTGCTGCCTTGCTGTACCTGACCCACTGGGGTTGCATTCATAGATGGCACAGACCACCCGAGTGATTCAATGTACAGGAAGGGGCCACTTTGTGTGCTACACGAATTTGAAAAGAGACAAGACTTCATTCGTTAAACATGACTGGAAGCAGCTCTAATTCACCATTTTAAATGTGAATCACACAAGTTTTCCACCTTATCTCAGCTTGATAACAGGTTCAGGCACACAAAATCAGAGGGGGAAGATGCTTACAACCTGTTTTGGAAAAGAGGACAGGGAATGAAATATTCCCTGTCCTCCAAAGAAATGTCTATACATGTGCTCATATTTTAAATAGATATTAACCTAAAACAATTTTTAATAGCTGAGTACAGGCTATCCCTGCCCACTCACAGAGAAATTCAGCAACTCAACCAAGAAACAGCTAGCAGAAACTGCTTACTTTTGATCATATTAAAAGTATCTGAGAAAATGCTTTATGACTATGCAGCATTATCAAGACCAAGCTACCAGTGTTTTCCCATTATTTTACATTACTTGTTATGGAAGTTAACTATTGCATTTCTGGGTAACTCTGGGCAAACCTAATAAGCTCACTTGCTCTTGACTTTAAGAGGACTTCTGAGGTGCATGTTGAATGAATTCTGTACATGCCAAGTTTTTTAGAGCTTTGCATCAGTGGGTGTAGCCTGATTACAGGGTAGAGACTACAACAATAACACTAGCATCAGACGTCTTGCTTGTTTGATGGTTCAGCTCTTTTTCTGCAGCTATAAAACAACTAAAACACATCTTACTAGATTTGTTACAGGCCTCCTACTTGCCATGTGCAGTCTGAGGAAGAGCCTTGAGCTAATCCCAAAGAACACTCTCATAACCTAGCCCTAGGCAAAATTTACACTGATCCTTCACACTGCAATCAATCCCTGTTTAGTTTTGTAGTCTGACAGCATCTGCCTTCTGTCAGCTACAGAAAGCCACATGTGACATTGGATACTGGGAAGCAGACAAGTTGTCATACGAAGTTACACCATGTACTTCAGGACATCACAACTAAAGAGTCAGGTTTGCTTAATGTTAATCAGGGACAGAATTGCATTCAGTTAGACCAGAAGTTGAAAGACTTGATTTAAGCCAGTGACTACAAGATTATCTCAACTCCTACAGGAACAGCACTTCTATTCAAATGCTAATGACAAGAAAGCATATTTTGAATGTACACAAGAATCTACCAAGACTGACTCATGCTTTTATAATTATGTTTCAGGCCTTTCTGTGGACCTTGCCTTTCCTAAGTCTTCCCCTTTGTGCATCTATGAAAGGGGGAGACAGCAAACACTTCTGTTACAATGGCAACATTATTAGCCATTCAATCATAAATGCAAAGCTGGGAAATAGCTCACAAAGAAATAAAGCATTTTGGAAGGTCTGAAGGACCAAAGTGCTACCAGTGACCCTATTAACATTTAACAGCATGAGCACTCTCAGGTCAGCACTTGGGTCATCCTGTTGTTTTTCTCCAGGAAAGTGTGGTTGTGGTAAGACACCTTGCCAGATTCTGCAGGCTAGTTCAAAAGTTTAGAGAGAGTGTTTCCAGCCAAGCTGAGAAGCGTGATCAGATCAGCTCTGCTTCATGACATCACCTCAGACAGTTCATCTCAAACATACAGCTCTCCCATCACCATGCACATTTAGCTCCAGCACCTGTGCAGCAATGTATGGGCACTAGATTTCTTTACAGGATGGTGCCCTTTCTAGTGCAGCCACACTTGTAATACTGCTTTTTCTGATCCAAAATGTGACTATGCTTGCTATTTTTCACTTGCATGTAAAAAGGCATCATTGCTTTCTCCAGTAACTGCTTTAGCAGCTTGGAAAGGTTTTTTGTTGTTGTTTGATTTGCTTTTATTGTTTGTTTTGGGGTTGTTTTTTTTCCCCAGCCATCTCCATTCTCCAAGATAATTTACAAGAATAAATCTTGTAAATGTTGTTTTTCACATTTATTGTCTTGTCCTAATTATTGCATTCTTCACAGTATTTCAGACACCCTGTATACCTTGCCTAGCAGCAAGATGCTGTTGCTGACATAAGCATAACTTTCTTGGTGGGAAACGATGCTATTTAGAAATATAAAGCAACAATAATAAATTCAAGGGAGAAAAAAAATGCAAAAATTTTCCATGACCTCCCTGACAAACTGCTGCAATGGTCTGAAAACTGCAGATGTTTTTCCACTAAGTTTTTACAATGTTTGTTTTTAAATGATTCTTCTTAAAATCATGTTGTTTTCCTGTTGTAATTTCTGCAAAGCAGATGTGACATCTAGGGCTTAAGGGCTTTAAGCTGATTTTGATGGCTCAGTCTTGCTGCTATTTATGCAGCACAAAAAGTTCTCTTGCAGCAGAACGGGATCCGTTGTGTAAGGAACAAAGAATCACCTGGGAGGAAAGGGGTTGTCCTCACTGTCAGTGATGGGACTTGGCTGTTGGAGTTGGGAAATGGGTCCATCTACTGTCTGGTCCCATATGGCTAATTTTCAGAAACTGGAAGAATGCAATGGGCCATATCAACTGGCCTCACACATCTCTATTTCAAGCAGCCTAAGGTCACTTAAACACATACACACTAGTGTTACAGCAAAACTTGGTCTGAGAATGGTAGGAACATGAATTCCATCCTTGAAAGCATTTACGAGATAATTCTTTCTTCTAAAATTAAAAAAATCTGCAGAACAGTTATGAACTGGACCAAACAGATTAGCCTCTTGTACAACCAAATTACAGTCAGAGCAGAACTAAAGCTTTTCCCAATCATATGTCCTCAGAACAACGATATGAGAAAAATTATTTTCTGAACATCCAGCTGGTGAGAGTGATCAACAACCATAAATGCCTTGTCTGTCTGCCAGTTAAGCCGCAAATGGTTTCAGTGAGGTGCAGAAAAAACTTGTGTAGTTTTTTCCAGTCTGCAGTCCCAGGTTTCACCTACTTCTACAAAACAGGCATGATTATAGCCACAAAACCAGGTGGATCTTAAGCAGTACTATACCAATAATGAAGTAGATGATTTTTCTCCCTTTCTCGTGGCCCTGCTGCCCTCCTGTTCCTCAGGGGCCACTTACAGATTCCTATCTTACAGTATAGTTCTCCCTGGACAGGGAATTCTACTTGTGGCTGCTGTTCAATACCTTTTGTGATGAGGACAAGTGTTTCTCTAGAGTTAGCCAGAGAGGTTGTGGCTAGTGCCTAAAAAGAAAATTAACATTTATCCACATCTTCCTGCCATCTCACTCTACTCACCCATGGCCCCTCAAATTACACAACAGTACCATGCAAACCCACCCACAATGAGACTCTTACACATATCAGGAACAATTAAGAGCTATATATCATTGACTGCTTGGATGTTGGGAAATTCCTCATTTATCTCCAATCAAGTCAGGAAACCTCTCTGTTTTCTCAGGAACCTGGATCCCTGAACAAATTACGATCAAATATTTTTCACCTGATTCCCAGTCATGTCAGATCTTTTTGGAAAGTTACCTTCCATACTTATGGTTCTCTGCAAACCTACACAGCCACAGAAAATTTACATATTCAAATTACTGTGGTGCTAGAAGATGGACAGAAAGAACAAGGCAAATACAGCATAGTCCTGAGCTGTGAAGTAAGATCTTTTAAGTGAAAGGCAACAGCCATTTAGTGCCAGTTAGATACTCATAAAGTGAAATATATTTAAAACCACTCATTAATCATTCTCAGCATGCTGTGAATCTCGAAACAGATGTTCATCGCAGGAAGATCATGTGGTTGAGATGTCCCTCAAACAGTCAACTGCCTTGGCCTCTTAAGGGGCAACATGTTGTTTTAAACCATTACCTCAAAGAACCTGGGAAATTGAGGTGAACATTAACACATATTAAACACATTTTCAAAGACAGAGCAACATACCTTATGTAGGCAAAACAAAAGACAAATAATGATGGGTATCTGCCTTAGGCCCTCAAGCACTCATCACTGCAGCATCTTATCACAACTAAGGTAATGAATACTGCAGCATTAAAAATGAGCATTTCAGAGCTGCCTGTGGGATCCAGATATCCATTGATTTTCAAGTACTTTTGACAGGTCAAATGCTGCCCATAAAGCTCCAGTGATGGATTGGGGGCTATATAGGAAAGATTGACAACAAGCTATTGTCATAAGTAGACAGCAGGAACTGAAATATTAAGTTAACTTAGGGTGGCAGGCAATAAATCCAGAATGAATGTTTATTTGATTTTTCAGTGTAAAACCAGCATAGTCTTTCACTTCTTTTACACATTCTCAAAATGAAGCTGTGCAATCTGGAACAGCGAGACCATGCCTTCATCAAAACCACTCTTCAATAAAATACTCGTATTGGTGTTAGTTGAACGCAACTCTTTGTCAGTATTTTATTTCTTTTGCACTTTGAATCAGATACAAGACAGCAAGCAGTGTAGTCCCATAAGGCATAAATAAGGCAGCTCTATAATCAAACTTAGCTCTCCACCTCCCTAAAGATTGTTCTTTCCAAGCTGTTCAAATATTGAATAACTCCAGAATATAATTATCCCTTGTATTCGATCATGTGCCAAAGTTAAACTAACCAAGCATTGTAATATAATACAGTTCCGTGAACCAGCTAAACTTTCACATTGTTTATCTCTCTGCCATATGTAAAAGGACCACCCAAAAAGAATACCAGGTAAAGGCTAATTAATGTCCATGCTCAGTGGAAAGGACAATGCTAGAGAAGAGGCCATAAATGACGCAGTAGTAAGCTGATGTAGTTACACACAGAAGAGCTGGGAGTGTTTTATTCCTCATTTTAGTCACTGAGAGATGTAGGAAAATCAGTCACATAACTTGTTTGGCCATGACTCAGTACTCTCTTTGTAAATTGGAGGCAACCCCACTGAAATGTATCTGTTGCCTTAAGATTTTTTGAGCCAGAAAAGAAATGCAACACTTTATTAAATAAAATCAGATTTTACTTCCAGAAAACAGTGAGGGATTTTTTCCTTAATGTTGAAGATGACAAAATTAGAACACGCTACTTTCAAACAGTCACAGAAGCTTCATTTGTCAAAAATGTAGTATTATAGTTGGGTTTAAGGTCAAAAAGGAAAACTTTCCATTCACTAAATCTGATGCTAGTGAATACCCTTTTATTTTACATAAATAAAGTTTCAAATGAAGAAATGTTATCTGAACCTGGGAATATCACCAGCTACTAAAGACTTTTTCCTTTCCAGATAAACATCCAACTTTGAGACATGCAAAAGTAAGAAAACACTAAATAATCTGTTGAGACAAAAAAAAAAAAAAAAAAAAAAGAAACTACATTCAGAGATACCTTTTTGGAAAGTGTTTTAAAGACCATGTGGGGAACAGCTGATGAATTTAACAGGATATTTTTTTAATGTGGGTTATATTAAGGACTAAGGATCTTCAAAAACAAACAAAAAAAATTGTCAGCACCCACTAAGCTTAGAATATGGTATTTCCTGGCTGTTTCACTTCAGATCAGTATCAGAGCCCAGTTTTCCTGCATTTTCTGCTCTGAAGTCCTTCCCCAGCCATTGTCTGGAACACAAGGAAAGACAAAGCGTGAAATGGGTTTTCCATATGGAGTGAAAAAGTCACCACCACCATTCAGTTTAAGTAACAAGAGAGACATTATCATTTATTGTCAATAGACAAAGGTGAATCAGAATCTCCCAACTTCTGATCCTCATGCTATATAACACCATCTCCAGAAGGTCATTCACATTACTATCCTCAAAAGATGGCCAAGTACCACATTTTTAGGGAAGTTATGGGTTCACATCCCTTCCAGAGAAACATTGTATAACTATCATGTGTTTCCTGAACCAGGATTTTAACTTACGTGTTTTCCTTTCAGTTTGCGAAACAGAAAGCTGTAAGAAAAGGGCAAAAGAAATTCCTACAAGATCAGGAATAGGATTTTCCAAAATCTCCTTCAGGTGTCTTAAGTGAGGTGCCTAAATACATTCTGTGCAACTCCAGCCTTAGTTTCTTTTTAAAGTCATGCAGATGGAACTTCAAATGTGGCTCTGAGGTGCCATTATCTTCTTTCCTGGCTGTTCACACTATAGCACTGAAAAATGCATGAGGATTTCTAGAGATACTTGAAGTATTAAGAGGAGGACAGAGAAACAAACAGTAAAACAGAATGATACATGAACCCTCTAGAAGGGTGTGATCGAGTCTCAACTCTTGGTTCAAGAATCATAGCAAGCTTGGTACTTCTGTGCTGTACATGTCAGCTGATTCTGCATTTGGAAGGCCTGCAAACTGGTATGACAAAACTGGGGGAGAGGTGAGGAGAATTAATGTACAGCTGTGTACATTCAAATGGTTTTAGCACATTGATCTTATCAGGTAAGCCTCAGGAAGGTCTTATGATTTCAGCCTTCTAGAGACAAGAATAAGATGGAAAATAAGATATGTTTGTCAGAACAAGCCTTAACCTATCTATGAGCCTGAACACACCCACAGTGGAGAAAACATATTACCACAATAAGGAGCCCTACACTAGGAGAGCTGATGAAGGGATACCAGACTGTGTTAAAGATGGGGATGGATTATCCTGCACTTCACAGGCTTTTAAGTTGCTAAAAGCACTTTATAAATTCCTCTGGCACCAGGAGCTACATAAGGAAAACATAAGTTGTTCTATACGAACATAAGGGTTTTTAAAGCTTTCAAGAAAAGCTCAAACTCAGTGTTTATAATAAGTTTTCAGTAAAAAGAGAGATAAAAAGAAGGAGGCAGATTTTTGTATGCAACAACCCATACAACAATCCTCATTTCAAGCCAGCTGTACCCTCTGAAAGGATTTGCTATACTTACACACACTGTTTTTCACATACCATGTAACCAAGATCCAGGTGATGGGATTTTCAGTACAAGTTTGCATCAGCAAACTAAAGAAAATGCCAACAAACAAAAACACCAATCAGCTAAACAAGAAAAGGGCTCACACTTGTATATGCCCACTTACTTTGTGGTACTCAACTCACACATATGTAACGAAGAACCTCAATTGCTGAATGTACTTCCTATACAACCCCTCCTCAGTTAACTGCACAACCTTGAATATGACATCAGAGCTACATATCCATTTCTGAAGAGAATGAGTTTGTTAAAAAAATACGAAATAAAAATGAACTAGGTTTTTCGCTTTCTGCAGAACAGTTCTAATCTGACACTTACTTTGCCTAGATTTTGTCATATAAAAAAGCTTCAGCTGTTGCCACTGGCTGTATATAGCAGAGAGAGGCTTCATTTTGCTGTGTTTAAACACAGTTACCCCAAACTGCTTAAAGGCCGTTGTAGAATTTAATGTCCATGTGCCTCTTGGAAACACATTAACACCATAAGGAGGGCTGACAAATTACTTGCTACTCATTAGCTAAGAGAAACAGAAGCAAATTTGAATTGTATTTAAATTGACTTCTCGTCTTATATTGAAGGTAACCCAGATATTCTCACTAGTGGGAGACAATCAAAGTCTACAGACATAAATAAATATGCAAAAATGTGTTTATTTATGAACAAATGCTTGGACTTGGAAACAAACATACCTCAGAGAACATCACTGAAGGCACTACATATCCTTATAAGCCCAAAAGAATCAAATACTAAGTGCTGTGGCAACATGCTAATTTTATTATTAAAATACCATGTTGACCACAATTAATATGTGTGTATACATGTGATTAAGCTTAAAATTTAACAAGGAGGGAAAAAACATTAAGAAGAAAGAGGATGGGTGCCCACCAGAACAAGAGTCCAAAATATTCTTAAGCAAGAGTTGAAGGTGACCTGAGACAATATGGCAATTCAAAACAATGGAAAATATGTTTTAAACAGCAGTAACTAAGTAGCAGTGTTACTAACATCAGTCACAATTGTTTCAATATTAACATATTCTTCCTGAATAGTTATTTGATTTCTACTTGGAAAAGAGCTATTTGTGGTACAAAAGAGCTTTTAGACAATGTGTGATTAAATTAAAATCAACTTTTAGACTGGAAAATCTTCATTAAGCATGCAGAAGAAAAAAGAGGATGCAAGTAGGTCACCCTTCACTCTTACAAATTTCTCAAGCTGTCATCCAAACAACACATAATCAGGAGTGCTGCATTTCAGAAAACTAGACTCCAAGAGGGAGAACCTTCAAGCATTCAGGAAACTGGCCAAGGCTTGCAAATATGGGACTGATTTCTTGCTCTCACAAGGATTTCCAAGGTATCTTGGCTTACATTACCAAAGGGATTCCAAAAATCTAAAAATCAAACTTGGTAACAAATTTAGCATCAAATATTCAGCAAAGAGTAGTTGCTTTAACTTGGAAGCATCTAAGACCATCAGCATGTATGCTTTCTATGTTCCAACTAATAAATTAAGAAACTCTCTGTTTTTGGAGTGCAACAATAGCATCTTAGCTTTATCATAGATGAACAACTTTGTTCTAGTGGCATCACTAGAGGATTTCCTCAGGGAACCTGGGCAGCAGACTCCATCTGCAGGTTTCCATTACCCACTCCAAGTGGTGCTCCAGTTCCTGCTCTACTTCCATACACTGGTGATAAAACACACAGAGAACAGACTTCCTGTAGATATGCAACAAAAGTAAACTGTATCTGTGTTTAAATTACAGTTATCACACCAGCTCTACTGTGTCTGTCTCACACTGCCACAGTACTGGCTTTGAGAAAGCAGAAAGGGTCCAGGTGAGATGCTCAGGCACTGAAGGAATAGGACCACACTAAGCAGATGGAAAATATCCCCATTTTGGACTGTATATAGCCACAGAAAGGAAAGGAATGGTGAGTTTTGTGCAGCAAGTCTTCAGGAACATTTCTAGGTCATGGTCCAAGGGGAGAACAAGCCCTAGGGACAGCAGCAGTTTCTAGCAGAGGAAAAATCGATCAGTTGTATAAAAATGTCCTGACAGTTTGGCACACCTGTACTTAAGGACTTTAGTGAATAACAACAGCACACAGTAAAATGTGTTTTCTATTGTGTCACACAAAGCCAATATTTAGATTAATTTTGCTTGACATTTTCTACTTCATATCATTACGTTTTTCATCAAAATGGGAAAAAAAGTAATAAGAGGGATTCCCTGGAGTAACATTTTTCCAGTGTGAAGAATTCGTATAAGGGATTCTGGCCAACATACAAATTCCATATAAATCAATCAAATGAAATTTTACGTGTAGCTTTCTACTCTCTCCACCCTCACCCTGGTGTGGGCAGTCCAGGTTTTCCCTTTCCTTCTCCTCTGTCCTATTTGGGGTACTACTGCAACCCACTGTGTCATTAAAACAAATGAGATCCTGGTTAGTTTGATTTTCCTTTATCTGTCCTTCAGCTCTTGTGAGGTTTTCACTGCAACTCACATTAACAGAGAACATAAATCCCTATCACTACCATATTCCAGTTTTACAGTTGATGGACAAACTTAATAAACAAGAAAATAAAAAACTATAGTAATGAAAGAGTCTTATCTTTAACTTTCATCTGTTATTTTAGGACTCCTTAATGTCATTGTAGTATCTCTCTGCTTTATTGCCAGATGGACTATTGGCGCCTCTGTAGGACAATCAGTGGTTAAGAGGTTTTTCCTAAAGAAAATGGCCCTTCCTCAGCCTCCTGATAACTATGAAAGGAAGAACCAATTTTGCTAGGTTATTTTGAAGGTCCTAACATACGTGTGCAATAGTAGTTGGGGACTCTAGCAAGCTAACAACAGAAATGCTTGTTAAAAACTCACATCTATTTTTGGAATCACTAAAGTTCAAAACAACTGGCTTTTTTATTATCATTTAGCTATTGATGACACAAATATCGCATGATGGAAAGGACAGTGATTTTTTTTTTCTTCTTTTTTTTCCTGACATAGGCCAAATCTGGATATACTTGATACATCCGGCCCATGTGCCTCAATATCGTTTGATGCAAAGGAGAGAGGAAGAATGCCACCATGCACCATTCTACCCCAAATGGACTTGAAGTCAGCGAACTGCACACTGTGGCATGGTAGGTTGAAGGCATTCCAAACACACACAGTTTAGATGTACCTTTAGCACTGTAAAAGTATCATTTCACCTAGGCAGAAACTGCACAGCCATAGCCAGACATTCGGGAGTGGTTATGGATGCTACAGATACCCTCCTCCTCAGCTGTTCATCCAGAGAATTGAAAAAACATAGGTAAAAGCTGATAAAATTATCAACTCAGTGCTTTGACCTTTCAGTTGAAGTGCTGCTAGAAGCTCCTCGCTTACATGATCAATTGCCACTGTTCTTAGCAATGAAGTTTTGTTCTTTGAGACAAGTTGGTTTAATTTTTCCACACAACCTTGTGCAAAATACCAGTATTATGCCATGAAATAATATGATATATTTAGAATAGGTTTTGATAAAAGGCATTACAGTCATTACAGGAAATTGAAACTATCCTACTTTAACACACTAAAATTTCATGCATTTCCATTCTCAGTCCAGTATTAGTCACAAATGAAGACAGAGTATCAGAGTAAGGAGATCCAAGGTCAGTTTCTAACTCAGGCTGCCATTTCTAAGTGCTTCTGTGTGACAACTTTCAACAGTAGAAAAACACATTTCATCATAGGTTTGTACATACACAAATCATTAAGATTTTTACTTGCACTTTATGCATACTAATCAGTCACAAACAGTCCCAACAAAAGCCATGATCAAGAACAGAATTCTCACACTTATAAAAGAAGCTTCTCCTTTGAGCTATCAGCAACTCAAGAACATACCAGGAAGCGGTTATTTAAAGAGTTTTCTGATCTTCACCAAGAACTTTGCTGCTAAATGAAAAAGAATGTACAAGCACAAAAGCAACAGTGCTCTGTGTTACAGTTGCTGAGGAAGAACAGACCTTCCTATTCCTTCCTTTTCAGTGAAGCATTTTCTACACTATGTGCAGTCCAGGAACATCTCTGGCAGTGACATTTCAATGATCCTATCCCACAAATTATTCCCTTAACCAATTAACCTTATTGTTGTAACACTATTTATGCTAGTCTAATTTCACTTTTAAGTTGAGGGAGTTTTTCTGCCTGCCAAGACCACTTTGAAACACTACTTGAAACTCAGCCCCAACAATACAAAAAGAGTTCCTAAAATAGCCCACAAACTGTGTGAATTAATGCCAGAAAGAAATCAGATATTTGCCTGTGCTCTTTTAGCTACTCTATTTGATCTCTCCTGGGAAGAATCCAAAATTTGTATTCTTGTTTACTGTACTTCATATAATGTCTAGCTATAGAGAGATGGGCTTGAAATATATATCTGTGCTAATCTTATCTCTGAAATCATAGAGGACCAGGTTATGAGCATTCATTCATTTGAATGCTACTTTTATGAATTGCTAACCGATAGATTAGCTCTGAGGACAGAATGCTACATAAAGGGAGAAAGCAAATACACATAGCAACAAATACAAGTGAAATAAAATCCAGCTATTTAAAGCACAGTATCCACAGTTGCACAGAGAACATCTAGAAAGACCAGTTTTTTTCTTGGAAAGAGATGCTGGCTCAGTCTCTGCTGTTATGGCTGTAAGTGTGTCAGCTGTTATGCCAGCAGGCAGCTAGCACAAGAGAGTCCTTACAGTTGTGTATTCGCACAAGGAGAAAAACCAAGCTATTCCCTTTTAGCTGAATGATATCAGAAGAGATTTTTTGTTTGTTTGTTTGGCTGGTTTTTTAAAACTGTGAAGATGTTCTGAAGCAAAGGGTTTGGTAAGCAATCAGAATTTGTTATATATTAATCCATATTTTACTCAAGTAGTCTAAAGTCCATGTTTCAAAGCAGTTTTCCTGAACAAAGCTTTAATGGGGTACATTTTCAAGCCATTACTATTATTTGGCAATACAGAGCGGCGAATAAATAAAATGTGAGCAGAGATGAGGAAAGCGTGATGTATGATCAGTAGGTATGACACTAATCACACTGTTTTAAAGAACTCATGGAACCACAAAAGTGATTCAGAAAATGTGGATTTTTGAAAGAAGCAACACCTGGTATAATTTTTTGAAGCACAAGGCCCTCCAAACCTCTAGAATAATCTGTAGAACAAATAAAGCAAAAAATACTTAAGATGGGGCAAATATTTAAAAAAAAAAAAAAGTAACACTACATGAAGACATGAGTCCAGTTATTCAAAATCTTTATTATTAGATATTAAGTTGGAACTTTTATTTCTTGAAATCAAAACTTCTGGAGTTCTTGCTAAGCATACATTTTAGTTTGATAGCAGTACTCTATCACCACATCATTACATTACCAAATTAAAATAAGCTGTACAATGTCAAGTTTCAGTTACCTGCTTTATCAAAAGTTTGCAAAGCTACCTTTTAAAACTAATGGAGAATTACTTTTAGGGTCTTCACTTGAACCCTTGTTGCCTTTTTGATTCTCAAAAGATTTAAGAAAGGGGGCTGGGGATGGAAGTTGGAGGTAAAACTAATAGTGATACAGTACTACATTTTTGTCCCAGCTAAGAATGCTGCCTGGTAAATTTTTCAGCAATACAGAAATATTGGCAAAAATCTTTACTATCCCTTGAAACAGTCATCTGGATTACATCTCTCTAGCAGTGGGATTAAACCACTTGTAAAGAAATAGATCCATTTGCTTTAGTTTTTATTTATTTAAATAAAACAACTATGAAACTAACTCCATTAAAAAAAAAAAAAAAAAAAAGGAACATTTGTGTGGATTTCCCAAGATCCAGTCTGAACTTTACAAGCTCTTCACAAAGAGTAACCACTTGGTTTATATTTTCAATGTGTTGCAAGAGTCTCACTTATCCGCGGGCCTGATCATGACATTCCTGCAGGGCAAAATTACTCTATGGCGACAACACTGATAATTTTGCAAGTATGAGGCTGGGAATAGGGGTTCCAACTACAGACTGAAATCTCTAGTTTCCCAAAATGGTTTTTAGCTGAACACACTGAAAAAGGCTCTTTGCTGTAATCAATATTTGCCCAGTACAAGAATTTTGAGGACAGAGGCTAAACTAAGTAAGTAAATCACTACACTCTAGATTTCTTCAACCCTGACCCTTTAACAGTATCAAGGGAAAGTTGGTTTTTTTCACCTCTGCAACTCCAGCTGAAAAGCGATGACTTTGGCTACAGTTTAAGCACACCTTTGAGTAGAATTTGGGATGTCTATAACCATGGAAGACAGAAGTTTATTGCTCCTGCTCTGATCTTAATGTTGGCTTTCACAAGGGCCTGTGGGAGATCCTCTGACAGCAAGCAGGTTTTGCAAGCAGCTGTGATTACAGTCACTCTGAGGCTGCCAAACACTGCATGTGGGGCAAGACAATGCACCATTCAAATTTTTCAGCATGTTTTCTGCCAGCAGAGATTTTACATTTTGATAAAGAAAGAGCACAGGGTTAAGACATCACACGGAAGGAGCATAGGGGAAGGGGGAAGTCAAAAAAAAAAAAAAACAAACCACAACCCAAGCTTGTTTCAGCAGCTGCATGGTATGAACCCAAGGCATATATACTAAACAGCAATATGAAACCATACAAGACATCTCAGGTACACAAAATGGACTGGTTATGGTGATGGCTGGAAAGCTAATAGTAATATAAGTATCTGAATTTTCAGGATATTTTAACTCTGAGTTTTACAGAAAACTTTTCAGAGAGAGGTTCAAATGCCCACTCTTTCCAAACTGGCTTTTCAGAGCACTGCTTTCCCCAGTAGGTAGGTCCCAGCACACCCTCTCTGCCAGCATGCCAATCCCACCTGCTAGTGCTTTGAAAGGAGGATAATTTCTCGCACGAAGGCCATCTGCTCAACAATCTCTCCAGATCTCACACACATCACTCAAAACAGAGCTATTGGGGCACTCTTAAATAAGCTGAGCCCTTTGCTTTCCACAGAGACTCTCTTAAACTACACTTAACACAGTGCTCTGAATACATGCACACCATCTTTCCCACTGCTCTAGACTGTATTCTGACATTTGATTAATTCATACACATAATTCATAACAAGCACCTGTTCATTAATCTCTTCTGTTATTATTTTAGTCATCACATATCTGTGTGTCAGATAATGTAACACTTTTGTAAGACTTTCTTATTAACTTAATCCAAAATAATAATAATCATCATCATGAAATAATCCAAAATTACTTCCTCTCATTTGCACACATTCTGTTTACTCATACTGACTGGGTCAGTGAAATATCTTACATCACTGTCAATGAGTTAACAGAGGATGCTCAAATGGAAGGGTAGTTAGGTTTTGATTTGCAGCTCACTTATCAAGATCACCTTTTTTCTTTTTTGTCAAAGGATGTTGATTTAGTTTAGAAAGTAGTATGCAAAATGTTACAAGAAGTACAAATTGGCCCATACTGTTTAGTATTACTTCAACTTACCTTAAAGTTTTAAGAAGGAATTTGTGGCAATTTATAAGAAATTACTTGCAAGAATTAATATTATCAAGATGAGGAATCGAGAGATTTTGTGCTGAAAATTAGGTTGCTGCACCCTAAGTCCACGTCAGAGCCTTTAAAGCCATTACTTTGTTCTCAAATGTTAGCTACCCATTTCCTTTATCAAAATAATTGTATTTTAAGTCTTATACATGTATGGCAAAAGCAGAAAAGAGGAAGACATGCTTCATGCAGTTCCAGCAAAGGCTGATTTGGATGACAAGCCCTCATTACATGTAACCACAAACTTTTATCATCATAATTTTTTCATTGAACTTGTGAAATGCATAGGAAAGAATTCTGTATTCCCCACAAGTGCCGAGCTTCCGTACTTGACAAAGTAAGCTGGGAAAAGACGAGTAACTGCTTATAATGCCACAGAATTGCCTTGTCTCATCCCTGGAAAAACCCCTCAGCACTGTTTGCTGATCATACACAACTCACTAAATCTAACAGAGCTTGAGAACTTTGTGCAGGTGAAGAATTAGTTATTATGATGTGTTTTGAAAGCAAGTAAAATGGACCTGTATTCTGATGCTTTGTTGGAATAGTACAGCTACTATTCTCCAGCAAAACAAAGCTCACTTCTTGCATTTTCCACAGGGCCCAAAGCTAGATTCCCAATTGGCAAGTCAGTACTCTCAAACAATAGGTTTAGTGCATTCCTAATGATTTTCAGATAATCAGAGCACCTATGTTTCAGGGAACAAGTTGAAATTCCTCTTTGGCCAACACCTGGTCTCTACTCTGCCTGCCCATGCTCACACAGATTAGGCTTCAGCCTTTGTACAGCTGACTACATTTTCACCTTAACACTATTTACCCTATCTTTGCTATAAATTTAGAATTACACATAAAATAGATAAGACCATTTAACTCAGAGAGAAAGCTCTTTGCTTACCATTGCATCTCTCAGTATCTCACCCACTGTCAGTATAATACTCTAATTCATTATGATCTCATGTAGGGGAACTGAAGGCTACAATTCAAGAAGTCATACATAGTTGTCTCAAATTATCATATGCTGTTTCTCAAACAGCGACTATAGTGAGTGATCAGCAGATTAAAAAAGCTATACTATAAATGCAAACACACTCTAAATAAAACTGAAACACCAAAGCTAAGTTTAACCATGCTACCTAGGCATGTCTTGAATATAACATTCCTCTGGAACAACAATGAACATGGACAGTCTTTGATTTTCTACTATTTGTTTGGCAAAATTCTTCATTCTTTTACCTTAGTCATGAGTGCTTTTGACAACAGATACTTGGCTGAGAAGCTGAAAACCAAACCATGAGTAGTGCTGTAAGAGGTAACAGACAGCATCTCAGTTGTTCAAGGAAAGAGGATTCCAGCTTTACAGTGCAATGGCAGACCTGCCTATGAGATCACATGTCATCCTTTGTGCTGATCACTATATTGTACTGTTTCAGGACCACTCATTGCTTCCTGAAGCCAAATTAGAATCACAGAATCATTTAGGTTGGAAAAAAACTCCAAGATCATCAAGTCCAACCATTAACCCAGCACACTCAGGTCCACCAAACCATGTCCTCCAGTGCCACATTTACACATGTTTTAAATACCTCCATGGATGGTGACTCCACCATTTCCCTGAACAGCCTGTTCCAGTGCCTGACCACCCTTTCAGGAAAGACATTCTTCCTAATATCCAGTGTAAACCTCCCCTGCCACAACTTGAGGCCACTTCCTCTTGTGTCACTTGTTGCTTCTGAAAAGAGGCTGACCCCCATATGGCTGCAATCTCCTTTCAAGTAGCTGTAGAGTGTGAGAAGGTCACCCCTGAGCCTCCTTTTCTCCAGGGTAAACACTCCCAGCTCCCTCAGCCTCTCCTCACAGGCCTTACTTTCCAGACCCTTCACCAGCTCCATGGCCCTTCTCTGGACTCAATCCAGCACCTCAATGTCTTTCTTGCAGTGAGGAGCCCAGAACTGGACACAGGATTTGAGGTGCCACCTCAAGCAGTTCTGCATACAGAGGGATGATCACTGCCCCGGTCCTGCTGGCCACACTAATCCAGGATGCCATTGGCCATCTTAACCACCTTGGCACACTGATACAATTCACCACAGATGAAACGGAACTACTGTCAGTGAAGTAAAATCAGCAGAGGTCTTGGTGCTTTTTCTTTCAGTGTAATAGAAGAATCCGTTTAAGTCACTGTGACAGACCTTATTTTTCCTCTACCACTGAAAGGTTGCACTCTACTTGGTGGTTAGATTTCAAATGCCCATTTTAGCACACACACAAAAGCAAAAAAGAAGTTAGAGGAATAGCAGATCAGATTTTTTATGTTGCCAAATAAAGTTCTATTTTCTACTTGATGTGAAAGCAAAAAGAACAAACCAGTCATCCACCTTATATGCCAAATAACAATTCTGCTAGTCAAATTACTGTCTTTCTTCTCATTCCACTTCCAAGATTGTTCTGTAAGTGCATCCTGTTGTACAAAAGCAAGCGAGTAGATTTTGTAACAATTGCCACTGATAGTCAAGAAGCTGCTTCTTGCCATTTTAAGAACGTCAGTTCTCTAGGGTTCGCAAGTATTTTTTAAAATGTGGTTAAAACACCAACATTTTTGTCATTGGAGCAATCAGTTCTAAGTGCACATGAAAAACAAAACCTCCATGATGTGTCAGGAGTGAATTTCAGAAGCTCTGAACACACAAAAGATCTGTTGAATTCTGGGACAGATACAGAGACGCCTTTGTCTGTGCTTCCCCCTTCAGGCAACTTGTGAATAAATACTTACAAGCTCCTTTTGTGAGTACCCCAAGTTTACCAGAGACAGAAAACAGTCTGCACAAGTGTCCAATGTCATCCCAAGATTAGATGGCTACGTAATAAATTCAAAGTTCATTGCTACTGCCCACTGATGGTTAACTTCATTAGCAAAACACTGTTGAGGCACCCATCACAGCACCTTATGCCTGAAAGAAGCCCTCAAAGTGGTAGTGAAGCTCTTGTTTAACATTCGTTTCATGGCAATCTTCGTATTTTCACATTGCAAGATGCGTTACAGCTGACTACTGTTCTCCCTGTAATATTTAGGGTGTTTAACAAGTTTGTCGTGAGGTATCCAGTTACTCTTAGATCTAATTACAAACTGTATATAGATAGAGGTTCTCACATGAAAGCAATAAACCTCCATGTCTGACAAGAAGGTAAAATGTTTTATTTCAGAAGGCAAAGGAATGCCCAGACAGGTATGCACAGTGTAAATAAAAGCAACATAGCTTTTATTTATTCTTTGCTATAATCTGAGAGTGAAAGTGCTCTAATTCTTTCTAGACATCACAGGGACTTAACAGCTTCTTCAGAAATTATAAAACCAAAACAGGTCAATTCAAAACTATAGAGCCACAGTCTGCACTTTCATAACAACTTGGCTTGAACTTTGCAGTTATTCCTGATATATTTAGTTCACTTTTCACTTGATATATAATACATGCTTCTGTTTCAGGCTGTCATGCCATGTTGGTTCTCCAAGTCTTGTATATATTGCATGCTGCCATCTATGAAGTCAGGCTAAGATTGTGAAATACATCAAAACAAGGGCATTCAAAGTTTCTTTTCAAAGCATTCTCATTTCTTCCTCTGCTTTAGCTGCAGTTGACTTTGCACTACATTTAGGTATTAGCCTGAGATTTCTGATAATCCATCAAAAGAATAAGATGCAGACTTTAAAGACATTTTTCAGAACTACTGTTAACCTCAAAGGCATTGCTGAGAACACCCAGTATATTCACTAAACCTCAAGTCTTTGTGACAGTCTTTCTGGAATCAGCTGGCATCTTGATTTTTTTTCTTCTTCCAAGTAATATGAAATACTTCATGCTTTTGGAAATTAAAACACAGTTTTAGTGGTAATTTTGTTTGGTTGAGGGTTTTTGTTTGGCTTTGGGGTTTTTTTGTTGTTTTGTTTTGGTTTTGTTTTTTAACTCAGATGAAACTCCAAGTAGCTACATCTGCCTTGATTAACATTACTTGCAACATGTATTTCTTGGGAAACTTGGATACAAGTAGGTATGCCAATGTCATGAACACAAACCTGTCAAGAAAGCCCACCTGTGGCTAAGACACAGCCTATGCAAAGGAACAGGGTTGATGAGCACAGAAGATTTGATTTTTCTTATTTTCATCTCACTATTGTCACAATCAAGTCTTTGTCCAACACACATGCAGCAACATGAAGAGTCTGCTAGGGGCAGTGACCAAGAATTTGATGGAAGTTTAGGAATTATTCCTGTCATATAGCAACACAACTCTTTTCTGGCTTTTAGACAGATCAAGCAGTAACTCACTATTCCACTGCAGCTCATAACACTTACCTAACAGACAATGGTACTGGGTCACCTTGTCTAATTGCTCTTTTGGGGTTTTCAGATGAAAGAGGCAATAAAATACTAAGCCATACCTGTACTTATGCTGTGTGCTGGCAAACTGATTCCTATTTTAACCTAGATAAATGACCCCTAACTATATGGGATGCTGCTTTCTACTGCCTGCAACTTCCCTTCTCAGTTTGGTTCCCTAAATGTTGGCTCATCAGCTGTCAGTGCTTTGCTGAGCCAACAAAAATCAGTTAAAGCCATCTCACTTACTTAATAGAACAAATAAAATTAAACTGAAGACCATTTTGATTCTGAGAAAAATCCAATTAATTTACTCATTATGAAGCCATCATTGTACACCAGTTACCAGAAAAAGCCTCCAGCCAAGTTTCCTCATAAGATATTGGCAGACAGCCCATTGTATCCATGCTAACAACACTCTCCTAGACCACTCTCCCATTGCTTTAAAAATATATATGAAGTTACATAACATATTTCAGGTTAGCAGTTGTACTAGTAAGACAATTTTATACTGCAGCTGGCATAGTTTAGAGGCTATTTTTTGTTTAAAATTCACTGACTTAAAAGAAAGAGCACAACAGTGGCCAGACTTTAACTGAACAACTGGTCCTCAACTTTAAAAATGACCAGCCTCTTTTCTTGCAATTATATTAAATTTTTCAGAAACTCAGCTTTCAGGAACTGGATGCATGTAAGTTATGGGGGTGAGGCTTGGCTGCTTCAATAATTCCACAAATCAAATACAAAATGAAGCAGGGTGTATAGGCTTGGGAATGGTCCTTCCCTTCCCCACCCCCACCCCCCCCTAAATTATTATTAAACAAATGTAATTTGTGGTCTTTGTAAAGAGATGGAGTTGATGGAGCCATTAGCCATACTCCCTTTCAGACAGGCTAACACTTCTGCTCATGCGTTTTGGCCTGTCAGGACTTTCAATCTACCACATGCTGAAAACCAAAGCACTCTGGAGCCACAGTCCCCCTTCTATGCCTCTTGTTTGTGGCAGTATTAGCTCTATAATACTCAGTCTCACATTGGATTCAGAAGGCTGTCACAGTCTTATTCTGCTCCCCAGCTATACAGACCCCTGCTTTTCAGTGAATCCAGAATTTAAAAAAATCCCCACTCTCCCCTGTTCAGCAGCTGACAGCATTGGTTCTCTGTAGTAAGAGAGGACTGACCAACCTTCTGTTTGCTTTCCAAGAGCAACATTGTACTTCACCCATTCTTAGGGCATTTCTCAACGTGTCCTAAAGCAATTTATCATGTTATTCATTGATTGCTTTCCTAATTTTGTATAAAAAGCCAACATTCTGTTTTAATTATGAAATACAAACAAAGGCATTGACATTTCAGGAGAACAACACAGGGGGTTGTGATGGTTTTGTGATTTTTGCTTTCTTTTCCTCTCCTCCCATCAACATTTTTTTTAATAAGATAACTAGACAAATATCTTGAGAATTCTCTTGTGTATATTTAGAAATTAAAAAAAAAAAAAAAACCTAAGATCTAATAGAATTTGTTACTGTAAAAGACAGAGGAGCATAAGCAAAACATTATTTTTCAGTCTGTTGGAGTGCAGAATATTTTTTGCAGAGCCAGGGCAAATGTTTAAACTCCATCTTTTCTGAGTACTGAAGTCATGTTAACCTTGCCCATTAGTTTTCCCCTCTCTAAACACCAACCTATCTATCTAGATTGCTGAACAACTTGAAAACAATATAATGTCAAATGGAGAACAAAAGCAATCCAGTCCACATCAGATTTTAACATTTTTTTCCCCTCCAGCATTCTTTAAGCCAGTTTAGAGGGCCACTGAAGTTCTCTGAACTATTCATGGAGCGGGACACTGCATGAACCAAGGAAGTATTAATTAGCACTTGCATGAACCAAGGATTAACAGATAGCTCACAGGAAACTCTCCCTTATTTGAACTAATCTACTATCATGTACCTAAGCTAGTGACAGCAGCAATTTCCAACAACTGACCTGCCATTCAAAGCACTTGGCCCCAAAAAAGTGCAAGAAGAAATACATTCTCTACCATTTTAAAAAGACTAAGTCACTCTAAACACGAATTAATAAATAATGTCAATAAAGAATAATTGGCATGATTCAGTGTGCTGTAACATGCAAATAGTTACTTTGTAAGGGACAAAGGCAAAGCTATAATCCAGCAGCACATTCTTTGTGGAGGAATATGTTCTCTATTGATAAAGATATCCTTCAGCTTGTATCCTAGCCATGAAATACCTATATAGCTGTCTTGTTCCTAAAGAATCAGGATACATCTTTGGTTTTACTGTGAAAAAGCCTTCAACACAAGCAAAATACAACCTTCTATTAACATAATAATCATTGAGCTACACAGTCCCTTCTTCCACAAGTGTCAGCAGTAGGACTGTTTGATGTGCCTCACTAAATCAAAAGCAACTAGAGCAAATCTCGGAGTTAGAGGGGAAAAGAAAGAAGAAGAACAGGTTTTGGAAATTAGTTCTAAATCCATATGCAGAAAGGACCAGGAGTCAATTATCTCTGATAATGCACTTCAATGAATACTTGAGAATCAGAAAAATGCAGGGCCTATGATTTTATCATACCCGTGCCGTGTCTGAAGCCTTAAATGGAGTCAATCTTGTGATGCTTTTTACTTTTTAATTGGAAAACTCCTTGTGGGTGTCAGTTTGACATATGCATCATATCTATTGCCAGAGACTTTTTCAGTGGCACAAACTGAGGACTAAAGCTCATAAGCTGTCCTCAACACTACAAGAAAGGGGAAATGCCCACAGAAAAGAATGCATTTTTGAAACTCTCATTATTGTTTCAAGGAAATTGAACATGATCAAGCATCAGTTCATAGGCAAAAGGGTCCTGTAAACAACTATGAGCCTTTACCACCCCAATCTTGCTCTTCAGTCATGCACAAAAAGCAAGTGTCATGAAGCCTCCTGGTTCTTGAGGTTGAATTTCCTACAACATGTACATGAACATTCAAAGAGAACTCATAGATGAATGCTAGGCTAGGAAAACAAATATATACTTAAAACATTTGGTTTTGTTCTGATCAATGGAATTCAAATATTACTTCATTGGTGAGGCCTGTAGTGTCTCATTCTCCACATTCTCTCTCCTGAATGAGTAGTACTGGCTGTTTTATTACCACTGCTCATTTGTTGCTTGGAAAAACAGATGAAAATGAAATTAATTTCTGGAAATTTGTCAGAGAAAGATATCTAAGTCCCACATTACATTAAATTAATAGCACTGGAGAATTAGATTATACATGTGCCTCAATATCAAGAGTTAATCAAGAAATACAAATTGGAATTTGCACTAAAGATATCCCTAAAAGAGAAAGGAAGAGAAAATGAATAGTTTTTGTATTAGTAAAAAATAAAGTGGAAGAAAGAAAATCCCAAAACAATTTCCAAAATTACAACATCACTGGATGCATGTAGGAAACAAAGAAATGGATGTCTGGGTTTTAATGGCATTTCCAATTCACTTGGTGGGGAACCATATGCTGTGCTCTGTAGCAACACAAAGTGTAAAGTTCATAATATAGAGTAGTCTAGATGCATAGAACAGGTGATGTGATACAGTATGGTGCTATAAATATAAGTATATAGAATAACTAGCATTTTATTATTAAACTCTGTTCTGAGTCTAGGCTTGTATTCAGATGAATTAACCTCTTATTTATTTATTACTCAGTACAAGCATGTCTCCTTTCATGATTGATTTTGGTGAGTCATACTGTGTTCAAACCAAAACTTTAATTGTATCAATTAAGATACGGAGAACCCTGTAACAATGAGTCTCTGAAAAATTAGGGTAAAATAGAAACATAAATACAAATGGTAGGGTAAAAAAAAGCTTCTAAATAAGTTCAAACACCTCACTGTGTGATATTACTTTTGCAGGGTTACTCCTGATCAAGAACTGAACATGACAAATTTCCAAGAAAGAGAGTTATGCCTACTGAAAGGAGCACCAGAAACACCACTCAACTAGATCTTGCATCTATGCACTTCTCTAGTGCCCTTCATTTAGAAAGCTTCAGAGCATTTCCCAAGATTATATGGATTTTCTTCATCTTTCCTCAGGGCTAGACTATACCAGAAGTCTCTTTTGACCTAAAAAGAAATCCTTTTGGTGGTTGAACACGGCAACTTTTTAACCAGTGTGCAGCAGCAACCCTTTACAGCCAATTATAACAGGAAGAAGGTAGTAGGCTAATAAAGCAAATCAGAGTTCAGTTGGGGCAATAAGAGTGGGAACTTTGTCTCTCAAGCAACCTCGTTCTCTACTTACAAGGACAGAGCTGTACAGACCCCAGAGTGGGAACTGAGTAGTTAGCAGCAACACTGCAAAGATTCTGGGGTCCTGGGGGACAGGAGTTTAAACACCAGGGACTTGTGAGCTGGCAACAGTGAAGGCTAATAGCATATGCAGCTGTACCAACCAGAGCATCATCAATTTTCTAAGGAAATTACTAAGTTTTCTTGATTAAGGAGCTTCAGACTGTCTCCGAATTCATTGTTGGGCAACCTCCTAAGGCCCCTCCCAACCTGAATGATTTTTATTAGTGTCATCAGATTGTCAAGATCACAATGGTAATTACAGAGATCATTTCTAGCAGTGCACTATCTCCCAAAATAAAAAGCATCTGCTTCTGCAAACTATTGTGTCCCAGAAGGTTTCATGTCCAATATTTAGCCTCACTTAGCCCTACCTTGCTTTGAGATCAGACAAGATCTCTATATAATCATTAGGTATGTTTCTAAGGAATAGCACCTATCACACTAGCCAAGTCAGGCAGTCTTAACAAAATCCATGCCAGCATATTTGAAAGATTACATGTATGATTCACTCCTTTAAAGCAATTATTGTGATGTTTTCATTGGAAAACTCTTGCATTCCTTAGATTCTCAGTGCTATTCCTTGCAATGAGATCTACAAGCATGGAACATTGTTTCTTTTGTTTCACATCACCAAAATGAGTACAATCAACCAAGTGAGTTTTCAACACAGTTATCAAGAGTCAATCCAGAGCTATACAGCTATCTCATAAAAGGAAGCTATCACTATGTTTATCAAACTTTTAATGTAAGGAAAAAAAAAAAAAAAAAAAAAAGAAAAAAAAAAAGAAAACAAAAAAAGAAAAAAAAGAAAGAACAGGAAGTTACCACTCCTGTACTAACGCTTTTCCTAAAAACTACCAGTTGAAGTGGGGGAAAATTTACTCACTGTATTAGACCACTAGTTTATATTGTCTAAACATACACTTTCAGCTAAAACATTCTATTCAACCACCATTCATCACCAACTCAACCATACATGATACATCTGTATCTATGCCGGGGTTGCTGCAGAAACAGTAATATCTCCGCCCCTGATGGGGAGGAAGCAAAATGAGGAGGAAAAATGACATTCAAATATTTAATAGCAGTTAAAAAATTTGTTGAGTGTGATTAGTACATTCCAGGTAATAGATTAAAATTACTTCATACTTCAGGCATCTCAGAATGTTTAAAGGATTACAATAGGTAAGTATTACTTTCAGGAAGTACCACATGGGATCACTTATTATGAAGTCAGACTTCAAATTAAACACATGGAAAAGAGAAACATTTTGGTAATTTACTCTACGCCTACCTCTAAAACTCCCTGTTTCATCTTCTGCACTGCCTGCTAGGTTCTGTGTCAAATTGTCTCCCAATGTACTCATAAGTCCTGCCTGTCTCTTGTTACTGCACAGGCATGTGGGAGGCAGCAAGCCAGCCAGAGGCGTATGTCTTCATGGCTAACTGATACCAGCTGATGCTCTGCCTCCTATAGTTAGCATGATCCACCGAGGCAGCTGAGCCACACTGCATGTCCATACCTTAATCGTGAGCACACCTGCCTTACACCAGTTGCAGGCACTGGCCTTCAAGCTGGTGCAACTTCATCCAGAATAAAGACCATTGCACTAGGTGGACTAATTGACTCCAGCCTCAAGTTTTCCACACAAACCTCTTTTTACTTTAAACTTGCTGAAATTTTTTCTTCTTTTTGAAAAATGAAACTATTTACGGAGTTGGCCTATTTGCATAAATTCAAAATGAAGTGATTATAGGATTTGAAAACTACAGTACTTTAACCATTTCCCATTCATATGTGAGATTTTAAGACCAGCATGAAAAGCACCAACTTCCATGCACAGCTGTACAAGTTCCTTTTTGATTTTCAGGTCCATCACCCAAGATGCCCATGATGAAGTGAGACACCACTGCGGTGGCAGACATTAATTACTTTCCTCTAATAACTCAGCCAAAGCATCACTGGCGTTCTGTTCACTACACATCAGCAGATACAAAACACACTGCAGAGCTGCATATACTTACAAACGCAAAGCCCTCTCAGCTCAGTACCTCTAAGATTGTATTCATCTCTGAGTTACTAAGACTTGAGGGGAGGCATTTAACTTTACTGGGAAGGTTACCTGACAGTCCACATACCAAAATGTATGTATGACTTAAAGTCATGCAGTACAAACAGCTTAGAGTGGCGTAAACCTTGAAAAATAAATCATTATTCCTCATGCAAACATAAACCTGTCTCTGTGCCAGGTTTCAGTTCAATATTAAGGCAGCCAGGCCCTCAGACTGGTCTTTCAAGAAAGCATCAAACTCACTGCTCCTTGTGCCTTTCCTCTCCCTCCAGCTTTCCCCCAGAGCACTAGCCACATGTACACTGGATCAGCATCCAAATGACACACAACTCTGTAACAGCCCAACTGAAAACTGAATCACCAACTGCTTCCTAACCCACAACTTAGGACAAATCTCTATAGACTGAGGCTATTTGGTGGCAAACAAAGACTGAATGAATTTTTTAGACATGCAGAGAAACATTCATTGAAATACTCTCAAGCCTAGACCAGAACAAATTTTTTCAATTAGATTTAGAACCTCGGGCTCTCCTGAAAAAGGCAGTGAGCCCTCTGAATTTCAACTCACCCAACAGAGAAGTGAAAGGACACTGACATATTGAGATAAATAGGGGCAAATATCTCCCATACAGGCAACAAATACCATAAAATGCCAAGATATCTATGGCGATGCAGATTCTTTTGTGCACCTATAGGCAGGGGAAAGGATTTCATCCACATATCACCCACTTAAACTTTCAACCACCACTTCTCCACTATCCCAATCTATTGTCTCTTTTTCCCCAACCTACAGAAAACTCCTTCATTCTGTACCTTAGTAATTAATTCCCACACCTCAACACCAACTTTGCTTCAGCAACCAGCCACTTACCTCCATTATTCAGTGAAGAAAACCAGAGGATGCTGCTCATCAGCGGTCAGCTTCTCTTTTAGCTTTGCAGTGTAAAAGAATTCAAATAACTAACTGTAAATCAAATGCTACTGTAGATCTTTAGGGAGAAAAAAACCCACACAAAACAGAACTATGCTCACCCATACACATCCGTCAAGAAGGGAGCAAAGCCTTCCCATGGCATGCCAGCAGCAACCCTCTGTTTGAATTGCATCACCTGTGTAGCACAGGTGATAGAGGTCAAAGCCTACATCATCACTCAGCCACATCTTTGCCAACTGAAAAAGATAACAGCATCATATCAACAATGCTTTACAGCTGCCATAAATGCCTCTGTGCCTGTCTTAAAACAAATCACATGTATTCTTTCTATTGTTTTATTTACAAGGGTATTGACACAACCTTTTAATTCAAAAGTGAAGAGAGGGGGACTTTCCTCACAGATCTCTAAAACTCTTCAACCTTTCCTTGGAACCTCTTGATGTGTAATCTAAAGAAAAGCATTGCAAGAAGGCTATAGATTTCCTTTTGGGCATCAGATTCCTTTCTTTGTCAAATTTTCTATTATCTCTCCACTGTTCAATCTTAAGGATTACTGCAAGAGAGCAAAGCTATTCAGCTTTCTTCCTCTTGCACTCTAATTCCTATTCAACTTAGTCTGAGACACTTTTTTATACTCTTCCATACTGTTTACTGTGGAAAACTATGATCGAGTAAGAATCTGGTATTTCCTTAAAGTGTATATCTTATGAACATTGATATTCTTAAAAATGAGGTGAAGATACCATGTTAGTTATAATATCCTTTGCTGCTCTATGAGTGTGAAAACACTGCTAGAGCAGCAACACTAGAGGAGGGTATGAGTGCCATGGAGCAGCATGTGCCCATTTCTCTGCAGTTCCCATTAGAGAGGTTGGACACTTTCCCTTGCTTGCAGGTGTGTACACTTTGTTAAACTTGATGGATTTTTTGCTGGAAACTGTCTCCTGGAGTGACTGAGAAGGGGCATCTTTAAGATGTTTGGGAACAGTCAGTGTTTTATGGCTCCAAAAGAAATCAATACAGTGCATCAGGAGTCAGCAAAGGTATTTCCATTGGCACTCCAGAATACCATTAATAACATTTTTAAAAGTACAAATAGAATCCCATCTTCATTACCTCAGTAATCCTGGAAGGAAGAGAAGCCAAGAAACTTGTATGTTTAAAATTTTAGTTACATGATTTCCTTCATGTTTCACAAGAGACAAATCTGCTTGCCTTTTTCTGTGTAGTATGAGAGCCAAAGTTTTCCCAAGCACTTCATTCCAACTTTGTTCTCTATTTTATACCTTCATTAGTACATATAACCTTTGTGGTTATATGTGGTTGTACACTACAGTTCATTGCACTGAACTATGCATTCTCACTTTTAAGAATATCATATGAAAAAAGGTCATGGATAGGTTTATAAATGAATTTTAGAGTAAGTTGTTCATATAGACACATGATATGCAGCTTGAATAGCAGGCATTCTATGCTTGCTTTGTCAGCAAAACTTATATTTGGTAGCAGTTCTGCTCCTTAAAACAAAAAACTGAGATTCTTGAGTTACCTCTTAGCATCTGCTTCTCTTTTCTTGCTATCTATACACTTATCACATTTATATATATATATAGGTTATATGGTTGTATAGTAATTCTGCTGTTTCTACCTTTTAAAAAAAAAAAAAAAGAGAGAGATTTTGGTATGTAATATAGTAGGAAACATGGTGGAAAGTACCCGTGGTTAGGCTGAAAACAGCAGTGTTTGGACTGGCTTCACTTTTATGCAGAGCACTGTGGAAAGGCACTCAGGAAAGTGCGAGAGGAGCTGAAGCCTCCCAAGGCCTCTCATCTTTACAGGCTGAGCTCCTCTTACAGCTTTGCTCCTTACACAAAAGGAACAGGCCTGTATCTGACATATAGCCACCCACAGAGGGAACACGGGCAGCAGCAAGAACACAGCAATTCCAGATAGTTAAGAATTGTTGGAACGAACCCTTCTGTATTAGTGGTTTGTACAGGTTGAAGTTCAGCAAAATAACAGATTCCATGCAGACAACTTTCAGTTGTACTTGATAAATTTTTACAGAGACCTTGACTAGTATTCACAGTTGTTTTGTCCTTCAATTTCTTTAATATTGACTCACACCTTTCTGATTTGCCTTGTTTTTTTATTTTTATATTATCACTGTGTCTTGCTGAACCAATGCCTAATTTGCCAACAGAGGTCAGGGCTTCTTTGCAACTCCTGTGCATCCATTTGTTTCACATCTCAAGGACCTCTGTAAACTACATCAGTGTCCTTTAAAAAGTAACACGTTACTTGCTATCTCATAGTCTGAAATGCTGAAATTTCTCCTTTTATTTCAGCTGAATTGAAATGCGAGAACTGACTCCTGTCACACCTGGCCACTTCTTTCTCACATTTACCTCACTCCTGAGGAATCCCTTTATTCTGTGAGCAGAAACAGGAACTTGCTCAGTTTTAACACATTTCTCTACAATCAAATGTGTTTTCTAAGACCAATGATAGAAGTATTTACATTCCTTCAAAAATCACTCCATAATAAACTATGTCCATCCCATTAGTGGCTTCCAGTTGTCCCTGAATTATGATTCAACCTAATGTATTGACTTCTTTTGTTTAAAGCACTTCACAAAAACAGGATGTCTTACAAGAACTGGCAGTGAAACCTGTGGTCATTAAAAATCCAGTAATACATTTTGAAACATTTTTGATGAATCACTGGACAAATATTTGGCATGAGCATGAATTCTGCAAAATTCAATTGACTTTTCTCACTCTATTTTCTTGTCCCTTGATGCTTTGATCTTGTGTAAAAAGAAGAATGGACAATAAAAACACACAGATATTCTGGTTTCACAGAACATGCTTTTTTAATTTTGACAGTTTTTAATAAGGTTTCTGATTTCTTGAAGAACAGTAAAAAGAGAAATTGTGATTTTCCAGAAAAGAAAATAAAGAAGAAAAACAAAAGAAAGATATCCAAAGGAGTTATAAAAGAGATTTGAGGATATTACCATTAAAGTTCACCAAAACAAGTATCTCAAGATGTATGTTATGAAATGGATATAGGCTCTACAAAGAATAGCTATAATTGTACACTGAAAACAAAGGCTTTTTATCCTGTCATAAAACTACACTTAGATAAAAATATCTACAATGAATGCAGAAAGATTTGCTGAGGTTGGGGATCAAAAATATGAAATATATTAAACAGATGTTAAATAAGGTAAACACAGAAATTCATTTTGAAATTAGAAAAAAATGAAAAGACAGCTGAAACTGAGAGGGAAAGCACTGTACTGGTTACAAATTGTAGAGCTGTTGTTCAGTTTTCTATGAATACAATTTTTATTCTTCTTTTTCTCTGTAGACTACCAGAATTGTCCATAATCAAAGGCTATATAGCTGTACCAACAACCAAAATACATGTGGCACACTAGAAAGAAAACAACCAAGATGAGAAAAATAATCATTCATGGTACATATGAAAAATGCATGTATACTTTTTTAAAAACGCCAAACTTCTCTACAGATATTCCAAACTTTCAGGTTTCTAAGGTAAGGAGGACCAGCAAGGCAGTGAAGAAAATGTAATTTAGGGTTTCCTCAGTTAATTCTCTTCTTCCTGAGATACATTAAAAAGCATATTTCCAACAACATCTTGTAAATTGCTCACACATTTGTGTTCTTTTCCATAATGTGATTTGATACAGCCAAGTGGTCATTATAGTCTCGGAAAAAGTTCATACCCAACACTTGCAGGCAGTTTTAGTTTTCAGTTTCACAGGTTACATTTGTCAAGAAGTTTTTGTTTCGTGATGAAATAGTTTGGCCTCCAAGTTGTGTCTGTGGGTCCAGATTTTAAATTCGTCCTTGCATAAGAATCTTTAGCGAGAAGAATCGGATATGCACATTGATTCATGGTTTTTAAAGTGGCAGCAACCTTTCCTGACACCTACATATGACTAAAACATTGTGTATCTTAAGAGCTGTATAGATATAATCACAAAATGAACACTCTCAGGATAATTGTTCATATCTAGCAACTGATGGTCACCTATCCTGGCAGGTAAGAATCCATGGATTTCATAGCTGGAACTGTCTGTAAAGCAACCCAACAAGGCCAGTGATTTTCCCTGGTGCATATCCAACATGAAGCTTCTGTGATATGAACCATTTTCTTTGGGCCCCCATGTAAAACATCTAAAGTTATTCCAAGAAAGTGCAAATGATCATTTGTAGCAAGGAGTAACTCAACCTCATATATTGCATTAGTCTTCATGAGATATGAGGTAGGGATTGGAGGGGTCAGCAGAGAGCAGAAGAAACTTGAATTTGCAGTGAGATTAGAAGCAGTATTCATCAACACACAGAGGTCTCATGATATGAACAACAATGCTTGATTTTCATTAATGTTGACTGCAACTCTCAGATAGACAAAGTAGGAACATGGGAGAAATCCTTTCCTTGGGACCACCAACCAAAATTAAATCCCTGACTGCGAGTCATGGAATAAGAACTTAGTAAGTAAAAGGAAAAATGTTCTTTCTGTCTTTGGATTGAAAAAGCTGTGAAATCTTTCTATCTTGTCTGCTATTCTCAGAATACCAACACTCATTGTTCTATATATGACCTAAGAGAAATGAGTACTAAGGGGGAAAAAAAGGCACTTAAAGATAATGTCTTTTTATCAGGGACAAAATATTTGTCTCCCCATTCTTCAGAAGTTTAGGAGAGTGCAGCTTTTTATCCTTTCAATAAATATTTTTCTCTCTCTCAATTCATACTATTAAAAATAGTAAGAGGAATATAATACAACTTTAAATGAGAGTTTATATATCACATGCTTTATGACAGCTGCTTTTATTTCACTTTAGATTAACAAAGCCTTTATGTTGAGACTTTGGAATTGACCTTACAAAGAAGCAATACCATTAGCCCTGAAGCACATGTTTCCCATTTAATGTTTCTAAGGTAACATTCTTTGTATAAGTGAGAGAAATGAGAACGCAAACTTGCAGGAAAAATAAAAGTCTGACTGTCCTCTTTTGAACAGAATTAAAGTCCATTTGGACACTTGAAAATATGAAGTGAGAGGCCATGGCTTTACAAAGAGTTTCTCAATGTGATCCCAAGAGTTGCAATGCTCAGCTTTCCTTCAGTACACCATAGCTCATTGTCATTTCCTCTCAAGAGGATGAAAATATTTTGCCGTCTCAATTTGAAGTGAAAGGTCTCGCTTACATCAATGTTATTTCAGTTTTAACCAGCACTGCTCAAATGATTTATAAGCACACCCAACCAAGAGAGCACTATAGTAGTTAAAGCAAATGAACCCAGTGAAGTTTTTCTGAGGTACAGCAGAAAGAAATTTGATGTGCCATATCTGAAAGAGTCATAAGTTACTGTTATGCATGGAAATCAAACTAATCTTAATGACATATTACCATTATCATGTTCTACTGGCTCAATACAAGAGCAATGTTCTTGCTTTTTTCCCCCCCTCAATGAACTTCACAGTGCCTACCCACAAGTCCTCCATCCTTCTTTTGCTCAATACCTTCATGTATTAAAGCCTGTTCAGTATTCTTCTGCTTCTGTCACAGTCACAATTTTATGCTTGAAAGCCTTTCTATGCTCTTTTCAGTTGGTGAACCTGAAAACCTGCAAGTCAAGGTGAACTCAAGAGAATCTGACAACCACAGGAAAGAGCTGGACAAGGGCACTCTTTGGAAGCTACTGAATGCACTTTATATTTGAGACCTTGCCAAATAAAAGAAAAACCTGTATGCACAAGAAAAGGAGAAAAACATCCATGATTTGGAGGAGAAGCTGACAAATTCAGTGCTAAAATTTCCATCTATGCCAGTGGAAGCTGGATCAAAGTTCCTGTAAACATATGGCCTTTCACTCAAAGCAAGTCTTGCCTTTGAAATAGACTTCTGCAAAATCTTCCAACAGGAATGCCGAAGGATTTGCTGGAGCTGTATCCAGGTTTCAAGAGACTGCCCCTGCACAGTTATCTGGGACCAGTTTGGAATGGAGACAGGGGTGAGACTCCTCTCCCTTTCCTCTCTCTTTTTTTTTTTTTTTTTCTAAGAAGGAAACAAAAAGTCTGTTTGTTAATTCCATGTTTAAGCACTTAAATTTACAATTCTAATTGAAAACCACAAAGTTTCTCTCTTCCTACTGACTCCAATGACTATTCTCGGAGACTAAGGCCTTCTGGAAATTGGAGACACTGTTTAGAGGGCAAAACAATGAAGATGCAGAATACTTGGAGCATCCCTCTGTGACACTCTTTTCCTAAGACTCAAGAGTTCCAGCTGCTTTTTGTCCAAGGACCAATATTAATTTTCAGAGAGACCCACCAGCAGCTGCACAGTAACTTTTCCTAATCTTGCAGACAGTCTGAGTTTACATTCCTGATACGAGAAGCAAAGAGACATGCAGGTGAAATGCTCTAAAATGCAAGGGTAGACTTAAGTACCCAATACTTCTTATCAAAATGACAGTCTGATTTACCACATCATCTTTGTACTAAGGTGCAAATAGGCTATTTTTACCACATTAGAGTCCAAATTACAATTTACTTGTTGTCCATGATTAAATACAAACTATGGGCCATCTCTTCCCTTTCTTTTTCCTCTCTTTGCTTGCTCTAATAGCTGATCTTAATATCATTAAACGGCATAAAACAGGCCAATATTTAGATTTCTGTTCAATTTTCTGTGTTTGGTCATTTTGGCTTAATTTTATTTGATGTCTGGAAAATATTTTTCTCCATGCTGTTTGTATTCAAAGGCAAAAAAAAAAAAATCTGCAACTCTTTTGGTGTGCTATGAATAGTCATGGATATGTTGGGACAGGAAATGCATACATGCCACTGCAATTAAAAAAGACTAATTTGTTAGCAATTCCATAATATTCCCCAAATGCAGAAATTCTAAACAGTGTGAAGTCATCTGTGGAACTCCTCTTCTCTTTTCAGCTGCCAGGGTCCACAAGCTAAGTCTTCCTTAACAGTGGATATCATGGGGAGGGAGACAGCTGCCAAATTTTTGGGCTAATATTGAACACTGCAGCACTAGTCAGTATGATATAGTGCATATTTCGTACAGTCACTGAATCTCTCATCTACTAAAGCAGACTCTTTTTTTGCAGCTCCTTTCATTTTATGATTTCTCGTGCTTTCTCTGCATGCTCTAGCGCATTTGCCTTTCCTGACACATCCATTTACAAAGCTGGCCAGCTCCATGTGCTGCCTGTGGAATTCTAGTGCTAACGATAGACTAAGAATTGCAGCTCTAAGAAGCTCTTCTTACAATTTTTGAGAAAGTGTCTACTTTATTGATTCCTGAAATGAAGTTATGTGTTCAGTGAAAAAATATGGCAAAAACGCTGTCCTTAGAGGTCCTACAGGATGACTAAAGACACTTCTCCAGGCTCCAGTGAATTCTCTCACATCTTGCCAGAAGACAACCTATTTTATACACAAACAGCTTAAGTGGTGGTATCAAAGATGTAGCAAATCACTTCACATGAATTTCTAATTAAAAAGAAATATTTCTCCTTTACCGTCTGTTTGAGGCTGTCCCTCTGTTGCAACCTGTTTAAGATACATTTCACAGGACTTCACTATAGGCCTTCAGAGCCTCCTCAGGAAGCACCAAACCTCAAATAACTGTTGAATTTTACCATCATTTTCTCCTTTCTAAGAAAACAGATAATTTAGCCACTGAATTGTAGCTGTATACGTGCTAAAGAGAGAGTGCTTTCTTGAATCAGGCTGGATTTATCCTTTTGCTAGAATGAGAATTCTCAAAACCAGTTTGAAGTTGCAAACTTTCCAGAAAATAACAGCCAAAAGATGATCATGGAAAACAATTTAAGATGCAGCATTCTAACAGATGTTAAAACCAACACATCTTCTGCACAAATGCCATAAATTTATATATAATCATCCAGTTATTCAAATCTGCAACAAGAAAAACAAAACCATATTTTCTCTTTACACCAAGACTGTAAATTAAGACATGAAATTTGGGTCCTGTGAGGTTACGGAAATGCTGACAGCTGAAAGTTTTTTGTTCCCACATTACAGTTTCCATCTTTTTTCTTTCTTTTTTTTTTAAAATTAATCCTGTCTCTCATTTGAGACAAATGGCACTTCTAAAGAAAGAAATGTGGGTGTAGACTGAAAAAATTACTATTCTTGTTCATTCTTCATGGCCTGTTGATGATTTTATGCTGACTCTAAAGAAAGGTTTAGTAAAATCTTAACTGTTGAAAATGGCCAAGCACTGTTTGAGCTACAGGGGAGATAACATAGAAACACAAACTCACTACTTAAGGGTTTTTTTTTCCAATTTAAAACTAAACTTCACTTGAAGCCCTGAATTATTTTTATTGGTTCACTTAAGTGGGAAACAGAAGTTACTGGGCCTCTGCTATACAACTGTCCCCTGTACACCTCTGTTCTGAGAAAAGGCCTCTTGAACCTTGCATGACAGTAATTTATAACCGAATTTCCACCAGCAGTGCTGCATTTGCATTGTGCTACAGATGGAATACTCTCATCTCTGCCAGAGAAGTTATTCACAGCATGATGCCACATTTTAAACTCGTCTCATGGTTTAGTGTGCTGTATTGTAAAATACATCAGAGGCTTAACTATTTGGATAAAAACCACAGCTGACTACAGGAAGGGGAGGCAATACTTTCACTTACTTTGTCAGAGTCCGTGAACTTGATTGGTTGTGAGGCCACGTAATCATCAGTCTTCCCTTCTGACGCATTATCCCACTCCGTACAGGAAGCTCAGGTTTGCATCAGGACTGGAAGCACTAGCAAGAAAACCTTTTCCAGAATGCCAGAGAAGTGGGAGAAAAAAGGAAAAAAACCAAAACACCCCAAAACCTTTATTTTGATGTGCAGAGGCTGCTGTCAACTAAGGAATCAAATGGACAGAAGTGGCACCCAACTCCTTCTGGTTGGAAGGACAGTAACAGGAAGAAGGAAACAAGGAAAGTCTAGATGGGGAGGGAAGCAGGTGGAAGGCGAATGTGTCTGCATCAGGACTTTGAGCACCCAAAGAGTGCACTCATTGAATCTGTAGCAGCAAACTGGTTTGTAGACCTCAAGCAAAACAAACAAACAAACAAAAAATCAAAATAAAATAAACAATGTAACTTTACTTCTGAAAACCTCCTTCTAGTCTTATTTGTTGCTTTGTGTTTCATTAATACCCTTAAAATTTCCAGCTTTTAAATTTTGGTGATTTAATCAAAGGTGTATGACATCGAAAGGATCTGGGTGCACATTTTCTGTGTGCCATGTGGAGTGCTAGACCTGGGGTTATTTTGTCTGAAGATGCTCAGCAGGAGGCTTCCAATGTGTGCAGATGATGAAGTCTGCCAAGCAGTGATGTAAAACCATGGAGGAATACAGGGAAAAGTGTGACTTCCATTGCTCCTAGTTAGGTCAGTGCTCCCTGTAAATAGGCTTCAGGTCTGCAGCATTTGTATGGACTTTCATTTTTCTTTCCTATACCTACAAAACTTTAATTGCAGGAGAGCAAGTTGTGATGCAGCTCTGTATTTTGCATCAACAACAGACTTCCAGTCACTGAATAAGGTAAGTCTCTCACACTTCAAGGCCTGAAAGATCCTAGACGCATTCCACAATTTATAGAGGTAACACATTCCTGAGTGCAGCACATTACAGATGCTACAACACACAGCGCTGAAGGGAGGAACCATTCTGATTTCTTAAATCCTTTCCACTGTGAAAGGCAGTGTTCCTTTAGTTCCTTCACTCCAAAAAACCATCAATTTTAAGAGAGCTCCAAGTTCACAGTATTTTGTGACAGTAAATATTAGGAAGTTACAAGCGTTGGAGTTGATTACTGAATCTGGGGCTCCCAGTCCCACACCGCATATCATCTCTGTAACCATATACTTTTCTCCTTTACTTATCAGAATTTTACTAAACAATCTACAGCAATCCCACTTTTCTAAACAAGTGTGTTGTCAAAGCAAGCCACACTGGCTTGTAAGACAACTTTTACAGGATAATTCTTGGCATTACATGTTCAATGGCTTGACACCATGAAATATGTTGGAAGTTGACCCCAGATTTAGCTTGTTGGAAACATTTTAAAGTATAAAAAGCATCTGTGCAGGTTTGATGTCCACAAGTTATAATAATTATTAAAACCAGGAAGTGTAGTATTTCTAATTAGTAGCCCAGTTTCTTAACCTTTTATTTTTCTATGAAATGCTCTTTGCAATTGACCATATTGCCTCTAAAGTGTAGGTATACAAAGAGAAGACAGGAGAGATTCATAATCAAAATTAAATACAAAAAATACCATGTTGTTAGTTATTGGGTATTTTAAGAGAAGTCCTCAACATATGTTGTATCCATAGAAATATAAACAGCCTGGAAAACCTGGAAAACGAGAAAATGAAGGAACTGAGTAATATATCTGTACTGAATACACATAGATATCCATGTTGTTGAGTAGAAATATGTCATTTTTACACATGCTTGAGCTGAAACTTTATAAGTTCTGTATTCCTGACAGTCTGTGAAATATCTCTTCAGGATTCGAATGCATAAGAGTAGCAATGTGATCAGTTCAACTCTGGGCATTTGAACAACTTCTGTGCTTACTAGTGTTACAATGGTTATACCCTTTCCAGGCATCACAGGAATATTTTTGGAAGGTAAGTCTTAACTCATTTGGGTCCCTAGAGAGCATTGTACAATACGATAAAAACACTTTTTTTTTTCTTTTAATTGCAAGCAGTGCTGTTATTGCTGTACAGAAATCTGTTCCCTTCAGCTAAATCACTCCCACTACACATCTTCAAAAGAGTTGAATACTCCCTGTATTATTTAGATGAGGAAACTGAGAAACTGTGCAGCTTCTCAGAATTAAGGAATAAGTGTTATAGAAATAGCAGCCAAATCTGGGTTTTCTGAGCTTCCAAATATGTTCGCCATTCATAGGACTTTTGTCCTGGGAGCAAAATGTTTTTACACACATGGACAAATTTTAAGGGTAAGCACAAGAAAGTGAATGAATATGGTATCCTGACTCATGTTGTCACAACAGGAGATGTATGAGGCCAGTCACAGAGTTCATCCAACTACGTGTAAGGGAAAAAGGATTCTTCCTTAAGTCTGAATTGTCATCCTTTCTGATTATTATTTCTTTCCTAAATATATGCCTTTGAAATCAACAGCTTCTGATTTTGTTTTCTGTTGTTTTAAACGTATTATTTACATATGTATAGCATTACTTGCAATATCACCTTTATTTCTTTGGATATTTTGCATATTTCACATGAAGCAGTGAACAGACACAACCATCTCAGCCCTGAGGCACAGCACTATAGCCAGACCTGTGCACTACTGACTTACGTCCAACATTTATATTAGAAAAAACATCATGGCAACATGGGTGAAAACAAGGCAGTTTAAATATCTCTCAGTACTCTGCTCAAGAGACAGCATAGCACAACATGGTATATTAAAAACATTCCTTGCATATTAAAAAATAAAAAATTATATGGTACCATGGAGAAAATTACCAGCTGAATGGGAGAAGGGGACTAGTAGGAGAATCAAGAAAGTGGCAGCCTGTGACAGAAAGTCATATGCCCTAATTTACAATGAATTCCCCAGCATTTTGAAAAGCCATGTCACACCAAACCATACTAAAATGAGACTGTGTTTCTGTGGCTTGCTACAGTGCTGTTCAACGCACACAGAGAAGCAGAGTGCTTAGAGAAGAGTACCACTCCTGCCAGCTGAAGAGACACGCTACTTTCACAGTAGAGACCAGCATGTCAAAGATCCTGTTTTGTAGTCTGAAGTTACCTACTATTTGCAGAGGATGAGGGACAAGCATATCTTGTGGATCTTGGTGACTCCTTTGGAGAACAGAGAATAAAATAAGTCTAGTTGATACTCACTCTCACTGTTGAGAGACAGTTTTGTTCTGTTTCCTTTCAAATAAAAAATGGGTCCTTGACCTGCCTTTCTGGCATCACTATTCACCCTGAACCCATAATCTGTTGTAAGGAGTACAGTGAGAGCCTGAGGAGCTGGTTCCACAGTTGTACAGACATTGTCCAAAAGCTGGTGCAATTGCAGTGTTAGTCTGCAGTTGCACCCCACATCCTTTCCCCTTATCAATGCCAAAGCAGGAGCACACAACTACACAGCCACCTAGACTGCAAAAAGAAACATAATCTTGTAGACTGCTGATAATTGATTACTTATGTTCAAAATTACTAAGGATACTAAGGACTGTATTAAGCAAAGCTGAAAAATAGTAATCTGTTTAAAGGAAACTTTAGTATACTTTACATGTATCATCCTTTAGAATAAGCACAGAAGTTTTGGTGTGGATGCAGTCCAGAAGGAGTAGAACATCACTAGATCTGTGTTATTTCTCTCTCAGCAATGACGTGCCTGCTGTTTCTTAGAAATTACACATCTAACAGAACTGAAGCCACACTGACTACATGGACTGCATACCTTCCTGGATTTCTCATGTTGTTTGGGCAGGCTAACAGGCTGCCTCTGTGTGTGGCAATCCATAAAATGGCCTCACTGGGTTCCCTCTAAGTAAGAGAAATTCATCAAAGCACATCTTAAATTACTTATTATGGCATCATCTTGGGCTAAAATGAGAGGCCACATCAGGAAAGAAGCTGTAAGGGATGGGAAGGCATGGGAACTGAAAGATGATGCTTGGTAAGAGACACCATGTGCCTAAAGAGAAACTGCTATTTCAGTTTTACAAGATCTAGCCTGCTTGGTACATACACCCTAACAAGCATCATGGAGAGCTTGTTAAGGGCGTGTGCAAACCAACTGGGTGATCACAGGGACTACAACAGAACAGCAGCCAACACAGTACGGTAACTGAAGTGCATTGCAACTCTAGTTAATTCTGTAGACAGATACAAGACTAATGGCTACTTGCAAATGACTTTAGCCTTGCTTTTTCGAAAACAAATAAAGGGGCTGGACATACAAATTATGCTTATTTTCAACTAGATTAGGGACCTTACTTCCTCAGATTCTTGAGAATTCCTCTCTAGACTTGCTTAGTGTTTCTATAGAAGAAGTACAGGCTTCTTTTATCAGTTACAAGAATCCTTCCTTTCTCCCAATCTACAATAGGCTCAGTTTAGGTTTTCTCTTTGCCATTTCAAAAATGAAGTAATATAAAAACAAAGCAATCAAAAAGAAATAGCTTACTCACTGGCAGCAAGCAGTGCTAAAAAGCATGCAAGGCAATTCTACTGTACTCTGTACTTATTCTTTGCAAATTCATAGTCTCAGAGTAGGTAGATTTTAAGCTCTCATATCTAAAGCTCCATAATAATTGTCACTGGCTCAACTTAAAAGTTAGACAAAAGGTCTTGATATACAAGAATCATGTAAGGAAAAGTAAATAACACTTCCAGCTTCTTAACTGCTACCTTTTCATTACTGCTGTTCAACTTCATTAATTAAGGTGTCTGCATTTCGTAGGAGAAGTAAAAATGTTTCTAGTGACAAAAAAGATACAAATAGTTTTTACATTTCTTATTTCAAGAGATGTTTGAAGAGTCCTGTAATTATTGTGTATTTTCGAATGCCGTAGCTAATTTCTGACCTTGTATTTTATTTCAGCTTAGGACTGCAGAGCAAGGGGACCCCAGTTGAGTTTTACAGTACCTGTGGAGCAGGCTGATACTGCCACCTTGGGGAGGACTTTTTCCACATTTGAGGAGCCTATGCAAGTGCCATATAAATCAGTTTGATTTTTTCCCCCCTGTCATATCTTCCCAGGAAGCAACTTTTTAAAATCCTCTGCCTGTGCTGTTGTAAGACCTTCCAGATGTGTTTCAACTTGGACTGTATTACATTCATAATAATACTGGAAAGAAATGCCTTTTTTTGTGGGGAAATTTGCTTAGCCAAGTTGTAGATCTCATTTAAGTAGTGCCTCATTAACACCACTCTTAATTTTACCATCATAAAACCCCAGTTCTGCATCCAGCTGGGCAAGCTGTATTTTGCATACAACACTCCTCTGCTTCTAGGATTCTAGCTTTCTTGGTAGTCTAAATCCTTGTCCATGCCAGCTTAAATTATCTCCTTGGCAGGCTACTAGCTTGGTTGCGTGTGACTGCTAGGACATATACTATCTCAGATGCCATGAGGGGCATTATTGTGCATAGGAACAGTCCAATGAAAAGTTGAACAGAACTAGACTGACAACTTAACTTCCAGGCAAGTTAAAGGAATCATGTGGATTTTATCTCACAATATTCAGTTTTATGAGAATGACCTATCCTTCTGTTTTGCAACTGAGTCTTCCCTCATCCAGTCTTCCTTGAGTGTGCATTCACCAGCAAATGAAGGAACCTTGCCATACACTTCATATATAAATGTGCCTTAAGACACAAAGGCTGTGCACAGCATCGAGCTGTAAGGCTTTTCACAGTGGAAACTATCAGTAGTTGCCTCAGATACACACACAATACAAGAAAATATTTAATGTCTGACCCATCACCAGAACAGGCAGGCTTGAGAGCAGAGAGCTTTCTGAAAGCAACTTGCCTATGTGCTCTTAAAAATATACAGGAACAAAATTTTACACAGCCATCTATAGCCAAGTAATACAAGCGATGAACTCACTCATGATGAATGATGTGAATATACACGAGTCTGTGATGGTACCATTAGCTCCTACCTTCTGCCAAAGCACTGCTTTGTGCCTGTGGCTCCATAGCAGGAGACAACATGTTTCCAGAGGAACTGAAGTCTCCCTTCACTTCTGTGGCAGACAGGAGGAACAGCCCTGGTACTGCGGTAAACCAATACAGGCTCCCACATAGACCTATGCTTTGGATGACAATGTTCCCAGCAGCACTGGGCTCTGGAAAGCATTCTCCTCTTTTCCTCCCACCACAGACAACCTACATACCAGATTTGTGTTCTCACTGTAATGACACATATCTTAATACCCTTGGAGTGGACATGTGCCTCCAACCCCCGGGATTTACAGTCAGAGAGATGGCTTATCCCTGTGAACAGACAGGAAGGGCTCATCCACTCTTCCATTCTACAATGAGAACATGGTCATTAAAGCACAAATTTTTATTGCTTTTCTAACCAGTTACTTTCCCACTTGAGGGAAATGGTCTAAAACGCAAGTGATAGGGCCTTTCTGGACAATATTTTTACCTCTGGTTTTAATGCTACTATAGCATGGCAAATAACAATGCTTGCAAGAGAAATTTATTAGGCCATCCAGCCAACAGTCAATGCACAAGACTGGCAGTTGTGCAAGCCTTCAGTTTTCTTCCTGATTCACAAATAATTTCTGTATTTTAATATATTTTTATTATTTTAATCCACATTTGTCAGGCAAATGGCTTTATGCCTGCAAATTACGTGTTATAAAAATATTGCAATTATCAATTTATTGCAATAAGAGAGAGTGCATACACTCCTCACATTCAGAACACGCAATACAAAGTAATACCACTACCTCCATTATCACTTGCACATTTAACTGCTGATGGAATTCAAGTAACTTTCAAAAACATCAACATCATAAAATCACTAAAGTGACTGCAAAGACAGTATCTGCAGCTAAGTTGCAAAATTTCAACAGTGCCAATTATTGACCAAACGTATCCCATTGAATGAGGACCTATCAGTAATAGATTAACCAGATTAATGTGTACGTAACAGTCTCAGCGTGGTACATTGCTGCTGTTAGTTTCAAAGTTCACACATGGACTTATTTCTACACTGCATATGTGGTTGATGAATGAAGTCTGCAAGAATTTAAGTGAAAATAAGGTAAGTGACATGATATGAAATTAAAGTATTTAAGCATAGACTGCTTACAGGGGAAAAAGAACAAATCTTTGACTGTGATTTAAAAAAGGAATGCACAAATGCATGTCCACCATGTCATACTATTATGCTACAGAAAAAGTAGACAATGCACATCTAAACTATGAATACCTGAAGACAACCATTTCATAAGGTGTCATTTTTAAAAGGAAATTGATTGTTGAACGTTCCACAAAAACCTCACTGTGAATTCAGTAAGGAAGACTATCATCTACAGTATTCAATGTTGTGTGTAACAAAATCAGCATATTACTAAGCTCTTGCATGTTTGGCATTGTACTGAAGTTATTTCAAAAGTTTGCTTTAGGCATGGATTTAATATGACAGAGAAAGCTTAAATTGCACAGCAAGAATCTAAATAAATTAATCACAGGAAATCCCAGTCTGAAATAATCCATGATCTCTCTGTGGGTACCTAAACATAGAATCTTGACAAAAAAAAATCCTTCTGAAGTTCAGATGTCACAGAAAACTTAAAATCAACTACCTATTTGCCACTATGGCTTTATCTTCTGAAACATATCTGAATTTATTTAAACAGCCAGTATTCCTGTTAGTCAATTAATGTGCACCAAAACCCCTTCAGACACTGGGTTACAGAAAAGTACAAAGAGAATGAGAAGTTTTATTGATGAACAATTAGAGTAACTGGAAATTCTACCTAGCCAACCTTCCTCTCCATTCCCCAGTCTATGTTTTCCTTTTCCTCTAACTGTGCTATGAAGTCTGTATTGGATACATTTCCAAAATCTCATTTTCATATGGGATTAGAAGACGTAGCACTGGCTATATCAGCTCTTCACTTTTTTTTGTTGACATACTTCTTATATTTATCTGCATCAGAAAGCCCTTTCTGATTAGTCTGTTTCAGCTTCAATGGTGGCTGATGAAAAATACATTCAAGCTGTTCTCTGCAGTGAAAAAGCGCTCCTTTGAAATCTACTTCTCCCTGATTATTCTTTTTTTCCCCCCAAAACAGGTATTTACATCCTGAAACATGATCATTTAGTAACAGCAGCACCTATTTGTTACCATTCTCTCCTTCCTCCCCTAGTTTTTCTCCTTTTCCTAACCTCCTACTCTCTCTGCACAGCAATGCTGGTTTCCGCAGTTGTTTCCCAATTCCTCCCTTCTCTGCTGCCTCTCCTAAGCTCTGTCTGCTTGGCTTGTTCCTAAATCTCTTTTCACATCAGATTCTTTCCTAGCTCTTCAGTTTCTGCTAGTGTAGGAGTGCAGCCTGTTAGGTTGCTTTTCTCCCTGTGACACCTTTCACAGGGTCTTATTATTTCTCAGCAGCAGACTGGGAAGGACAACAAAGATCCGTCTTGGATCAGACAGAGGTATGTCCTGTACTGAGTAACATTCTACACCACACTCGGAAAAACATGTCAGGCAGGGAAGAGCACTCAAAAGACACTAAATTTTGAAAAATTTGCCTTTTTTTTTTTTTTTTTTTTAAGTTATCTGAAAAACCTTATGTTATTTGTATGTCACTTAATGACAGGTTTGCAGATAAAAGCATAGACAATGGCAGACACCAATGAGATGACCATCAACCTTGTTGTCCTTGGAAAAACTCAGACTGGCAAGAGTGCTGCTGGGAACAGCCTGTTGGGCAGCTCAGACTTTGAGAGCTGTCGCTCCCCGAGCTCTGTGACTACATGCTGTAGTCTCGGGCGCAGCTGCCGCCTTTTGGGGATTGTACGAAGAAATGGCTGTGAGCTGGCTCTCCGTGTGCGAGTACTTGACACGCCAAGCTACCCTCACAGCGGTCTGAGTAAAGAGCAGGTGAGAGACGCAGTGAGATCAGCCCTGGCTCACCACTTCGGGGAGGAAGGCCTGCACCTGGCTCTCTTGGTCCTGAGGGCTGACTTGCCTCTGTGTCCGGATGAAAGTAATGATGCAGTTCAGTTCATCCAGGTAACAAAAAAATAAATAGAAGTCTCTGCCCTAATGGCAACTCTTTTATCTTCAGGTGGCAATAGCTATGGAAGAGTTGACTGCAAAAGTAAAATAAAGAAGTGCAGATGAAAACTGGAACATGTCCCAGTCCAGCAGCTGAAACACACCATTCCCAACTCCATCACCATAGCTATAACTACTGCAATAAACTTGAGAAGAGAGAGCCAAGAACTGCTCTTTTTTAAATGGGCTCAGTATAAAGGAATTTAGGATCCAAATTTACCTATCACAGTATGCTTTTCTCTCAGAATTACAGTTCATGCTTTATCATGGCAGATCTAGCTTGTTCAAGAGAAAAGCTGTTTAAAGCAAGCAAAAGTAAGTTACTGCACTCTCCTGCCCTCTCTAAAGCACCAGAGCAGAGAGCAGTGGGTCCAAAATCACACAGAAAATCTGACCTGGGACAAGGATGATCAGCTCTGTCCTGTAGTGTTACTATTCCTGTATCTATTCAAGAGAAAATAACTAGGGAAC
>JAWWEU010000125.1:25412026-25458337 GCA_035583155.1 Acropternis orthonyx | reverse complement strand
AGGGAACTACCACAAATTTACTCAGGCTAAAGAAAATTTCAAGCATAACCGACTTGAAGCGAGTATTTTGAAACTTCTGGGGGAATTTATTTTTTTTTCCTGCAAGTAGGTAAGATATGTAGGGAGATACAATGAAAAAGTAAGTCTTTCTTTTCACTTGGAGATTTCTCACTACCATGCATGCATATCTTTGGAGGGGGGAAAAAAAGAGATGAGATGAAACAGATTAGTATGATTTAGTAAGAAACAAAGAATTTGAGTTATTGCCAAAGTCTGCACAGTCTGCATGTGTCTTACGCTAATGAACCTTCTAAAAATCTGACCGGAAGGGAGTTCTCAGTCCATCAAGTCTTTGTATCTGCTGTCATTACCTAAATGTATAATACATATGTAGATAAAAAATACACTGGTAAGTAAATATATAGATGGAAATACAGCTTTCAAAATGTATTTGATTTGCTCTCCTCTCTAATGGTAGGCTACTCATTTTTCTGGTAGTTTGAGAAGAATTGGTTTTAACTTCAACATATTCTTATTGTCAGTTTACATATATTTGAGTGTTACCCTTTTTTCTTATGCAGTTCTCCATCTCTCTATATTTCATAATATTTAAGAAAAAGCAGTACTTAGTCAAATCATTTTTACTCTAAGCCAATGAAAAATCATCATGCTTCTGGTCTGAAACTGTTCTGGATTAAGTCCACAGGGGCATTAAAAGGACAAGATATATCACCACATCTTTTCTCTCTAAATGGACCTTTAAAACACCTACTGTAAATTAAATAAAGCATAGAACCATAGAATGGTTTGTGTTGAAGGAGCTTTAAAAGATCATTTCACTCCAAACCCCTGCCACGGGCAAGCAAACAAACCTTCCATTAGATCAGGTTGCTCAGAGCCCCATTCAATCTGGCCTTGGATGCTTCCAGGAGTAAGGCACCCACAGATTCTCTAGACAGTGCCTTTCCACCCTCACAGCAAAGAATTTATTCCTAATACCTAATCTAAACCCATCCTTTTTCAGTTTAAAGCCATTCTGCCTTTTTCTATCCCTACATGCCCTTGTAAAAAGTCCCTCTCCATCTTTCTTCTAGGCCCTCTTTAGGCACTGGAAGGTGCTGTAGTCTCCTCAGAGCCTTCTCTTCTCCAGGCTCAACAGCCCCAACCTTTTTAGCTTGTCTTCACAGGAGAGGTGCTTCAGCCCTCTGAGAATCTCCATTGCCCTCCTCTGGACTCCCTCCAACAGGTCAACTTCCTTCTTATGTTGGGGGCCCCAGAGCTGCATGCAATACTCCAGGCAGAGTCCACTCATGAGAGTGGACTAGAGGAATGGAATCCCCTCCCTCAGCCTGTATTTGTGCTTGGGATTGCCCTGCCCCCTGTGCAGGACCTTGCACTTGGCCTTGTTGAATTTTGAAGTTTCCTCATTGGTGAAACAATTGTCCAGCGTAACAATGTTCTCATCTCATTGACTCCTCTACCACTTGGAGAAGGAAGTTACTACTAACGCATGCCAGGAACCTTCTCAATTGCTTATGTCCTGCTGTGTTGTCCTTCCAACAGATACTGGGGACCTTGAAGTCCTCTGTGAGGAGCAGGACTTATGAGCATGAAGCTGCTCCTCTCTGTCTATTAGGGATCCTCATCTGCTTAGTCTTCCTGGTCAGGTAGCTTGTAGCAGATCCCCATATAACATCACCCAACACTGCACGCTCTTTAATCTTGACCCATAAGCTCTGTTGGCTCCTCAACCATCCTCAGGCGGCTCTCCATGCACTCCACCTGGTCACTGATCTCCTCTTCCTGTCCTCCACCTATGTTCTTCCGAAAGAGCCTGTATCCTTCCATTCCAAAACTCCAGTCATAGGAGCCAAGCCACTGAATCTCCATGACACCAAAAAGAGGGTGGCACTACAGGTGTGCACACACCCAGCACTCCTGTTTCATGACCAAACTGGACTCTCAGCTTCTATAGTGTGTGGCTGCTGCGATAACTGCTGTGATTTCATCAACCACACCCACAGAAGGCAGGGCAGGTGCCTGGGTGCCAGGAATATGAACAGGAACAGTTTTACTTCAGTGTGCCATTCCATGGAGACATAAGCATGAAGACCACTTTTAGCACTCAGGAGCTTTTATCATGATTCTTTGCAATCACTTCTATGAATGAAGGTAGCATATCAGTAAAAGACTACTAGAATTTAAGCCTGCCTGGAATTTATTTTTTTTTCCAATAACAGCCTAATGAATTGAGAGTGGCAGATATTAACTTCAGAACAAACATTATCATTGACTTTGAGTCCTCAGCAAATCAAAGCACTATCCTCTCTTTCTAAAACTGATATTCAGGCAGCTTATGGCAAAATTTTGTGTGTTTAATATTTTTCATCCCTAGTGTCTAAAACAGATTAATCACTACCAATACACCATTTTTTAAACATCCTGAGTACCTTGGAAGAAGAAAGATATCCTTTAGAGCAGTTTTATACACCTTGGTATTGAGGTTAGAGAATGAAGATCATTGCAGAGTGGAACTGACTACCAAATTAGCCTTCTCGTCACACAGGAGTTAGCATGATTGTGCTGAAGTTGTAATCTCTGACATCTGTAAATTCAAGTCCAATCTCTTATTCATAGTAAAATTCTCTATATTCATTGAAAGAAAAGCAGCTTATCCTCTCCCTTCTCCTCTGTTATATAAACCACAGCAGTTGAAGACAAATGCTCTGGCCCATTATTTAGGTTGATACATTTGTTTTTCCTGAATTGCTGGGTCACAGCTAGAACTGCAGTTAGGGTTACACAGATATTCATAATTTATTTTTTCAACAATAGGTGATTTGGTGATTTTTTTAAAAAATATTTCAAAGAGTTGTAAAAAGTGTAGAAATATGGATATGTGGTAACTACTAATTTAAAACTGTGTGACATAGATAAACAACTGCTTTTTCGTATTTACATGAACTTTTTTTTAACTGGGGAAATTCTATTAACATCTGTAGTCAGAGAATAAAGAACTGCTAGTGCTGCATGGCCACACATTTCCACAGAATGTGAATGTCAGTGTCTTGGAATGGTGAAAAAACGCCAGATATTTCAGCAACTCAGATAACATGAACTGGATTAGTGCCAGAAAAAACCAAACCAAAACAAAAACTACACAAACACCAAAACTACGTAACTAGTCTGTTAATGTACTAAGTATATGAAATAGGAGTGGGGAAAAGGAACAAGAAGAGATAACTAAGATTTGTTTTTCATTACAGGAACTTCTGGGTCCCACATGGAAGGATTTCACTGCAGTTTTACTTACTCATGCAGACAAGGCTGAAGAGGCCGGATGCAGTGAGGAAGTATACTTGCACAGTGCCTCAAGTACCCTGTTGTCACTTTTGAGCTCAGTACAGCATAAATACATTTTTCTAGACAACCAGAAGAGCATAACTAAAGAGGAAAGAACTAATGTCTTAAGAAAGCTCTTGAATTTTATAAGACAAAATAATTATCAAGTGCTTCTACTTAAGCACAGCAAGGAATAACATCAGCTTTCAGGTGTTCATTTGTCTATTTTCTGTGGTAGGTAACATTTAATAGAAATAAAAGAGTAGAAGCCATCAACTGGAAAACTCCACATCCACACCAAGTACCTTTTAACACACAATCAGAAATATCTCTTCAGATTACCAAACCACTTGCCTTTCATAGAGTACCTCACACTACTGCATTCAGAATCCCAGCTTCAACCAGGAAATCAGAAAAATTTAGTGCTCTGAAATCACACTCCTAACACATATGTAGTCACAAATAAGATTTTGCACTACACCAGACTGTATATTCCAGTTCACACAAAATGAAGATCTGGAAGAAAAAAAACACACACAAAAAACCCTAAAAAACCCTAAAAAATTAACATGAGTTTGCTCAGTTCTTCAAGCTTTCAAGAGTTCCTTTGAATTGCAAAATTTCCTCTGAACTTTCAACTCTATAAGAGCTCTCTGGTATTAAAAGTTAAGATTTATCTACTATAATAGCATTTCTTTGCCATGATTTAAGATTAGTTAGAGTTAAGTTTTTGAACTTCAAGGATTTTGTTTAAAAAGACATTATTGGATATGTAGTTTACAAGGCAGATAAACAGCTTCCATGTGCTTAATGCTACTCAGTACATTTAAAAGAACTAATTATTATTGCTTATTCCCAGATGCAAGAAAAACTAAGTTTACAGGCACATACAAAACTCATTTGAAAAGGAAATCCGTTAATCTCTTTTATGCATGTTTCTTTTAATTTTATACCATTGTCATTTTCTTTTCTGTCCATTTCCTGGATAAAGTTCAAAGCCTGCAAAATTTAGAGAGGTTAACTTTTTTTTATTTCAGTAGTTAAAATAGCACTTACTGTTTCAATGGTTCAGACAGTAATTATTTCATTGAATATTATATGCTAAAATATCTGAAGTATCTCTATCTATTTAAAAGGTTTATTGTAAATTGATCCGAAATGTTTATTCTTGTATTTTTAAAAGTCAGGAACTAAAAGAAGTAATTTGAGGCTATTACCCTAGCAACAGGACTATTTGTACAAGATTATTAGGGAACAATTTTAATTGTAAAACCAAAGCATCTTTTGTATAAAGTATCATTGCATAAAAAACACATTAAAACAGAAAAAAAAAAAATCAATTAATTTTATACCTGTTTTGGGCATTGAAAGTGGATTCTTTTTAGTATTTGACTAGTTCCAGCAATCTATTTGTTATTTATTATTTCTTAATCCTATCTATCATTTGGGACAAAATATCTAAGTGAACTAGATAAAGAAGTATTTTAGTAAAGTGGCAGCTTTGATCTTAATGAAATTATAACAGCATTGTTCTGGGACATGAAAGTATGTTCACTTATACATGTTGAGGCATGAAGCACCATGGTTTAATCTTCCTATTGTAATTGTCTGCAGACTACATAGATAATAGAGGCAAGAACGAAGTTGCAAAGTCTTATAATATATCTGAAAACGGCTTGGAAGAAAAGGAGAAAAACTATTACAAGGTGACCAGAAGAATAAAGACAATTGTGGTCTTCACTAACCAATTGCTAGTTCTGCAATTAGCACACACGGAACATGGCAAATTTTTCACTTATTGAGATGCTCTTGCTCCATAGATTCTCTGCACCTTTAAGCTGTCCAGAAAACATACTTGTCTGTCTTTAGTCCCACCAAGAACAAGCTTTGGCAATTAAGTTATGAGCACTGAGTGGTTGATAACTGTTGACAACACATAACCTCAAGAAAAGTAAGCATAGTAAATAACCGAATGGTCAAAATACTGGAGGAATAACACATATGTCTGGAAAAGCAGTCAAACAAAAAGGGTCTTAGCCATGCATTTTATGTTTTTTATTGTGCTTGCATCACTTTCCATTTCAACATCTGACAAAATTTCTAATAACCATTTATTTATTTAATTCCACTGTTTGCCATGGTCTCTGCCTTGCAGACTCCTTTCCCTTTGACTTCAAACGGAACTCCTTTATATGTAGCAACACACTGGTCATTGGTATGAAGATCGGGTTGTATTTGCTCCCAAATCTTCTTCTTGGGATTAAGCTCCTTCTCAGGATCTCCTGTTTCAAAACAAAGAATAATCTAATAGCACACAACTCAGAGCAAGAGCTCTATGTATGTACACATCTGTGACAGCCCACATAGCACCAGTTTCCAGGGGAAAAAAAACCCCATTACTTTTGATTCTCAAAATGAAAACTCCAATTAGAATTAGGAATTGTCCAGGAAATGTCTCCAGAAGTCTCTCAAAACACTGATCTTTCCGGGGAAAAAAGGTTGTAACAGACCACAAACACTGCCCAAAGTAAAATTAAACCACCACTGGCTGTTAGTTTACAACATTTACTACAGACCAAAACAATTCCTAAGAATTAAGTAGGTGTGGACCACAGAAACATACTACTCACCAAGACACAGGTTTGTGAGCATCTTAAGTTTAGAAATAAATGACTTATTTGTAAGCAATTAAGTGAATTTAGCAGAGGCCCTTACAGTTGAGAAATATTGAACTTAGACAAGAATAGTACAGAGGTGGAATAGACTTAAAATTTTAGTCCTAAGTTTCAACACTGTTCTGTTAACTTTTTGTCCTATTTGATGACAAGCTCTGGTGCCTAAAATAACAGAGGCTGTAGAAATTAGCTAGGGTTTCAGGAATTGTGGCCTCATTCTCTCTAAGCCTCAGTTTCCTGCTTCCATGCATACACCATGATAAGCTAGCTTATCATGCCTTAGAGGCATTGACAATCTAACTATATTAGCAAATCTGACTATTTAAGGATCCCTAATGACCACAAAACGCAGGTTTCTTCTATTAGTGTTTTGAAATACTGTCAACAAATTAGACAGCATAGTGAAATATTAAATATCTTTCCTATTTTTGAATAAACATGAAATGCAAAGTATAGAAATGAAACAACTGAGCTAAATAAGCTTTTTTGCTGTAAAGGCACAGAATAAATTGCTGTCTGCTGACATAATTTAGATAAAGCAAGACAGCCAATTTGCTGTGCTTTATTTTCTGTTCAAAGGTCAAGTAAATTTAATCTCTTAATTCTAATACAATATAGATGCTATTAAAGAAAAATCTTTTATTATAGACATTATTCAATCATCATGCTGTTGGCTGCTTTTGATTTCTTGTGTGTCACACAGGCAAGAGAAATAAAAACCCCACAAGAATTGTTTTAATATAATTACACCACATTTAAATGCTGAAAGGGATCCCATGCTAATTTCACTGTTTTTACACTATGTATTTTCACTTGTTTGGAGCACCATACTGGCCCCATTCTGCCTAAACTATCAAAATCTAAAGTTCCAGAACAAGCAAGAACCAAACCCCAAGTCCTAGTAATTATATCCTCCCTGAGATCCTCTCGGAGAAAGAGCTCTCCAAGTGAGTAGGACATCAAGTACTCTCATATTCCACTATGCAGTGTTCCCAAAGGTCCAGGAAGAAAAGCCATAAGGCTATAGGAATTTTAACATATCTATTTCTAGTATTTGGTTGAAATTCGTTCTTGCCTGTGTATTCCTGACTGACTGACCAACAAGTGGTTAAATGATCTACTCTCACTCCAGCCTGCCTTATGCCTTATTGGCATTAATGTTTTTAATGGTTCAGTCTACTCAAACGCTTGCAAAATGCTTGCAAAACTGAGTTATTCCTTCTTGTAGATGGGTCTAAATTCTGTAGTTTCTATATCTGTAACTATGTAAGAGAAGCAGAATAGGCCAATAAATTAAAAAAAACCATAATTTTTACCTAAATAATTAAATAACACTATTAAATAAAAATTATTACACATTCAGAGCTAACTGTATTTGCACAAAAAATAAAAATCCTGCTCAATGCTCAAGTTCATGAACAAAGCAAACTTAGGTTTAGACCAAAGTGAATGCACACAAACTAATGCAACCATTAAAAGTGCCTTTTCTTTCCCCTTCTCAAATATAAAAAGCACATGGGGTTTTTTTCATTAAGAAAAATCCCTGACTTTTATTATAAAAAACACGCTTTGGATGTTAATAAGTTTCTTTGGAATCTTGCATCAAGCTCCCTTGGGATCTGTGGTGAGCTCATATTAGATTAGCATAGGCACCAATTTTAAATACTACCAGAGCTTTGGCCTGTGCATTTTCCTATGCCTTCTCCTCACTGCATTCCTTCTTCCCAGAAAATATGCTTTAGAAGGGTTTCTATAAATAAAAGAAATTGGAGTTTTTAATGGTTTAATTTGTTTCCCATTCTCTTTATATAAAAAAGGCCAAATATGAGGTCCCAAATTTTATTAAACATGTCATTCAGTCTAGCAGTTTTAATATTACAAAATAAATTCTCGTAATAAGCAAGAAACCTCTCTACTTTGGAACAGCTCAACAACTACTGAAGAAATATATCTCAGCACATGAAGGGGCATAAGGACACAGTGATGTGTGACTTTATGAAAAGTTAATGCCACTTACCCCACTGTGGATTATAACTATGAAAGTGAAGAAAAGTGTACATGCACCCAAGCTTTGAGTAAAGAAACCTGCCAACTACGGCTAATCATTGCACTCCAGTATCAGGACCTTTTTTTTTTTTTAAGAAATAGTAACTAAAACTAAATCGCCAGTGATTCTTACATCAGAATGATAATTTAATTATATGACTTAAATAACAGATTTTTGGTTCCTGTGGCATCAAAGCATCAATTATACCGCTATCAGAAAAAAACCTCAGTTAGCTTTGAAACCTCCAAGTATTATTGCTGTCTTAAGGCAATTACTGCACAGGAGGTTATAGTATCTACAGACACAAGACGGAGTAATTTTTCTATGGTTTAAAAATCAGACCTTATCCACTAAAGCTGAATAAAAATTTGATAAAGCTCTTAATACAAAAAAGGTCCAACAGGTCTTGAAGATTCATGTCCTAGACTATGAAACAGTGTTACAGTTACAAACAAAAAAGAACACTCCTCCAGCAAGAGCATTCCTTATCAAATCACTGCTCCATAACACTCAAGATGGTTCCAGGAAAACTCTCCAGCTGCTGCAGAAAAGAAGTTTAATTGGTTTGAAACAAGATACCATTTGTTTACTTTGACTAAAATGATCAAAGAAAATGAGTCCATATCTCATGCATATTTGGTAAGGTGGAGAGAGAAGGCTTACAAATAACTCGATTCCCAGCTGCCTGATAGACAGCTGTGTGCATTTTAGCTGTAGTGGTTGCTGCTGGTGCTTCTGTTGCTTCATGGGCTTTCATACTTCAAACTAAAATAAGACCCAGCTGTCCTTTCTCTTTTAATGTCAAGTACTCAAATTGAATGTTTACGCTTTAAAATTACTCTTTTTAAAAAAATTAGATCAGAATATAAATGGTTACAATTAAGCAGTGAAATTAAGTGACATCTGACACAGCAAGGAGTATCCTCCTGGTACCAGTGTCAGTGAAGTGCCAGATGGTCTTTGAGGACAGAGCAGCTAAGAAGCATGAGATTTTAAACATACAAAAGGTAAGTAGAAGACACAGACATGCAATCCCATTAAAAATTTAGAAACAGTTTTCTAGTCTCCTAGTGAATTTCCCCACCTCAGGAATAAAAAATAGACCAAAACCAAAACCCCAAACCAACCCCAAAACAAATAAACCAATCAACCACAAAAGAAAACTGCAACAAAACCAAACAAAAACACACAAAAAATGACACACAAAACAACAATAACAAAAAAAAACCCTACAAAACAAAAACCCCCAACCTAAACAAAAAGAAAAAACCCAACCCAAACCAGAAAAACAAACAAACATAGTGTTGTTAATCACTTGAACAAGAAGGTAAGTGGCAACAATCTTAGCCTCTAGATAAAAGAAGTTAAAAACTCTAAAGCAAACAAAAACTGTACCAAAGAACAGTGTTATCTTAGTTCACAATGGCAACAAGCAAATGACAAGTAAACAACAAATAAAGTTACAGAAGCAGATGCCAGTGTGACTTTGTAAGTCTCCACCCATCAGTACTCTTTTTCTTGCATTTTCCTACTCACTTTAAAATAATAAAATCATGAGCCTTAATATTCTTTGAAGTAAATTTTATGTAAGTAGGAGATAGATCACTCCACTTTGTACTATTAAGAATTATGTGTATTTTCAAAGTTGATTATTAACTTTAATCTCAAAAATTTTTCTGAGCAGCTTTTTACAAAACATTAGGAAACAGCCTCCATATTTCAGAGCACAGTCTATAGCCCTGGATAAACACACTTTGTAAAGGAGTTGTAAAAGCCTTCATTTGGCACTTATCAGAGCTCCGTGTCTTTGGTTCTCCGTCAGAGGGGAACTGATACAAAGCATACAAAACCTTTGTATCACTGGCTGCAGGTCATAACTTCACAACTAGTACAACTTACACATGACCTTTAGCTTATTCTGTCTTTTAGGGATCAAAATGCCAAACAATGTTTGTATTCCTTAAGCCGTGGGAATAATTTAGGACAAAGGTTTCTGTAACTGATCTGCTCTAGGAAAAGCTTTTTTCCACTTAAAAAAAATCCCAAACCAACTGGAGTCAAATAGTTCAATTACTTTGATAAAACTTACCTCATTAGTCATGTGCAAGAACAGACTTGCTGGTGAACTAGCATACATAGTGCAAAACAGCACTACTACCAGCTCTCACACTATTTTCAAATGCCAGGTATATGAAACTACATGAGATAAAAGTTTGGAGTAAGGCTGTGTCTCAGATAAAATAAACAAAAAAGACCCTCCACCCCCCAAAACCACCACATGGCCAGGTTAACTTGTGTATCATTTTGCAGGGCTTATGCTCTAGAGTATTTACTCTACAACTTGATGCTCTGTCTTGTACATCCACTTCCACAGCATCAGAAACCAATATGAGTGTACCCCTTCATGTAACAAAGGTTACACAGCCAACATTTAATCTATCTTTACTAAAGATATGTCATAATTACTAGAAGTTATGAGTGAGTATTCCTACAATTTTGTCAATGCAACTGCTGAAGCCCTTAAGATCTCAGTATAGCTCAGCAATTCTGCATCCCAGCTAGCAAGCTTGGTATATTTTTAAACCAGGAAACTAAAACTGAAATAACTGCCAGACTGATTTCCTTCTTAAATACAGTATTATTTAAAGTATTTTCAATTGGAGCATTAAATCACAGCAAGCTGAGCTATGCTTCTATTTCACAAACACCTTAGACAGAGCATTGCTTCCTTTATCATATTCCAACCAAAATACACTTTCTAGAGTATCACAGTTTCACAAGAAGTACAAAAACATCTATACACACACATATATATTTATGACAGGTATTTCACAGATTTCACAGAATATTCTGAGTTGGAAGGGACCCCCAAGGATCACAGAGTCCATCTCTGAAGTGAACGGCCCAACAAACCCACAACCTTGGTGCTATTAGCATCAGGCTCTGCACAACTGAGCTCATCTCACAGTCAACATGTTTAACCATAGAGGTTGCCAAGAGGTTCATAAATTAAAACACTGCTGTACAGCTAGAAATTGTCAGAGGTGTAATAGCTTAAAAAGGTTAATATGGTTCTATGCAGAAAATAGAAAGCTAAACCATTTCTCACATGCGAAAGCCAACTTTTGAGCAACAAATTCATCTTGAAGATGAACACTTTGTTCATAAATGCACACACACAGAGCTCCACCCAGTATGTGAAATACTGGGAGTTAGACAACTTTTTTTTTTTAAAGTGATGCAGTGATCCTGACCAGAAGAGCACTATTCATCAAGACCTCTGCGATCCACATAACAGTTGACCTCAGTAGGTCTGAGCTTGGTCTGTGCTGCACAACTTCCTACAGTGCAGGATAAACCTAAGCAGCTGATTTTAACAGAGGAGTCTGCAGGCAGCTCCCATGTGGTACCAGCAACTGAGCCACCTATGTATCCCTCACCTTTATGGAACAGGGGAGCATCAAGTTCTCATATGAACTTCCTTTCTGTTTGACAGTTGCAATGTGTAAGAAAATTCAGTAATAGCTCGAGTTACCAAAAGGGGGTAAACTCCTCTCATGAGCAGGGAGGGCATAGCATGCTGCATGTGTATTCTCATCATCTGTGCAATATAAGATTATTTATACTAGTCCCTCTTTTCAGGCTCAGCTCTAATAAACAGCACTTGAAATGACACTTTACGGAGTTCCTTCTTACTGGAATCATAATGGACCAGCACTTCCAAATGAAAACACCTATAACCATGATAAAAATAATAAAATAACAGTGCTAAAAAAACAGCAATAGGAGAAGCTGATCTGTCTGCACCCCTTTTAGACTGTGAGAATAATGAACTGGCATTTGGGTAGGAGGGAAGCATTCACCAACATGCTACATCTACAATGCTTATTTGAGTTCCCAATATGCAGTCAGAAACTAATCATTTCCTAGATGAGAGGAAGGTGGAAAAGTGGGGAAATGGATGAAAATTATCTTCTGAGAAAGTTTAAATTTGATTAAGTTTGTAGTTATAGTCTGAAAATAAAATGGATTTATAAATTTAATTAAGTGGAAGAAGCCCAATGTCTGTCTTTGAAGACCTAAAAAGACATTTCCTCCCAGGAAAACGAACAAACCCTGGTGTTTTGAATAATATATGGGCTCCACTCATAAATAGGAGACTTCCAACCCCTTCTATCCCTTCTTCCTAAAAAAAAAAAAAAAAGCTACCTAAAGTTCTTACCTTTCCTTACAGAGAGGAGCTGAAATAAGGAACTTATTACTTCATCACTTACACTGAGACATTGAGAAAGATGCTTTACCTTTGCTTATTTTAACTTGCAAAGTGCAAATACATTTATCTGCACATTTCAAAGGTTGAAATACTAATTGAGTCTTAAAAGAACTGGGTATTTAATGTTAAATTTCCACGCAACCTTTTCAAGTTACAGTTTTTTGACAGATGGCTACATATTTTCAATCCTTTATTTACACAATATTAGCATACTAAGAATAAAAACATATTAATATAATTAATTCAGAAAAGTTTAGCAAAAAAATGTCACCACCTTTAAGAAGCTGTTTTATGTGCTTCAGTGCTGAGGTTGCCTTGGCATACATGTTTCCACCATTTTCCTGAATACGTACTTACCAGGAAAACCTTCAAAAGTGATTCTGTCTCCAGGTACTGCTTCAGCTGGGGGAGCCAGAATTTCCACTTTTTCCGGGGAACTGGCACACATCACCATTGCTTGAGATACTACTCCTCTCATCTTTGCAGGCTTCAAGTTACAGAGTAGTATTGCCATCCGATTCTGCATCTTGGGGGAGGAAAACAGAAGGATATGAGTACTTAAGATGCCACATTCTTTTAGGGACTCCCATTATTCCATTTCAACAAAACAATTACAATGAAGGTATTTTAACATGCCACTAGAAGCATGAGAGAAGCATGTAGCAACAGTTTCACAATTTTCATGTCTGGACACCAGTAACAACATTTAAACCACCTAAGAGTTGGCCAGTAAATGGAGTAAATGCTGAAATGTGACATACTTATCATGTAAATAGTAAATATGCAACTCAGAAATCCAAAAACCAGGTGAAGCATTTCACACGCATTCCATCTTCACTCATTCTAGATCTCCACTTCAGTCCACTTTCAATACAGCAGTATTAATCAAACAATTTCTATTTAATAACAACAAAACCACTCTACAAATTAGGCTAGCTCATAGGTACAGTTTCAAACTGTCTATTGGAAGCATATAGCTGTTTTACATAATGAGCTCACATCCTAAATTTTGTCTAATTTAACCCAAATGCTTTGAAGTGTTTTTAACCACTGAAAATGGTTGTATATACTGTACATTGCAATTTTTTAGAGCAAACTTGTAAAATTAGGTTTCTCCCTTTCTTATTTAAACAAAAATTACAATAGTAAACGCGCAAATACAATTTATTATGGAAAAATGCCACACTTTAGAATATAAAACAAACCACACTTTCAAACCTATTACAAATTAAACCCTGAAAATTCTTAAGAGATAAAGGAAGTCTTAATTTCTGTGCTACTAGTGACCATTATTTCTATATATTTCATATTTCTAGATTTTGGTCTTTGTGCATTACAATACAAACTTTGACCAAAACTGCAGGATTAATAATTAATAAAATTCATGCAGTATTTAAAACATTTGATCATATATTTGCCAAGGAGAACACTTTAAAAAGTAACAAAAATGAAGCAGTTACAAGAAAAAGTCGATCTTGCGTAAGTTTCAAGGCAGCCCATATTTTAGAGTTATTGCTATGGATATAAATAATCAAGAAACTGCTGTAACTTGTCAGTGACTAAAATGCAAGTTGCAGCATTATTGCTGCTGCCTGACACAGGTATTGGTGCTAGGAACACAGAGATCCACATCAAAAAGCCAAATGCAGTGGCAGAAAAGCTGTCATTTCCTACTCATATTTCAGAATGTTCTCCAGTTGTCCTCAGCTGCTGCTGAAAGAGCCCAGCATTGGCATGGTCCACCTCATGACAGTATCCTTCCATATCCCTGTTACTGATGACACATCTGTACACAATACTGAGGGTGCTACTTCTGACATGGCTTCACCACCATGTGGACAAAACCACAGCATATCACATAGAAAGTGAGCATGCAGTAAGTTTTCACACCCATAAACAACTTGCACTACATACTGAAATGTTAGTGAAGATACATACTGTGCTTCCTAGCCCAAAGTAAAATCAGATGATACAAATACTACAGCCTCAAACACTGCAGAATTACCACATCAAACACTGAAATCATGAACAGCTGAATTTTTTGTGAATTATGGCTACAGTGCTTGATCTGATGTATACATTTTTAAATATATGGCAGTATACCCATGCCAGGCCTTCACATTTTTGAACACTTCAGAAAACACAGAAAGATGGAAGCTTGCCCCTAAGAATTTACTGTCTAAACAGAGACTTGCCAAAACCAAAAACAGACACGCATACGAATAGTTCTCAAAGAACATGCAAGGATGAACCCTAATTCTCTGTTAATGAATACTTCAGCTTATTTTTCCAAAGAGAAAAGAAGTATAAAGGGAAAAAAACCTCTTACTGCCATTTCATTCTAGATACTCCATGTTTGTAAGTCTATTTAGAAAGGCTTTTAAGATTTTTTTTTTCTACACGCTTTCTTGAAAACAGATTGCTAAAAATGAGCAATTTGAAATTTTGCCCACTGCATATCAGTAACCGGACACTATTAGGTGATCAGTGCAGAGTCGTTACTGTATTATTTTACTGGGATTTTTTTTAGGTTCAGTAACTTTCTGTAGCATAAGAACAAAAATCACAATTTTAATTGCCTCCTACATTTGCAGTTTTACGATGGGGACAGGGAGCGAATAGGGATTGAAAAGACATTTGAGAAAGTGTAGCTTCTGAGATCAATTCCTTCATGATCCATTTTGCAGTTGCTCTACACGACACTGTTTTAAATGCCAAGCTTGCATTTGAATTTAGAAGCAGCCTTCAGTCAATTCCTCCCAGCCTTCTAGAAGAGGTGTGAAAGGAAAATTTAATCTTGAAGCCTTAGGTTTCTCACAAGGCATCCATAAACCATGCCTGTCAAACACAAAAGTGTATCAACTGAAAAAACCCAGAGAGACAGATTCTATTCTGCACAAGGAAGCAAAAATACTCATTTTGTATTTGACTGTTGTTTAAGCTGCTCATTGCCAGCAAAGTTAAATTTACATGCTCTTTGCTTTACTTCATGCCAAATATTTCAGCATGCTATAAAAGCGAATTGCAAGGCAAAGGTTTCAAAAGTTTGGATTATAACAAAAAAAGTTATTATGTTTTCTCTGCTACGTAGTTAGAAACCTAAAGGGAGAGTTGCATCTGTTTGGTTTATGGTCCATTGTGTACCAACAGCAGAGGAATCAGAGTAAGATCCCGGGATGGAACCACTGCAAGCAGAAAAGAACTGATCTGGGGTAAAGGTACTTCTCTGTTTTCCGGCAAATGTTGTCAAGCATTACTTCCATTTGAATTTATTTTTGTATCCATGACTGTACTAATCTTCTAGACTAAAAGCATATCCTGTAACAGATGAAGGTCTTAAGATATGTTAGGAAATGAAAAGCTATCAGTAAATAATTTTGTCAATACCTTTTCCAGGGGAACATGTTTCACTAAGCCGCTGACAACAGTCCTTGGGTTTGATTCACCAACATCCACTTGTTCAACATACAGAGTGTCTGCATCCGGATGCTTTTCAGCAGTGATAATGCAGCCAACACGAAGATCCAGACGAGAAACATCCACAGGTTTTGCATCACTACTTCCAGCAGCTGGCTGCTGTTTCTTCTCCTTTTTTTCACCTATTAATAAAAGTTTTGTTCATGAAATAAACATTAAAAAAAGTACAACTAATGGACATGACTGTTGCAAGAGAAAGCAAGCTACAGTCTCAGAATTAAACATAAATTCACTGTAAAACACAAAAGAAGGGTAAAAAGGTAGCACCTCTATTACCAGTTTCCAATGGTGAACCATCACACACGCTTCAATTTAGATTATTACCTCAATTAAGTACCACCTTAGGACAGAGATATTTTCCCGTTTGTAAAGTGAAGTCATCCTGAACTTAAGTGTAGCTAGAAGTACGTAAGTGACGTGTATACTCTGCCAAAGGGCACATTAAAAGCCTGACGGTACTGTTTTAATAATCAGCAATTACCAGTAAGCCTTGCCACAGTGTTTCACCAGCAAAGGGAAACCAGACAGGCGCAACTCATCAGGTTACTCGTGCTTTATTCAAAGCAAGGAGCTGTGAAGCCACTGCAACTGCACTGTGACAGCCGCAATGCAACCCTTGAAGATGACCATAGCTAACATTCTTCACTTCCCAAATATACTAGTATATGTGAAAATGCTCATGGCTTATGAGGTTCCCCTGACACATTGTCTTTACTTCACAATCATCACCTATCCACACAGTATAGTATTAAAACAACAGTAAAGCATATACCCATACTCAGCTGTCTATTCAGATATTCCTTTCAAGATGAACAAGTGACATCCAGTTTGTATATAAGACTGTCCTGTTCAGATGTTCAAGATTTGTCTAACAACTATAATCTCTGAGAGATGAAGAAAAGGCTAAGATGTGCTTTAAATAAGTGTATTCTGTTATTCTTTCATCTAGGATATCTTCTGTTATTCTTTCATCTAGGATATCTTATTTATACTAATATATAACTACTTTAGGGAACAAAAAAGGAAAAGTGGACACAGCATGCAATTCGATTAATTCATAATTTTCCTAGTACAGGCTTGAAATTAAAAAATGCATTCAATAATAAAAAAGCAGGTTTTTTAAATATAAGCAATAGTTTTTAAAAAATACAGTTCATATTCAATCCATATATGATGAATGAAAAGCTCCAGGGTTTATAACTGGGCTTTTTTAACGTAAGTGACAACTAAATAAAATCAGATAAATAATAATTGAAGAGAAGCTGGGGAAAAAAACAAAAAACAATATAAATAGTTAATATATACTATCTCTCAAAGATCATTTGAAAGACCTGCTAATTTTATCATTGGTATCATTCTTCACTGTTCTCCATGACATTTCTCTAGAAGAGAACTGGAATCTGTCATCAGCTAACGAAAAAAACACAGCAAACATGTACATGGCATGTATATATAGACACATAGAAAACATCCATTTCAAAGCCACAGGCTACGGAGAAAAACGCACTCCTTTGGCCAGTGTTGGAGTCAGTCCAGAACCAATATCCAGAGAAGTCACACAGATGAGATTTGCAAGAAGTGAAAAAAAGCAAAGGGTTTTGAGATATTCAATCACTTCATCAATTTCAAGACTAAAAACCACATTTTACAATTTTTGTTACTTCAATTTTTAAATACTGTACCTACAACAGATGCTGAACTTCAAAGAAATAGCCTGTTCAGGGCTACTATTTAATGTTCATGCTATACTTCACCTTTTTCCAAATACAGTCACTGAAAGGAAAAAGTCAAATAGATAGCATTCCATAATTAAGCCACTTGAATTGTACTTCTCCTCATCACATATAAGAAAGTTTTATTTTTCATTACCAACTGAATACTTGTTCTGCAGCCACTGAATACTTGAAGAAAACACTTAATTGTCTGATCTGACATGTGGCCTCTGCTTTTATATTTACAGCTCTGTGGAATATTGTGTCTGTGGAGTATTATGTGTCAAAGGCTGCAGTACATCAAAAAATATGCAACAGCTTCTAAGTTGATGTACAGCTCACCAGAAAATTAAGAGATACAATGCACTATCAGAATAATATCCAAATTCTGAAAAGCTGTACAAATCTATTCATAGCAAAATCAATAATAATTTGCATAGGGAATGATTGCGAAATAGGAGTTTAAATTACAAGATACACTTGCACAAAAGTACTGTTGAATAGACATGCCTTTTCTCTTGTTGCTGTTTTTTTTAAATAGGGAAGTTCAGTCACATTAAACAACATTTGGCATGTATCCCATTTCAGGAAGAATCTGTAGCTTACTTGGCAGCCTTTATTAGCTTCAAATACTTTCAAGATTTAAGAGCTAGCACATGACTTTTCCTACTGTAGATGTATGAAAGGTTATTTTTCTGTGTGCAAAACGATGCAAAAGCACTCACATAAATTAAATACCTTAACTGCCTATCACAGGTAAGAACAGTCAAGTACCTTTTTTTTCTATTTTTTCCTTCTTTTTCTTTTCTTCATCTTCACCTTTAATTTGATCTTTGGAACCAGGTGATACAACTGTTGTAGGTTGTGGAACATCATTTGAAAATGAAGCTGTAGAAATGGTTGTACCAGGAGGAACTGCAATCTGCTTTACTAAAATTAAAACCACAAAAGTTAGGACAAGTATTGGAACTCTGAACACCAATATTTTTAAGTTTCCAACATAAATGAAAAAGCAGAGAGAGCTGAAAATTTTGCTTAAAATACCGAAACCACAACTCCCGAGTAGTGAAGCACAATACAAAATATGCTTCAGAATTCCATCTATGTATGATTATTATGATCAGTTAAGAATAAAGTATTTGACTACACATTTTCTAAATGAGAAAAAGTGCTAAATACAAAAAACCCCACAAGCAAATACCACCTATTTCTGTAGTTTATTTCAATATTTAGTTATCTTTGCTACCTATTGTCTACTGCCCGCTTGTGTTTGTTAGTTTCAGTTTATAGCTACTAGCTCTTGTCATACTGAAGACTGTTCCATAAATGAGTTATGCATAAAATCATTTTTATATTGTATCCAGATGATTCCTCAACTCTTATTTCTGATTAACTTCAGAAACTGAGCCTGAATAGTAACATTCTAAGAAATGACCTGCAGCTCTAACAGAATCTGTTGATTTCTCACTTCCCCTCTCTAAATTCTCCACATTAACTCCATGGCTCTGTTTAAACTGCTGATACAGAATTCCAGACATCATCTCACTATCAGTCTTACCAGATGAAAACATAAGAATCACCTCTCTACTACAGTCTGCTCTTCAAGAATCTCAGTAAGGCTTTCTACCCAATAATTGTACTGCATAAGCATCGTGGGTGCACTAGACAGTATCGTCAAGGCTCCTTTTCCAAGAAAGGATAGATTAGATGATCTTTTGAAGTTCCTTTCAGCCCAGGCTGTTCTATGATTGATGACTCTTCGACAAATCCTTCTAGTGTCAATATTACAGAGTTCTCCACTCCCCATACATGTTTCGTTTTGTGTGTCAGACATTTATTCCCTGAAGAACTCCACTTTGTTGATGCCTTCAACACTAAAGTGATTTGCACAAATTATGTTTTTATAAACAAGTTTCTAAAATCATTTGAGTATGAGATTTGTTTTACTGGCAACCACTTGCTTGGTACTTATGGAAAGTCTTTGTTTCTCAGATTTTGGAGAAAATCTTATGACACTTTTGATGTTCTGTGACCATCTACTCGGTTGACCATGTACTCAGTACTTCCAAAAATAATATACATCTATTTACTTCAAAAGAAAATATTTGAATTTAGGCCTGTTACCATCTAGATAAACTAGTTAAATCAAAGACGATACATGTCAAGCTAAGTATTAATTTCCTGTCTCATCAATATCCTATATCTGTGAAGAACTACTGCAGACGAACAGAAAACAGAGACATATAAACTAATGGTTTGGTTTAGTACATGAAACAGCTTTATTGGTGCCCAAAGGAGAAAAATAATTCTTTGTATTCACAACATGTTGATCTTTTTGAAGATTGAATGTGTTGTTTTACCAGTGAAACATTCAGTAGAGTTGAATGCTAGCATCTAGCTACAGTGGATACTATCTCAAACAATTTACAATACTGACACCACAGATAAAAACAGCAATAGCTGTTCAGGGTAGAAAGGGCTTTTTTTAAAAATTATTTTAGAGACAATGCAGTGAATCTGAAACACTTCAGTTTTCTTTTTTTTCTCTTTTCTTTTTTAATATGAAACATATAATGATGGTGCAAAGAGAACAGAACTACACAGAGGAGTGCAAAGAACGAAAAAACCCAATGGAAGGCTGGTCTTATTAAAGCATGTAATCTTAAACTCAAAACACACTGTTTCTAATTTTACATTACCGCAGTTTTTCTAGTAAGTTCCTGGTCATCTGCACTTTACACTGTGGCTTAACTTTCCATAGTGATTTTTCAGTCATGCTAGATTAAATACTCGAAGTATCAAAAAGTATTAGCCATTCAGCAACTTTTAAGTATCATAAAGGAGTCACTGTCATCAGCCAGATTTGGGGCTTATTATGAACAAAAAATTACAAAGAACAAGTTCTATGTCTGATTAAATTTGGTGTATGTACCTGTTAGGCTTGAAGCTTATTAAAATGTTGGAATTAAGTAATTTGGCATAGGCATGGAACCTAGGAAAATCCAGATTTTATGACAAATGCCATAGAGTCATATAGAGAAAAATAAAAATCAAGAAGAATTAAGATAGTTTTTGATACTATTTTGTGCTAACTACATCTAAGTTATATGAGAAGGGAACATTTTTCCTCACCTCCATTTCGAATTTCTGCCTGAATCAGCTCCTGTTTCAGCCCTTCAATTTCTTTCTTCAGTTTAGCATTTTCTACACGGAGCTTTTTTTCTTCACGGAGAGATGCCTGCAAGACTACAGTTGACACATTAAAAAATGACAGATTTCAATAACTTACATTCATCATTGGGCAAACAGAGGTTTTGTTTTTAAAGAAAAGTGAAACATGGTGAGCCAAATAGCAAAAACGTTAAAAACTTCCAAGGTGTTTATCATCAGAAATATTTTGGAATCCTCTTTGTTGTTGAAATAGCCATTTTCACAATACTTGCATGATCAAGTTGCCTCTCGATATATTATTTTTTTCATCCCCTAAACAGAATCACAAGACAAAACTCCAAGAAACCTATCAGAAAAAACTCGAAGATGCTTGTAATACAGAGCACCTTAATTCACTGATACAGTTAAGTATAAAATATCAAAGTTGAAGGTATGATACTCTTGAGAGAATCCCATAGCTGTGAAAAAGCAGTAACACATTCAGGATAGTGCATAGTCTGATATTCTTCCAGCTCCTTTTCTCACTTTAAATGGAGTCATGTCCTATAAAATTTCCATCATCTGTTTGTGTCATTAATCCTTCTTCATGCATACCTTTCCTATTTCAGAATAAACAGCTTCAAAAAAACCCCTGCAAGACAATGAAGTGGTGCTTCTGTTACAAGGTTTATCTTCGAGAACTTGAAACACACTTAAAAGGTTGACAGCACCAATGTTCTCCTTTTCTCCTATGACCATTTACTGTTAACCATCTGTTTAATAGATTTATCATAAGATAGGTAATTCCTTACTAGCTTTTTCCTTGAGCAGAGCAACTTGTTGCTTGAGGTACTCAATAACTTGATCAGCCTCCGCGCCCTTCTGCTCCAGTCTGTTCAGCACTGCATTGTTGGCTGCCATCTTTACCAAAAAATGGGCTAAAAACCTAGAGAAACAACAGACAATCTAAAATTAATGACTTCTTAATGCAATAACACTACCATCTCTTACCATGTGAAGCAGTTCTCGAATCAGCTGCTGAATAAGAAAATTTGCTAAGTGAACAAGCTGGGCTCCCTCCTCCTAAATGCAAAGCCCAAACAAAAATGTTGATGGAATCTGATGTTTGACAGTTGCTTTCAAGTATTTTGGAAGAGAAACTATTATTCTTCTCAGGTGCAGAAAACATGCTCTTGCTTCATGAAAGTAAAAAATAATCTACCATCTCAGAAAGAAAGGTTTGAATATATTCGGGGGAAAAAAATTGAAATAAAAGGGAGAAGATTGGACAGGAGAACACTGTATCCTGGTTTGAGCTGAGAAAAATATATTAAGCATATACAACTTTTATTGAGATTAAGAAAATGGGAACATTACACAAAAATTTCCAAACTTTTCTAATATATTTATTCAGAATATACTGAATACTTCATACATTATGATTGTGCATGTATTTAGAATCTATTGTTGTTTTAAGCAGAATTCATGACTATTTTTACTTATCTCAGATTAAGACAACTTTTATTGCAGGTTTACACCTTGAGAGTTATTTTAGCATTAATGTTGATTGTCTGATTTTCTATCCACTGAAATGAAAGAGCCAGCACAAAAGTAACAAAGAAGTAGGGAACACAAAAGCACAGCAAGGGCAAGAGCACAAATAAATGCTGTATAACCTTCTTTTAAGATATTCACCTTTTACTGGGTTTCTCCATTGTTCCAGAAATTAGCTATGCCTTGTGTACAGCCTTTATTTTTTGAAAGCTACCAAAACTGGTCTGCTTTCCGTCTTTGCAACATTTGTGTCTAAACATACGAGCTCAAATCGTAGCAACAGAATGACGAAAGACAGCTACAGCCACCGACAGTGCTTTTACGCTCCCACTCAGTATCTACATGAAGAAAGAACAGCTGCCTCTTCTATAACTCAATAAAACTGATTACAGGTGGGAAGAAGAGATCTTTACAAGCAATGGTGTTTTAATTCCTGTGAGGTGATTTAATTCCTGTGAATTTGCCCACCAACTGCAACAAAAGGAAGAACTGGCCATCCAGCTGTATGCATTGGCTCCTCAACTTTATCAAAGTCCAAAAATGCCTTTTCTCATATCAAACTGGCAGAAAACTTCCAATTTTATTCCAAGATTATTCTAACACTATGATCTAAATCTGGTTTTAATGTACAAATATTCCATGTTGGGATTTGCGACAAATGTCATGTTGAAGGCAGAAGAGATTTAGAAATAACTGAAAGGTGAACAGATACAATCACACTCATGCCAGTGCCAACATACTGCCTTTGCTGCATTATAAGTATCAACATACATTTTATATCTCATCCTATACTATAAATAACTCAATGCTCCACAGTTACATATCTAAAAAAAACCCAAAACCCAATCCAACAGAAAACAAATTGCAATTATTCAGGAGTACTCTAATTAAACGCATGGGGCACCTGACTCCCGTAAATGTGATGCATGAACCAACATCCTACCTTCTTTGCAATGTAATGCAATCAAAGTCTGTTTTACACACACAGTTACACTTAAAGATGTAGGAGTATTACTGCCATCACACCTTCCACTCATTCACAATAGATTTTTCTTCCAAAAGAAAGAAACTCTCAAGGAGCAAAGAGCAAGAAAATCATCTCTTCAGGCAACTAAATTAATTTTTACAGTCAAATTAACCTCTGCTAACAAGAAAATAATTTTCTTTTCATGGGTAGACTGAAAACAGAGAGCTTTAAAAAGGAAAATAGTGATTCCAATAAGTTACTAATTTAGATGTCAAATGGAAACAGACATAAAACTACTATGGCACAACACAGTATAATACAAAGCCTGGGATATTATTGTCTGCATACCACTAAGATTTCTTGCAAGCTACAAATTCTCTCCCGGGAACACAATACTAACAGTGGAAACTTTGCCAACAACAACAAAAATGCTACTAAAACTTCTAAGTGAATAGAATTGGTACATTTTCTAGATTTTGGCCAAGTTGGCTAATGAACTGAAGATCTGGAAATTAAGTTACATGATTACAACGGGTAGACATTTTCCCACTTGTCAAATAAATTTCTGTAAAGCTAGTATTGTAACAATAACACAAAGCAATAGGTATTTCCGATGCTAATATAAAAAGGCAACAGGCTGAAGTGAACTGCAGTACAAGCACAGGAACCCATACAGCAAAGTGATAAAATTGTACCTAAACTGGATACATTTAAAAAAAAAAAAAAAAAAAAAAGATCCACCCTTTATTATAGAATACAAAACACATTCAAAAAATTAGAACTGCAATAATCAAAGGCTGCACTTCTTTTTTTTGTTATTTTTTAATCTTTTCCCTATTTCCTTTGTCCTCTATTACCCTGACATCCTCCTGCTCCACACAAAAAAAAAATCCTAAAGCAATCAACTCTTATTGGTGATACACAAACTAAAAATTGGAAAGAAAACCAGAAATACTACAGCTTAAAACCCACCCTCATATCTCATTACAGATCATTCTGTTTTGGAGAAAATGTCCCAAAGCCTAACTGAAAATAAAGTCACTTCATACAATTGTGCCTAACTAGCTGCTTTCCTTTCAACCAACATAGTTTTGATAAACAGGTAGAGAGTACCTACATTCAGACCTTATTCAAAGGACAACCTCCTAAAGTTATCTGGTTGCTTAGCTAAGGGAAACTGTTTTATCTCAGACCTCTGAGGACTGTTTTGTTGCCTCCAAGACACTCAGAACTGCTCCAAAACTCACTTGCTCCACTCACTGGAACGCAATCTTCAAATGAAAAGTCCTGCAGTTATTCATTAGGTTACGTATCAGCACATAAAAGGTGTTTAATTTCTCATCATTCTACCTGCTTTTCTTTTTTAAACAGAAAGTGCTGCCTCCTGCAGTCTCCTAAGTAGCTGCAATATCCACAGGAGAAAACAGGCATTATTCTACTTTGTTGCTTGAAAACAAGTAGCATGGAAGTATCCTCAAAGTGGCAAACACTCTATAATAAATCAAGACTTCCCATATAGTACAAACACTCCAACATTTTAACATGTTTTACAAATACTGGTTTATTGACATCGGCCTCAACCTTAGAATATATCCAGATCAAAAAATGAACACACAAAAGACACTAAAAATATAAACCTCGTTGTACCTTACTCTTCAATTAATATTCTCTGTTTTTAAAAGCAAGAAAAAGCCAACCCCCTCATAAAAATTCAAGGCAAAATTTAAAAATTAAACTCTAAAAATTAGTTTTATAATCTATCCATAGTCTGAACATGGAACTAACTACTTTTCACTATTGGAAAAGCAACCATTAAACAAAAAAACCCAAAAGCAAGCAAACAAACAACAACACAAAACCCCTCCCATAAATAAAACCTCCCAAACAAACAAAAAACCCCACAAAAAACAAAACCAAACAAAAAATCCCCAAAACATCAAAAACACCCAAGGCTAGAAACTGGAAGCCAACTGATTCCCAAAACCTAAAATAATTAGCTCTGAGCGTTCCTATTTCCAGCTGAAAGTTTTATAAAGCTCAGTCCTTCGAAGTTCTCAGCTTTTTCTTGCAACGCTTTGCTAATGTCAACACTAACTGCACGAGGTCTAACCTGCAGGCTGGTTAGTATGACCTGCTTGCAGAACTTACACGTTAGCATGTTCTCCATGTGTTCATCAAGTCCTTCTGTGACTGATGCAGCTGTATTTCAGCAGTCAATTCAGCAAGGTTTTATGCTGCTGTCTTAGGGGACAGGCATCTTACGCTTTCTTTCTTTCTCACAGGTCTTAATGCAACATAACCAAATACCCAGTAGGTTGGTGACCCTGAGCATGTGTTGAGACAAAAAGATGCCAAGCTATGTCTCAAATGATGTAAAATGAAATAAAATTACAAATACCTCCTTCCCCTGTCTTCCTCTCCCACATACACATAAAAACCTTCACAGCAAGAGGGTAAACTGACAGCCGACCACACCTAGGCAGCATTCTCCATTGCACAGTGCTTTGCTCTGACCCACCATTGCTCTTCCCTCTGTGCTAGCTATGGAGAAACCAAGTATTCTTACGGAAAGCCAATCCTACTCAACAATCACAAAATGGCCCAGGTGGCATTCTCCATGAGGTATATGTTTATACCATATTTATGAATGGCCACCAACAAAGGCCTAAGATTTTATTTTCTCACTACAGGAGAAAATAAAAATCTGCAGGAACACATTTGCCTTTTCAATTGAGATGACCAGTTGTTATAGTTTCAAAATCTTTCATGGAATTTGAGGAGTTTTTTGTCCCTTACCAACACAGCGGTCTGGGAGTTGGAAGCCAGAATGAGATGGCTTGTTGAAGGCCAGCTCCTCAATACCTGTTCCCAGAGCCAGCTAACTGTCTAAAGCCTGAACAAAGGGAAGGCTGATAGCCTGGCATTCCAACGTGATGGCTGGGGAGAGGATTGGGAGAGTTTTGAGAGAGAGGTTTCCTGAGGCTTGCCACACTTCTCCTGCTGTTTGGGTGCCAGCCGCCGTTTGCTGGGGTGGTGGGAGCACTAGGAGGGGGTTCCTGGCTCGCCCCCAACTCCACACGCCCTGTGCTGTTCTGAGAGAACAGCTGCTGCTGCCTGGATTCGCTACAGACTCATCGAGGGGCCGACACCATCTGCAAAGGAGTTGCTAACCTCGCCCAACACTTTCAGACACAGGACGGTGAGAGGGTCCTTACACTGCCCACGGGAAAGGTTTCAGCCCACCCCTGTGGCCCATTCCCACCTGAGCTTCAGAACCAGCGCCTCTCCCTATCCCTGTCTTTGCCTCCCGGAGCCTATGTGTCTCCGCAGCCCCTGCCTCCTGCCATCTGTGGATACAACTGCTCCAAAGGGGCAGAGACAGGACTTGATTTGTTTGAAAGTTTTGGTTACGGTGTTGCTGTTTGTTCTGTTCTGGGGTTTTTTTGGTTATACATACATTTAGTTGTAGTAAATAACTGTTATTCATTTCTATACATTTTCTGATTAAAGTCTCTTAATTTCAAAGGTTGTGGTGGTTTTTGAGGAGTGGCCCCCTTCCTAGTCCAAAAGGATTCCTTACTTTCCTTGATAGACATCTTGGCTTCTTTTAAACTGAGACACCTGTTCAAATTAAAAGTTTGTCATTATGAAGCAGAATCGATGGTTTATTTTAAAGGTTATCGACAACACAAAGGTAATTTCTCCAATGCTACCTAAAGTTCAGTAATTTAAATTACAGAAAAACATTTAACGGTAATTCCTCTTCCTAAGCTTTTGGTCTTAAGTCTCAAGCAGATCTGAAATTAAACTGTTTTTTCCTCCATGAGGACTGGCCAACTCGTATAGCAGAGTATTCTACTTTCTGTAAAAGACACAAAGCACCAACAATTACTTTGTTTCAGCAAGAAGTGTGTTCAAACACTTCTATCTGAGCATCTTTTTCAAGCATGGTCATTTCTGGCAGAAAGCCTTACAAAAACCCATAAACATAACACAATGTGCCAGCTGTTTGCCAGATTCTGCTTTTCTATGCTTTGCACTTCTATGAACTGTCAGGACACAGTGAATCAGATTTGAGAATCTCACATCACACCTTTTTATTCTGCAAAGTAAGGAACAGTATTTAGCAGATCAAAACAGAAGAAAACAGACTGGAACTAGGTTTCCTTGGGCTAAGCCAAAGTATCAGTGCAACTAGGCTATTGGCGTAACTTATCCCATCTCCTCCTGCCTCAGAGAATTGAGAGTCACACTTTAAACATCAATTCTCTCTCAAAGGTTTCTCCTAACTTCTGATAAATATTCTACACCTGATGCTGCCAATATCTGGCTAAGATTTAGAATATCCAACTTGATGAATTCATATTTTTTGTAGACAAACTTAAGGTTTAGTTTCCAAAACTATGAAAATTTAATCTATTTAAAAAAAAACACGCCACAACATAGAAGAGCTACAACTGATCAGTTTTGAGATCAAATCTTAGTTTTGACTTGATCATCTCCCTACTTCACTCTAATTAAAGCAAAGATTAGCAGCAGTCCTCATTTCCTCACTAGGGAGGCAATGGCAGAAACATACAGTTACAAATCTGGAATGATAAAGTTCAACTGCTAGAACATTCTGGAAATCAGATATATTCAGTAAGTTTCATGCACTTATACCTATCACTACCATGTAAGGCTGGATATTTCACTGGTTTTATACCCATTACACATTGTAAAACGCAATCATGGCTTTTACATCCAAATATTCCTTCTCAAGAAACGCAATTCTAAAAGATTAAGTGTTTCTAGGCTTCAATAGACAGAGAAGAATCAGATTTGCTTATCAGAAATACAGATTTTCTACCGTTTTATCTGTCAAAAAATATAACTCCTCAATCACCAAATAAAGTAAAATATGAAGCTGTTAATAAACAGGTTTCAAAAAAAAAAAAAAAAGTGCCTTTTAAATCTATATATATATAAAGCCAAGGTATCAATAACAAGCAATATAATGATGAGAAAGAGGTATCTTAGGCATTAGATACTTTTTGCAGTGCTTGAGACTACTCAATCACATCCAAAACCATATTTTGTTGCTACAACAGAGAAAAAAGACACTGCACCCCATCACACTTCAAGCAAAATGAAGAGACATGCACCTATCAGTTAAGATTTAACTACCAGCTCATCTGTCTTTCATAATTAAGTATATTGTTAGCTCTACAAGGGAAGAATATAGGTTTCCTGAATCTCACATTGTTGAAGTTTACACATTTGAAAATATGGTTTAAGGTCTTAATCAAATATGTGTAAGTGTTCAAAATGTAGTTGCTCTTCTCTATGTACAGCGAAGGAGTATATTGACACATTAGCAGAACAATGGCAAACACTTGAAAAGAAACACCACAATTAAAAACAAACAAATACACCATAGAAACAAACCATTTAAAAAACTCACCCTGGATGTGTGAAACAAACATGACTCCTCCAAAAACAAAAACCAAACAGAAGAGGTAAAAAAAACCCCAAACCAACAAAAAAACCCCAAACCACAATTGTATTCTTTTTTTCAAAATTTAAAAAATAGTGATAGATTTCAGCATAAGAAGTTAAAATCTAGAAATCATTTTCAAATGAATCATCATGGAACCTGATTCTGGGCTCTCAGTACTAGACCAGTGCAACCCTATCAGGTATTTGCACAATTTTTGGCACTATAAAAGATCAAATGAAATTTTAACTACTACTCTTGTAGTTTTCTAAAGAAAGAATGCCACTTCTAATATGAGTAAAAAAAATTACAGCTTAAAATGTAAGAGAGTGTTGTAAAGTATACGACACTACAGTTTTAGAGATGCATGACTGTAGGAAGACATCAGAAGAGTTATCTTCCTTTCTCCCCAAATGTGACTGCTATAACTAGGATTTTAAATGACTGAACAGCTTGATTTTTTTTTTCTTTTAGCTCTTAAATACAATTTATCAAGTACACATAATCTGTAAGCTTCTGTGTAGGCAGCATTGAAAGCAATTTGCCAAGCAGCAAATTGGTAGGCAAACTTGTACATTTCTGCCATATGTTATTTCAACTCACATATTTGGCAATGAGAGAGCCAGAATAATCACTTTGTGGACTTTTAAACAACCAAAATATCTAACACAGTCCATCCAAGTAGCAATGTCAGCTCTATGGAATGATTTGCTAGCTCTGGAGACTACAGTCCAACCCTTCTGACTGCCAGATAAATTAGGCTCAATCCCAGCTGCAGACAGGTCTTTTAGTAGTCCTAAGCGCCTACCCCTCCCTTTTTAAAGGGCTGTAAATAGTAAAAACACACAAAACTGAACTTATTCATATTGAAAAACACTCCAGCATGAAAGAGATTTTTTAAACATGTGATGGAACATCATATAACAAAAGGCCCATCTACTGGTACCAATTTTGAGGCAACAGAAGTTACTTGGTAATGACTATTTTTAAACCTGAAGACAAGTCTGCCCTGAAAGTGAACAATGTACCCAAGATATAAGCAAGTCACAGTATTAATGAGACAGGCAAAAATCAAATCTACAGAGAAGCAATAAATGAGGAGGTAAGACTGACATCTATTAGAATAATAAGATACAAGCATGAAACTTTAAAACTGACTTGCATTAAAAAGGATGTCTTGGATCTGTACGGTAGAGATCATTAGAAACGCAAGAGTCAGAAGTAAAAATGATTTTAGTATTTTGTTCCATTTGCACTTCGAGTAGATGCCACAGCATATTAATTCCATCATATCTTAACACACTACAGCTGTGATATTCAAAAGGTTAAGAGTACTTGCAGTTTCGTTCACATCCCTGATGTAAACTTGTACTAAGTATCTATTCAGGGAGAGGTTCCTACTAATGGTTTTCTCAGTCCAATTCTGCATGAACTTTGTACTCTTTCCCACCTCTAAGCAGACACTGCAAGGACTGAACAACGCAGAGACATGACTACCCCCTTAAGGAGTTGTGTCCAGGCTAACGGCAGCAGTCAAACATTTGGATGTGGTCTGTAACAAAATTTACGCCTTAATTTATTCATCTGAGAAGTCTGCCCAGTAATTCAATAGACACAGATGGTTCAAAATACAGCTCAAGAAAAGCAACTTCTATGTGCTGCTCGACTTAAGCCTCAACAGTTTACACACCCAGTACATCTGCCAGATCCCCTGAAGTTCCACAGAGATTCATCTGTTTGTGCTTTGTAGTACACTCTGCAATTTAAGTAGCAGCTCATATGCCAAAACAGTTGGACAGCCTGATGTATTTTTTCAGCAGTGTATATCTTTTGAATCCCACTGCATTAATATTTTAATAATATTATCAAAATCTTACAGTAAATGATCACCACTTCCACAAGGAACTCTCACATAAATCCCATGATGAAAAAGATGCAACACCCACATGCTGCCTCATTTCTTTGACCTTAATCACTGACTTCCAAACCCCAAATACATGCAATTCTTTGGAACACAATGCTTATATTAAAAAATCTGGCAGGTTTTTGTGATGGTTTTTTGTTGTTGGCAGTTTACTTTTGTTTTGTTGGGTTTCTTTATAAATTTAAAAGCTTCAATTTCCAAACCACAGCATATCCAGTGGTTATCACTGTACATATATATATATATATATGTGTATGTGCATATTCAAATATATATTATAAGGTATCTGCTACTCATATCTCAAAGTATCCTCATAAAACTTCCTTGACAGGTGATGGCCTTTACAATTACAGACACACACATATGCCTATAAATTCAGAAATTTAAGAGGACTCAGCTGCATCCGGACAAGTCTGCAAGGTCAGCAGATGCCACAGGAACTTGAAGAATCTGTACTGTGGTTCATCCTCTAGGGTCTTACGGGGGAGTGAAAGCTTTAGATTACTGTTGTAACTACAGAGTAAACTACTCATCAATCAGACAGAAGAATCACAACTGCACTGAAAGCTACCTGTTGATGCCAAGTAGAACAGTTTCTTAGGCACTTCATTAGATTTTTGTAACTTTATCCGAAGTAAAGTGAACATTGACACTACCTCCTTAATTTAGAACAAGTACAGCAGTTATTAAAAAGTAAAGAAAGTAAGAAATGTTTATACCCTCTCCCTAAGATAAGTCTCAGTTGAGAACAAAAATATATTTTAAAGGTATCTCTCAAAATCTGGTATTTTTCTTTTGGGTCTGTCTGAGCAATAAGGATAATAACCCTTGTAATAATAACAACCCTAATAATAACCCTAGCTGCTAAAAAGACACTTCTTAGAAATTTGAAGAATTTGGGAATAAGAATATCATTACGCAATGTATTTTATGTCAGCAATAGACTGCAAAATAATGGTGCTAGGTAGTTCACATGAACACTGACTGCCTGTTCAATTTCAATTCAGAATACTCTTAATGTCTGAAATTGTATATTGCTTACCTTACATAGTCCAACTGTGTTAAAAAAGATTCTTGAAATTTAATACTTTTACATTAACACCAGCTTTTCTTATATAAAAGTATTATCTTGCAGCACAGCCAGAGGAAAATGGGACTTAGTTGCTCAGTTAAAGCAAGCGCTAATGTTAAAAATAACCGCTATTTAGTCTCAAAAGCATTCAGCAGACATCATGCAAGATGATCGCAGACATCATGCAGATGATCATCAGTGTTCTCTCACTTCCGACACTTTAACAATTGCTGGTACTTACTCAGGCAGAAACTTTAGGTATTCTTTATGAGGGCCAAATCTAAGTTGAAGAAAAAACTGAAACTGTGCATGTTTGTGTGCACCTGTCTATGTGTAATCAATGCAAGAATAATGGCAAACACCTCTTAATTGGGAGTAACAAAACTGTCAAACAAAACCTTAAGGGGAAAAGCAGTCCTTTGAGCCTGCAGTTGCCGTTTTCTATAAAGATACTAACTAACCCTGTGCAGAGAAATTTACTCAGCTGTGGAATGTAGGGCATAAATGAGGTTTTATCTATATAAAGTAGGCCAGCAACAACTAATTCATCAGCCAGAAGCAGCTACGTGTCACTCCAGAACCACGTGCCAGCAGTATCTTCCACTGCATATTCCTGGCATCAGCCTCAAAACACAGGTCTTTCCTTTCATCACAGTGTGAAGAGACTTAAAATCTGTAGCAGGCATCTCATCTACTTAGAAAAATCTACAGGTATAGCTATTCAGTATTGTTAACTATCTACCTGTTGGACTAAAAATTTTAATTTCTGTGGTAGAAATAAACATAATATTTTCCCTTTTGGAGACAAAACAAAGGAACTCTGAAGAAAAAAGTTTTCAGTAGATTTACATTTCCACAGAGGAAGACTTCATTATTCTCAATAGGAAAACAATTTCTGAAGGAAAGACTCTACAGCAACTACCTGTCAATCATTTCTACATAAAGAGTACAAAGTAACGATTTGAAAGATACTTGAAAACAAAATGCCAGCTTTCCTTCCCCTCAGTCCAAAGGGTTACAGTATTACAAAGCTATTTCAGATCTACTAACATGAAACAAAATGAATTTTGACAGAGAGATATCCTTTGTATGAAAAAAAACACCCCTTTTTTTCTGTACAGCTAATGCTGCTTGTGTTTAACACTAGTTTTTCTCTTAAAAATGAGAATAATTTAATTCCTATTAACAGAGAATCACTGATCAGGTTTTATATGCTTATTTTACACCATTCAAACAAAAGGCTTTTGACTATTGTAGTTATTCTAGCTGACACACAGAAACGATGTTCTCAAATCAAACAGTGTGATCTTGAAAGGTTGGGGTTTTTTTTCCCCTCGAGTTGTTTTCTACATTCTAAACTAAACAGGAACATCAAGAGGGTTTTTTGATTACCTTATAGCATCTCTTGCAAACTCTAGCTCTTACAGGACAGTGCTCTCACTTTCTTCTTCCCTCTGTTAATTTAACATTTTATAGTCATCAATACTTCTCACAAAAATGTTCACACACTGGTACTGAAAAGAACTAAGTTGAAAATGCCACTGTAACTAAATATCTGGCTTTCTGAGCACTTGATAACCCAAGTTCAAAGTATGTATACTCACTAGTCCATTAGGCAGTCCAGCACAACACCACAGTTATAGAATTAATAGTATGTTACTCTGGGTAAACTTCTGGACCACCTTTTCTATAAACACTTAAGCACTGCTTGAGAGAAAGCACAGCAATACTGTACCTTTTAATGGCACCAAAAAAAGCAAGTAGTTCTGTAATTGCATTTCAGAACCTTCTTTGTAGTTGTATGTAGTGAGAAGCTTTTGAGGTTCACAACTTTAAGAACTTTCTAGGATGAAAATTATTTCCCCTCTTTTAATACTAGATCTGTGCAGCGGGGAAAAAAAAATTACAAAACCCAACTCTCTGTGCACTCATCGTGGATGTTGAGTGGGCTGATGTCAGCTATTAAGACTGATAGTCTCTGACAGAAGAATCCTCCAAGCGGCTTTTGGGGAATAGCCATTTTTCATCTATGGATTCAAACTATGGAAACAAAAGAAGCTTTAAGACCTAAACTCTAATTTTGCTGTGTTCCAAATTCTTTTATTAAAAAATCAATAATTTTAAAACAATTATTTTCAATTTCAATTAGAGTATCTCTGCTTAACATCTTCAAAAAGTGCTAAATTGCAGGTAAGCTTTCAGTAAAATGCAAAGGAAAAGAAAGATCTGTGCCTAGTTCTTATCATGAGCATTACTTTATAGATGGTCACTTGGACGTGAAATTACTTACCCACTGTGATGCAGCAGGGTAATTGAACCCCTAAGAAAAAATTAATTTCCCTGGTGTACAATTCAGTGCTATATCCTAGCTGGCAACAGTGACTTCCTTAGTGAGTGACTGCAACCAATTACTATAGCCCTTCACACAGTAGGTTTCAAACCTCACAGTAGGACTAGCACAAACACAAACTTAGGGCCTTCACTCCAGAGCAGCTGCTACCAAGCCAAACGCAATGTCTCCTGAAGGCCATGCGCGAGCCCATGCGCTCTTGTAGGAATAGCAGTTCCCAGCTGCCATGGACAAACAAGCTGCTGAAATGATCTGCTCACTTGTCTTCAGAGTCTGAAATAAGACGCCACTACAAAGCTGTGTATTAAACTGTAATTGAGAAACACTCTGGAATAGATACCAGATCAAATAGCCATGGATCATTTCCAAGAGAGGGTCCCGAAGTCAGAGACTGATCTTTAAACTATTAATTTGTACTCAGCTGAAGTTATGTTCGGAAAGCTCCTGATGAGAAGGAAATGGAAATAAAAGTCTTCCCTAATAGGTAGCCTTATGCCAAAAGACTGAACCAAATGACCTCAAGAAGAGGTTTACTAAGTTGAGGCAATTTTTTGATGATGTTTAATGCATTGCCTACTGCTGGGAGTTAACTTTTCCTCTAATCCAGCACAGAATCTCTGTCAGTTCTTCAGAATTCTGAGGAAAGAATAAATTCTGCATGAATTGTGTTTAACAGATGATGGTTAAATATATTGCTTTCTAATATGAATGTTAGTTTAATCGTTCCTCCCTACAATTTTGGAAGTTAAGGAAGAGTTTCTAGATGTTAATTTATATAATAATTGAGGGTGGCAAGATATTGGAACAGGTTGCCTGGAGAAGTTGTGGATGCCCCATCACTGGAAGTGTTCAAGGCCAAATCAGATGGGGCTTTTAGCAAGGTGGTCTAGTTGAAGGTGTCCTGTCTGCATGATGGTTGGAACCAGATGATCTTTAAGGTCCCTTCCAACCCATTCTGAGATTCTATAATTGTATACAAAATTGTGGAGTGTAACAAAAATTGCACAAGCTACATCAGCAGAGGGTCTTTTGTCTGGAGTTTCCCTCTGCAAATGTACACAGCAAAGAATTTATCCAATTCTCATATCAAAGTAATTTTCTTTAGAAACACCAAGCATCAAGAAGTGATTATAATTGCTCTTATAGATGTTCATTGACGCATTTAATCATCAAAACGGATCAACTTCAGACAATCATAACTCTAAGTTACAAATGGAACCTTAAAGAAATCTTATCTTTCATCTTGGTAGACATGCATGACTTTCTTGCTTATGCCTTTAAAAGTAATTCATACCTGTATTAATGTTGACACTTTGTATAGACAATAAAGGGGGTTTGGACAAACATCCCCTCCTCAGATTCCACAGATAGAAGAAATTATCCACCCTATGAGAAGGCCACAGACAAACTGACAATATTCTGACAAAAGAGAATGAAGCATAACCAACCAAATATGTGCAAGTAAACAACTGAAAGGTGCTCTGCTTGACAATTTCAAAGAAATTAGAATTTCAAAACATTTGGAGCTGTCATGCTACCCAAGGAAAGTAGCATATTTTTGTTATGCTCAAAAACCACTTCCCCTTGTTCCATCTATCAGACCTGTTCAACTCACTGGAACCACAGGAGCTGTATTTTCAGGAGGAAAATACCTGCTTGCAAGATGTTTCATGCCTGTTACGGACTTGAACATTAGAAAATTTGCCCAAGGGGCAATTAACACAACACCACACCACACAAACTACAGAAAACAACTTCTGACCTGGGAACTATTACCCTGCTATGCCTCCCCACTCCAGTTTAAAAAACAGGAGTCAGTTAAAACTTGTAATTTCTCTAGAAAACAAGTGTGAGGGAAACAGGAGTAAATAAAGGAGAAGCAAGTCAGGAAAGGCTTGATGAGCCACGTTTTACTATAGGCAAACTGTCTCAGCTACTCAAGCAATACTCATGTTGCACTTATACATACTCAAGACCCCTTACAACTGCCACAGAGATTTGCCTTTGTTCAGATTCCCCTTTCCTGTCTCTCAACTTTTTAAATACACTTCAAAGAAGATCAAAAAGCTTGAAAGAAGTGTAGTTGTTTAGTCTGAAGAAGAGAAGATAAATGGGAGACTTGGTCTCATTCTTCAAACGCAAAGCAAGTTGGTACGAGAATGGGACTAAACTGTTCACCAGGTCTGATGCAGACATCAAAAGGAATGCAAGACTTAAGTTTTGGAAAACTTTCAAGTAACAGTAATAGACTGAACAGGCTGCCTTTTCAGGCTGTGGAATATCCATCACTGGAAGGTTTTAAAAACAGGTTAGGCAAACATCTGTCAGAAGTGATTAAGATATAATAGATGAGAACGAGTGAGATCTTTTGCTCCTCTTCTGCTCAGGTCTTTTTGTTACATCCAGTGTTACAAACCCAATAATATTTCCCTTTTTTATATCCCTGTGTTTTCTTTAACTTTAAAAAAACATGTAGTAAAACCTACCCTTCTGTGGTATTTCCACATATTCAAGTGTGTTGATTTGGGACAACAAAATACACATAAAAGATTCACTAACCGTGAAAGCAGGAGAAACAATTTACCTGTGAAGTAAAATACCAATGTATTACATTTACATTCACTTTGAATAAATTGACCTTTAACATCACAATGCAGACAGCATTGTATTTTCTTATTCTCCAAGAGAAAAAACTGTGAAAACTTCAACTGATGACTTAGTGATTTGCAGTCACTAAGATCTTCCTTGAATGAATATTCTTTTTATAAGAAAGCACTTTTTCCCAAGCACAAAAAAAAATATAAAATTACGTATTACAAATAATAAAAGAAAGCAGAAGGCTGCTTTGAGAAGTATCCAAATCTCTTTTAAATTATATTAAATTATGAGTAAGAATGACTTCTATCACACCAGGGGGAGGGGGAAAAAAGTCAGAGACCTTTTCCCCACCCCCTTACTGTCTAATAATAATGTAATCACCAAAACAAAAAATAAATATTGATTTCCTCTTAACTCTCAGTAGGGCAGGAAATCTAATAGGGAGATGTTTCTTGGTAAAGGTAAGAACCATGCAGGTAACTGCTTAGGAAAATATCCAAATTTCTGGGGGGTCTCTGCTGGACTGACATCATGTAACTCACATCACTTCAAGAAATAAAAGGTGCTGTTTGCTTTGCTCACATCTGATGTTCCTAGCAGCTACCCTCTGTTCTGCCTTCTCAGTTTTATCTATGTTGTCTAGCATTTGGCCTTCTTTAGGTTTTAGGACACTCTCCCTTAGAAAAGACAAACATGAATTAATACATTCACATGACAGCTGTGACACACAGCAATCAAACCATAATCAGAGAAGTTAAAAAATAATATGGTCGATATCAGATTTGTCTTCCTGCACATTTGACCAATCCTGCTAGTAACAACTGCTTTATGTTATTTTTATGGTATACGTATTTCCCAAGTATGTTTTTGGGGACTTGTGAGGTAGGTGAGATTTGTAGGCACCCAAGAACTCAATCTTCTTTTCATTCTTGGCATTGACAGGTTCTGGATAACACTATTTTGTATCTCAGTATGTGCTTCTTCTTGCCAGTTCATGATCCACCCTTCGGTGTGATGTAAAGCTATCTCTGCTGCTTCTTAAAGCTTTTTAAGAAATTAACTAAGATGACATGCATAAATTTATTCTACTTTAATAGGGAAAGGGCAGGGAAACTGAGAAACTGATAGTTTTCTTATTTGATTCTACTGCCAATTAGTGAATTTACATAGAGCAGGAGTTTTAGAAGTATTTATTGATTCAGAAGGAAAACACAAATCACTGCAGCTGATTATTACCTTATGCTATCTTTTACTACATCATAATTTAAACTAGCATGGTTCTACAAGATCAAACATGTTGTGTAATAAAAGTATAGAAATGCTTCAAGGCATTTTTACAGTATTTCTAAAAGCTGTTTTTAAAGTGACAACTGAAATGAGTGTACTGTATTTCAATATATTGCAAGCTAATATAAAATCAAAGTTTTTAACTTTCTACTTCAGTCCTAATTTAAGAAACAAGAATACACACTCCAATCCCCAAAGTCAAAACCAACCAGGCCTCTATAGAATTTATGGAACAAAAAACAAAAAAAAGCTTAAGACATGATTTGAAAATACTAATCAAATTATTGTGATGATGCGTAACTTAAAGAATTCAGTGTGACAAGCATATAGTATGAAATTTCAGAGATGAACACTACAGTTAAGTATATATATTTCAACATTCTATAAAGTCGGACCCTATTCTTCAAGAATGTGATTTTACAAAGGATATTAGGCAGACAACTTTAGAAAGAACTAAGAGGAAGAAGAGGGAAGAATGCCACGAGTACGCCTTGCATGACAGAGCATTACTCACACAATGTTATATAGTTCTCTTTTCAGGAAAATATAATACTGTGAAAATTCCAAGTCAGTAGAAAGTCAAAGACTCTAGTGGAGTAGAATCTATGAAATTTTGATTTTCAAAAATAATTTTAAGAAAATAGTATTATTTGGTTTAAAAGATTTTGCAACGCCTAACTAGCAGGGTGTTTGCTTCCCCCCATCTCGTGGCACAAAATTACATTACTAGTCTTCTTGGATAACGTGTCTAATTGAAATAACAATAACGTATTAAACAGCTTCAGTCAGATATTTTTAGGAGAAAAGCCATTACAGACAACAACTCCTAAATCAAAAGGATGAAGAAATATCCATGGACTGTTTAGCCCTCCTTTGATAAAGAGGCCCTAGGTTAACTTGCCACTGTTACATTCATACTAAATTAGAGTCATAATGACGTCAAAGCAACATCAACATACCTTCCTGAATTAAACTTGTTTTTCAGTTTTCCCACTCAAATATGCTTCATTCAGAAGCATCAAGGCCTCAAAGCTCTAGGCAACTCAAGAGTCCTATTATTTCCAACCTGATGGACTGTTTTAATAAATATCATTTGATGCCATTTTCTCCACACGGTCCACTCCTTTCAGTCTGGAGAATAAGTTGTTGTTTCCTTCTCTTACATTTAAAAGTGTAAAATAAACAAATATACCTACAGAATTAGACACAAAATCTGCACAAGTGTAGTCTTTACAACTAGAAAAAGACATTCCTGTGCACAAATTCACTGAAGAAAGTTTTAAGAGTTATTTTAAATCACTCTGCTTTCAACATCTTGCACGTTCAGGATCTGGTGGTGATAAAACATCAAAGCACCTCACGGATGTATCGCTTAAAATACTTTTAAGTCAAAATCACTGTAACAAGAATATAGTGTTAACTTGTGACAGGGTGGAGAGAATGTATTATGAAGAAGCCATACTGATAAGCAAGGACCCTTGCTTATAAGCAAGGACCCCAAAACACAACACAAAACAAACAACAACAAAAAACCCAAACAAAACAAACAACAAAAAACTCCCCTCAACCAACCAAAAAAATCCCAACTAAAACTTGCATTTTACCAACCCATTTCTAAGCCCTTCTAACTTTTAACAATATCCAGTACTAAAAAATCAGGTTTGGGACTTTGGTTTTGCTTGATTTTACAGATTTCGGTCTTGCTTTCCAAGAGGTCTGCCCAACAGTGTAATAGAATTTAAACGTAACTGGAGAATAATACAGCAAGTGAATGATACAAAACCAGGATGCTGTATTGAATCCCTGCTGCCTCACCTTACTCTAGATTTCATGTAAGCATCCTGAATCACAAAACTATTTGTGAAATGCAGTGACAAAAAAAAAAAAAACCAAACCCTCTGAGTTAAAGAAACAGAAAGAGCAAGAAATATAAGTAGTACTTAGTTTGCAGTGGTATTTGGTTCATTTTGCCAGCTGCTAAACTCAGCTCAAAAACAGGTCAGCCTAAGGTATGCAGCGCTCCAGCAGTGCTGCCCCGTGCTGGCTGGCTGTGCGCTGGCAATGTGCCCTAACGACAAATAAACCATAAGCTCACCCCTGTCATCCAATGCATCCCCAAACAAAGTATGTGCTGTATGTTAAACCTTGTATCTCTACTGAGGGTGGACCAAAACGAACGTTCTACAATTACTCAAAACTGAGGCAGTATCTGCTTTTCTATCAGTAACAGCCGTTCCTACGCAGAGCTCAGCAGATGCTCCGTGCCTGCACTTCCCGGGCTACCACCGCGTCTCCTCCAGCCACCACAGCGCTTCCGAGCCGTGCCCACACAGGAGGGGCTGCATTAAAGGAACCCCGCAGATTGCGGATGAGCCCCTTCGCGTCCGGGCGCGGGATCCCCGTTCCAGCGCCGCCGCGCCAGGGAACTCCGCCCCGCCCCGTACGAACCCGAGGACGAGTCTGACACCCTTTGCCAGGACCGCGACCGCAAGGCCGGGGGCAGGGGCAGGCAGGAGCGGGGGCAGAGAGAGGCAGAGCGGCCCCGGTAAGACACTCACATGAACCGGGAGGCGCCGCCGCCGCCGCCGCGCGGGAAGGAAGGACCCGCTGCCCCCGGGCTCCGCCAGCGAGCCCGCGGAAGCGCCGCCGCCATTCGCAGGCACCGGCGGGGCACCCGCGTACGCAGGAGCGGGGAGAGCGTTAAAGTCTCCCTTTTCGGTTCGTTTTGCATTAGTTCTTTTTAAATAACCAGAACAAAACCAGAGCTCAGGCACCGTGCGGGCCGGCCCCAGGGCCCTATAGCGAGCGGCTGGCGCAAGCCAGTGACGGCGCTGAGGGGGCGGGGCGGCGGCGGCGGCCCAGGTACGGGGCTGGCACCTTCCCAATCCCCATCCCCATCCCCATCCCCTGCTTATCCCAATCCCTGTCCCGTCCCCGCGGGTCCCTGGGCAGCGCGCTCACCGCCAGCGGCACTGCGATGAGCGGCGCCGCCGGCGCTTGGCGAAGCGGGTAACTCCGGTTTCCCCCTGACGGGGCTCGGTCCATCAAATGGCGACAGACCCCGTCTTTATGCCCTTGTGGGTGTCGCAGGGCAGGCAGGCCGGCTGGAGGCAAATAAACTGGCAAAAGTGGGAGCAGGTTTATAAAGCAGAGGAACGGGAGTAAAAGTCCGCTCTGATCTATCAAAATATGTATCCAGACCTGTCAGATAGTTATTTCTTCCTTCGCGCTATCCAAGTGTTGGAATGTTTGTTCCAGCTGCAGGTGTGAAGCTTGAGGTGGCCGTGTAAGTTCCACCACTTCTTAGGCCCGGCTTTCAAAGCAGCAGCATTTGAATGTGTGTAGTGACAATATAAATGTTCCAAACAGCACCAGTAGCCCCCATGCACTACATAGAGTGCAGGTACAGGACACGTCCGGGTGTGTATGACAGATTTCCAAGTACTGCTGAGGTACAAGCCATCAGCAAAGATTGAAAAATGCTCCTTTTCACTTGAGTGATGTTTTAATATCCCTACAGGAGTAGGGAAAGGAATTACTGTTTAGCATTTTCATGAAATAACTCTTCAAATATGTGTTAGTTACCTGTGCCAAAAACACCATGATATCTGTATGGAGGTTTTTCCCCAAAAAAATTCAGTATTGATTGAAGGCGAAACAGTGGCACTGGAGCCTTGTTAAAATCTGGTTTGCGTGTTCTGTTTACCTTGAATAACAGTATTATAATTAAAATGTTGGCACCCTTCTTTATTTTATCTGCTGCTGAATTGGTGTAGCTGGAACCTGAAGCAAAATGTTTCTTTTCTGCACTGAATTTAGTAGTTCAGACACAATAATGAAAATGTTGGGTTTTTTTGTTTTAAGGGTGCCTTATTGTCTGTCATTATCTGCCCATGACTCTATAGGTATTCTTTATTTATAGTCAGAATACTTCTTAGTTCAGTGAATGATAAGAAGTTAGAAAGTCTCGTAAAAGAGAATGTTTTAACGTTGTGCCACAGGGGAAAACATTTGGTTGAACACAATACTGCTTGCATTTAGTGGGGTGTTTTTTTTAGCAGCCTTACAGCATTTGTGGTAAATGTTTATACTGCAAATTAAAAAAAAAGTTGCAAGATGAACTAAATTTAATGCACAGTTCCCTCATTCCCCTGCAAAAGATTAAGTTGATAACTTAATAGGTATTATTATTATTGGAAAAGGAATATGTCCCATCTTATTATTGTGATTACCCTAACAAACTCTTACTTATTTTCTGTGGTCCCTTCCATAGGAATCTGAACTCAACTTTACTTCAGTATGTATTAAGCATTTTAATAAACTTTGTGAATAGCTGACTCGCGGTGGACAGTGAGAGACAAATTGCAGTTTTGGGTTTTTCTGTGAAGTGGCAACACTAAACAAAATTGTATGTTCTATTTCATTTACTTTATCAATAATTACTGTGACTGCAGTAGGAATATTGTGAGACTTAAGAGTGAAGATGTTCTGTGAAAGAATTTCTTACGACATGGCCTACTTTGTTTCCAATACTGTGATTTAATGAAGAACAATGTAAGTATAGGATGTTCAGGCTACCTGCTCTCCTGGAGTTGCTCTCAATTGCTTTAAAAGTAATTCAGCAGCAGTACTGATTATACTTATGTTTTAATTCCGAAAACCTGCCTTCATTAGGTGAGGAATATTTGCACCTGGATACTCAAGAGGTGTTTGAATAACCAGCTGTTTCAAATTACTAACAGGTATTAGCACATGGCTACTTCTCATTATTTTTACATGTGGATGCTTTAGGAGAGGCATAGGTGTGTTTCACTGAGTGGATTCATTCAGGTTGGTCTGTTTATAAGTGCAATATTTGCTTCTGGGAGTCAGATTTGTATGTGTTGATTTTTTTTTTTTTCCTCCCCCTAAGGGCAGAGTGTCCATTAACTCGATTACCTTTGCACTGCTGCAGTGAAGAAATTGTAAATGATGGGTAGAAAAGGCTTAATTCTAAATAAAAATATATCTGTTCTCTGAGAGCAGTAGGTATTCAGAGGAGCAAATAAGTTGCTCAGTAGATGGGGAGCTGTCTTTTGGGTTTTTTTCTGGTCTTAGTCATGGAAAAGCTATCTAATGCAGGACTTTCAAAACAGTACTAATCTGAACATTAAATAGGAATCTGTAGAGGTCTTTTTGTGGGTGCGTGTGTGGGGCTCATTTTTCTGAGTATTGGTTAGTTTTTTTGTGTACTGTAAAAGTTTCTAAGGGAGATTTGGGTGGAGCAAGGGAGCTAGGGAAGGTCATTCAGAGGTGGGATGCAACAAATCCTTTTTTGGACTCCTAATCTTTATGCCAGACCTGTTTCACAGATGTGATAGGCTGTGTCTCATATGTGGAATAAATGATGCTTTGAAAACAGTAATTTTAGATGCCACTAGTAAGGCAAGTCTTTGCTTCCTCTTCCATGCTTGCTGTTTTGGATTATCAGAACTGAATTTCCAGCATTCAATCCCAAAATTGAATTTGCCTTAACTGTTTTGCATGTCAGTTTAAAATAACAAACCTTTCTTTTTCTCTTCCTATTTTTATTTCAAAGTAATAGGGAGGTTCTGCAGGATATAATTCATGCTTTCAAATCTTAAAGTTAATGCAATGTATGTCTTTTCAATACAGTAGAAGTGAGTTTGAGGTGTAAAATTGTGTTCATTGAAAAACTTCTAGACTTTGATGTGGAGTTGCAGGGAAACAAACAAAAAACCAAATGAAACAAACAATGCCCCACAATTTAAAAACCCTTTCATGGCTTCCCTAGAATTAATTTTATAATAAAATAACCTTTTTTTTAATGCATAGCTTTTAAAATTCTTTATTGATTCCTTTAGGTGGGTGTCAGGAAGGACTGCTTGCTTTTATCGTGTCTTCCTTTTTCATGTCTACTTTCTAACCAAAGGAGGCAAGTGATAACACATTGCAAGTGGTCTAAATTATCCTTGTAAGCCAAGTGATCTAATGTGCAAGGCAAGTTTAATCTCTTAAAGTGGGTTATTGAATTGATGATATTTAACAATTCTTTTAATGCAGATTTCTTTCTAATTGTCAGCTGAATGCAGGTACAATGTATTGGGAAATTATTATATAACATTATTTTTCTACAGTAAAAATGAAAACATTACTATTAGAGGGCCACTGTGCCAAGCAAGATTATAATTCAATCTCTAAATCAAGCTGTTTTCCCTAGATGTTTAATATATATTTTCTTTCTGAAGCTGAGTAGTTCATTAGGCAGACATGATGCTTTTACAAGATTGTGGGTCTTATTATACGTACACAGTTAAATGTTTCCAATTGGAACTTGCTGCATACCAATAAACCTTTGTGCTTGCCCTCTGTTCAACTGATGTCTTTCCAATGGAAAATTCTAACTGTAATTTGCATTGTTTGCATCCCAAAACAAATATTTACCAGAAAAAAAATTAAATATTCTCGACATATGAAAGCATTGTGTCTTTACAAATATGACTTTTAATACAAATACCACTATAGAAACTGCAATGCTTGAAGCTGTTTCAGGTTTTCTTCCTTTTTAAAGTTTGATTCCTTAATGCTATGCATTCATATCTAATATGATGATGTTTATTATAACGTAGAAGTATGTATTTCATGTCTGTGTTTCTTCAGGGAGAGAAAAACATCAGAAATCAAAGCAGTCTTTTAAATTTGCTTTGTATCTTAAATTGGACTGTATTAGTTAAAACAGAAAGTACATTCCCTAATTTCCATTTTTCTGGACTTAGTAAATATGTTTGGTATATAAGGATCTTTGTGCCACCTGTATGGAGTCACTCTCAGATGGGATTCACCAATTAATTTAGTAGCTTTTAACTGGAAGGTTCATGCTTGAAACAAGATTGTTCCTGTAGAGAAAGAGTAATTTTGAGACACTAAATTGTTAAGTATTCTGTTTCTCCTGTGTGACTTCCTCAGGAGAGAATCACATTTTCTGAAAGCGGCAGGTCAGTGTTGGCTGGAAGAATAATAAAAAAGTTGTAAATTGCTTCATTAGTGCTCTGTATAATCTTAATTTTCTTGGATTTTGTTTCACAAAGCACCTAAGATGTTAAATAATTATCACATATGGTTTGAGAGAATTACGCTGCATTTATACTTTAGGTTTGTTATATTATTTCTTTTATGGATTTCAAATGCTGTCTGTTCTCCTTCCTTGCTTTCTGAAGAAGTTGCATATCTGCCTCTGCTCTTCAGAGCTTATAATTACTGCTCTGTGGCTGACAAGAGAGTTGCTTTCCATCTCAGTGGACTGTTCCTGTGGATTGTTTACATAGATGCTTCCAGACTCTGTGCTGTGAGGTTGAAGTGAACTGGATGGTACATCCTGTGCAGGTTTGTTAGTGAAGTGGGGTTTTTTTGTTCTATGGCCTCTTGTACCATGACACTTGGAAGTGCCATCTGCTTCATCATCACAACTTCCACACCAGAGCTCACTTAAGGGTATATAGGTTTGACCTCTCTGTCTCTGTGTGTATCCCTATGCACAAGCACAGTTGTGCTGTGGGAGTTCAGGTGTCTGGCAGGTGCCTAATGACAGTTTGTACTGTCTCGAATCACATGCTGGGCAACCCAGAAATGAGCTGAGCAGAGGCTTGATATGGTTTTTGGAATTTGTTGCCTCAGATTAAATTTATAGTTTGCTAGTAAAAAGAGATCAGGCAGTTTTACCTGAGGCCTGTCTGACTCTGCAAGTGTCTTGTGTATAGTTTAAATTTTCATGTTCTTGAACAGCATAATGGTTGGTTGTGGGAAAATGCAGAGGAAATGGTTAGCTTACACTGAATGGAAATGCATGGTTCAGAGGCGAGAGCTTGTTCCTGCTGGGGAGAAAAGTGGCCATGAAATTAAGTGCTCCTGGAACTAAATTTCAGAATAATTTTGTTTGATTGTCTCACAGGAATATTTAACATAGCTTACTTCCTTAATTTGTTACTGACCCACTGTGTGAACTAGCAATTTACCCATGGATAGGGAAAGAAATTGTGGTGGGAACAATGAGTGTTACTTCATAGCTTTAAATATTGGGATTGCCATAGTGTGTAGGTGCTGGATCATCACTAAAGCTGTAATAATCTGCACTTGTGGCCTAATGATACAAGGTGGTATTTTATAAAGGTGTTTTCTGTTTGGTGCTTTTACTGTTTTTTGAATAAATAACCTACTATACTGCAGTAGTCATCTGAAGATTGGTTGTATTAAAGCATTTATCTGCTTCTAGGGGTGGTTCCGTGGTGTAATGGTTAGCACTCTGGACTCTGAATCGCAAGAGACCAAGTTCGAGTCCTCAGTGGGGACCGTCCCCTGGGCAGTTAAATGCCTCCCTGCCATCCGATCCCGTCAGATCTCGGATGCTCAG